>JAOTQY010000045.1:26499777-26514155 GCA_026413445.1 Dolichallabes microphthalmus
CGAAATTAGGTGTTTGTGTGTGTTTTCTTAGCTCTAACACTCGCCTCAGGCGTAGTACTTTATTCATCGAAGCTGAGGCTACAAAGAAAAAAACACTACGTGTGGGCGTGACCAAAGTGTAGTCCATGTTCTCCATTGGTCGAGATACTTCAGGAGGCGTGACCGGGTATTAAACAGGCAGCACGCGCGCGCTGTGTTTATTCTCTCGCGCGGTTGTTTGCTGATAAGTGTTGCGTTTTATTTCTCGAACTCTCTACACTCAGACAAGCGGAGCCTCGCGTGCTTCTCTGCGAGAGCTGACATCGGTCGCTTTAAACTTCACTTGGTTAAGAGTGGAACATGGATTTCCTGTGCCTGTTGTTGTGCGCGCTGCTGTGCGCCTGGTGCGTCTCATCCGAGCGCCACAGCGTTTACTGGAACAGCACGAACCCCAAGTGAGTATAGCACTCTCTGTTGATTTGTGTGCATTTAGTTTAGTTTGCACATTTCGGCTTGTCGTAGTTGATGCGCACTAGTGCGCGTGATTTCACGCATGCATATTTTTGCAATGATGTTTAAAACTGAAATTAAAAGGATCGCGCGCGCCGCCAATAACGTAAAGGAGATGCGACTTTCCCCAGCTGTAATGATTATGTTTACTTTCACACACACGCGTGTGAGAGCGCTCCAGAGTTGTTTGCGCACTAGACTTTTTTTATTTATTTATAAAACAAATAGAAGAAGAATGAAACGTTTATTCTTGTGCGCGCGGGCGGACGCACGCGCGTGTGTGCTTTATGTCTCGTGAGGTTCTGTGTTTATATCTGGTTCCAGGCTTTAAATTGGCACTAAGTGGACTGTAATTACTTCAGGTCTGCTTACCGCCACCATCAACCTCCCCCAAAACAAACAAACAAACACACACGCGCGCGCACACACACACAGATTGGGATAAAAGGCATGACAACAATCATTTAGACTAATCAGATTAAATAAAGTTTCTCTCTCTCTCTCTCCCTCACACACACAGACCAACTTGTGCAGCATTCCCCCACTCACTGTCAAACCACACACACACACACACACACACACACACACACACACACACACACATACCCAGAGCAATAAATAGACAGCCATAAGCAAACTAGACAGAAGGCATGTCTGTAGTAGGCTACTAATTTTAAGGAAAGTCTTATGTTACATTGTCTTACTAGGGGCAAGAAGGCACACAGCCCTGCCAGTGCAATCAGAATGTGAATGAAGCTCAAATCTGCACTGCAAATTCCCCCAGCAAGGTTAAATTACCCTTTACTGTGTTCATGCACGTCCATCTGGAATTATGTAAACACCCAAGCCGTTAATTCAACAGAGTCGATTTTTAGCTGTGGGTGTGCAAAAATTGGGCTGTAAAGTAGTTTGTAGAATTGATTGCTCTCTCATTTCACTCTGCGCAGAAAGCTTGAAATGACAAACAGGCACTTTGCGGGGATCGATACGAGACCAGGGTGTTCAGGGTAAGAGTATCGAGCCTTTAAAAACAAAACCTGAAGATTGACTTGTGGAATCGTGTAGCCTTTTAGTGTTCATTGTTTCTCAGCAATTCTGCTTCTCAGGAAAATATCTTGCAGGTCAGAGAGCCTCAGTCACATGCTTCATCATAAACCGCTTTTATGGTTTCTTGTGTTCTTTCCAGGAAACGCTCAGTGATCAGGAGCGATAAAACGCAATCAAGTGTCAGGCCTAGTTTTTACAAGAGCATCAGTAATCAAAGTAGTCATCACTCACACACTAGGAAATCAATATTTGGAAATGGGGGAAAAGTTTTCAGATCGGCGTTGCTGATGACCTACGCTCAGGATGCGCTGTTAGTCAACAACATTGTATCGTGCGTCACAGTTAATGGGATTGTGTAACTTTCGACTACCTGTTCCTGCTCTAACCAGACGCGAAACGGTCTGACTCATCATCAGTCAGCATAGAGAGAGAGAGAGAGAGAGTGTACAACAGCTGAATGAGGAAAGAAGAGAGGGAGAGATGGAGAGAACTTGTGGCCAGAAGGACGTAAGGAAAGGATGCTGGAGAAATGAGCAGGAACGAGAGCCCGGATGGGATAACAATTGTACTGACAGCAGCTTATCCGCAATACAGATTGTCTCCCGGTTTTAATCCCAGCATGCTCCATATTAATGCTAAAGCCTTTGCTTTCCTTTAAACGACAGAACCCTTGCTAAATGTATCCAGCCTTACAATACATTTTATAAGTCATGGGCACACAAGCTGTCGTCCTACTTGTAAACAGCGCACAATACACTTACAATGAGCATAAAGCCATAATCTGGCAGATGACTTATTTATGCAGTTTTTTTTTTCCACTTTAATATCTCCCAAGCTCGCCCGCAATGTGGGAGAGGAAATGTTTCATCAGTTACATCTAATCTGTTCTTTTCACTTATATTTCCGTGTGATTTTCCACTTAAATCCTGTAAACCAACTTGGCCATTGGTGTTTCTATGAATTTCCCGAATGCAATAATGAATCCCACTATAACGTTCAGTTAATCAATCGTGGATTATTCCCTAACCAATGGCACTACTGACTCGCAATTGTTTGATCCGAGAACCTGCCACAAAAAAAAGTCGCAGAAAAACACCTACACGCTTGGGCTTGAAGCACGTTCGTTGCTCCTGGGCGTGTGCACGTTGCGTGTATGATGTTTACGCTAAAGTGTGGACGGTAATGATTTAATCCCTTGCGTGCGTCCTTGGAAAGTCGCCTCTCTGGTTTGGCGTGCGTTTGCCCAGGGTGACGGGCCTGTCAGATCTGATGTCTCTACACCAGCCCTGTCTGGGTTACACGAACTTGTTTTGAGTGTCTGTTCCAGCAGTGACGGCATGCCTCGGCTTGCAGTGTTTATATGTGTTTGCGCTTAAGGGAGAAAAGCACAGAGTTAGCAACAGCTGGGGTAAAAGTCAACGGGTCACAGATTGTTTTTCTCCTTTTTTTTTTTTAATGAATCATCGTCATCATGTAGGCTGTCATTGAAGGGGATCGGCTTTATTCAGGGCTCTGTGATATACAGGTCACACCCAGGTCTGTCTCACTTTCTCTCTCACACACACGCGCACACACAAACGCAGAATGTCTGATTTGGGTATATTTAGTAAGTGTAGAGTGCCGGCAGCAGATGCACAGCTATACTTGACCGTCAGCTGTCTACTCATCCTCTGGAAATTTTCCCGTATATGTGTGTGTGTGTGTCTTTCTCTCCCCTTCGTTTTCCCGGTACCTGTCAGTTCCACTCTCCATCTCCACTCCCTGGCTTGCATCATGGCTCGGATGCAATCGCCTCCCTCTTTAAGCATCGAAGTGTCCTTTTAACATTATAAAACACAGATAAAACCTGCACCTCCTTACAAAGGCGTGTGTATTGTTTTCATCTGTACAACTGTAGTCGTGACATTTTATTGACTCTACTGGTGCTGTACGTGGAAGGCACTACCGACTCCTCGTAGTCGGTGCTAAGCATGTGAAATATAATCTGAATAGAAATCATGAACTCGGCAGACCTTTTCTGTATGGAATTACCATGGATTCGCTACTGACCGTAAAGTCCTGACTCATTAATTCTCGTAATGCAGGTTCACACACTGAGTAGATATCAGATTTGGACTTGTTTTTCACCCCATTTTGTTCCCTTCGTATGTTTTCCTTACTCTCAGCCCCACCTCTCCGCCTTATCTCCGTCGCAGACTTCCTTTACTGCCTGTGATTTCTTCTTCTTCGTGTCCCCGTTCTCACAGTCGCTCCTCAGTCCTTTCCTGCACTCAGTCCCCGTGTTTTTCTACACCGTCTCCGCTCTCAGTCTCCCACGCTGATTAGTGTTTGGATTCTCACCACACTAAAGAGTCAGTGTTTTCCTGTAGTACTCTAAAAGGTATTGTTCTCGTAGCGTACACGATGTTTTGCGATCTGCCGTCACTTCTGCTGTCGTGGTGTAGAACGTACAATCCCAGCCGCGCTTGTTTACACACCAGGCCCGAGCGTTTTAATTAGGGTCTGCTCTGATCGGATTACTTTTACGTCCAGGCTCAGTGGTACGGCTAGCACACTGTTGCCACCTAGAGAGGGTTTAAAGTGAATCGTTATCAGAATGGCTTTGTTTTTTTGTTAACTCGGACACGAATTAATAAAAGCAAAATCCATATCCTGTCAATGGCCTAGAGTCAGATGAGTTTGCGCATGGATTCTTGGGAAGTCCCGCTCACCATTAGCATCCATTTAAAAGTGAAAGAGACAAGGAGGATGCATTATAAACAGAAAGACGGGGAAAGAGGGGCGAGGGGGATGGGTGAGGGGTCCGACAGACAGTCAGAAAGAAAGAATCGATTCGCTTAAAAAATTAGTCCCAATGAAGAGGTTTATTATGTGATCTTAAAGGGAAAAGGGAGGAAGACTAAAGGACGGGGGGATGGGCCGAAGCCGAAGAAATAAAAGATGGACAAAGAGGGGGCGGAGAATTGGAGACAGTGATGGATGGGATGAAATTGGGAGGCTGAATGAAAAAGGGACAAGTCATCACCAATGAGTTTTTAAAGAGGTGCCCAGTGAAAATGTTTAGCAGGGACAAAAAGTCACATCGTTGATTATGTTGATTAAGATCTCACTGTCTAGAACACTTTCTCGGTCTCTCTCTCTCTCGCTCTCTTTCTCCGTGGACTTGCATTAGACAAGCCAGCAAACAGCCGCTATGCGATCCATGGGCTCGATGTAACAACTCGTCTTGGGAATGGCGGATGAGCCGCTTAACATTCCGGCCGTGTCCTCTGTGACTGGACTAATTACTGCCATGATCGATAGAGATGGAACCGGTGGCTCATTAGCATCAGGATTGAGCAGAAATACACCACCGAACGTGAAGATGTTTCTGTGACACGAAGCGCAATCATCATTTATAGACATCACGTCCATGATAAATAGTGAAATGTAATAGACATTTCTATTTAATAGGCAAATGTATATCAACATTTAAATGTACACCAGAACTTTGTAATGAGCAGGATGGTGAGCAATGTTGGAGTCAGTCAGCGTTCTACAACCAGTGACGGTAAGAGGTAAGAGCGTCCCGTGATCACGGTTATTACGCGATCGATATCCTGATGCAACATTTCCAAGCTGTCTAAAATGAATCCAGTAATGGGGAATTTCCCCCCAAAATTTCATTGTTGTAGAGATGCTTACAAGGAGTAAGGGTGTGTGTTTGGGTGGGTGTGGATAGACTGGTTTTATTACCCAGCAGTCCAAGAACAAAGCACCAAAATAGAAGCGAAATGCTTGTCACGACATGCTGTCACCCCTCCTTTCCCCCCCGGTAGGGTTTTACAGAAACTGGGTACACAGGTGTACAAGTATTTGTGTGTGTGTGTGTGTGTGCACGCACGAAGTGCTGATTGCCATTATAGTGCAGTTGGTGTGGAGGGCATGTGTTCAGTGCTGACTGTCTGAACATGTTGTGTAGTGTGTGTGTGTGTGTGTGTGTCATGCTGACTCTGGCAGTGTGTGTGAAACGTCTGACCCTGCACTCTGACTCTGCTGACCTGCTTGACAGCTCGGCAGCTTGAGACATTCCAGAGGGAGGGGAAAAAAGATGGTTCGGGCCGAACGCTTAACCTGCACCTTGTGCATCCTGAGACACACACTTCACTCAAGCACACACATACACACACACACACACACACATACATTCATACATAACAAGTGGCACACAGAGCTCTTGGACAGTATGGAGAGTTCTAATCTTAGCACCTTAACACACACACACACACACACATACAGCATGTTCACTAATTGGCGACTGTAAGCCTGAGGCCCTGCAGCTGCACAGACGACTAGAGACAGAATTAATAAAGATAATAAAAAAAAGACGGATGAGCGGAACCGTGTGAGTCAGTTGTATCTTGAGCGTCAGTTGATTTCACACTTCCATGGTTCGCTCTTAGCCAGGACCTCACTGTGCTAACTATCGCATGCTAACCAGAGCACGAAGAGTCAAAGTGGCGAGGCTGAGCAGAGAAGGAAAACCAACAATCAAGGCCTCGGATCAAGACGGATAAATCAAATATACGCGCACTTTCTGCAGGCTCGCCAACACGTCCTCATATCGGCTAATGACGCCTCGCTTCGACGCCTCCGTTTTCTTTTAAAGAACCACATCGTGAGCAGATTTTAAACAGCTCCTAATCAGGTCCACTTCAAAGAGAAGGGCGGGGGACGAGGAGACGCAAGAGACGGACAGGAGGAGACTCCTCTAATGACCGTGTAGCTTTAAAGCATTAGTGTCAAACAAATATATATATATAAAAAAGATTTGTGCTGGCAAGCTAACTGCTAGTCATTTACCTCACGTAGCATGTCTCTGGTGACCACGTACGTGACACGTAGCCCTGCGTGAGATTTCAGTCTTCACCTCTCAAAATGTTCCTTTTTTGTTTTTTTGTGTCTTGTTTTTTTTTTTTTATTACATGTTTTTTTTACTGCAGTTAAACTTTTAGAAATGGCAAAACAACATTCACATTTGCTATGTTTGCTAGCTAGCTAGTGCGCGAGTTCTTAAAGCCGTAGAGCTGAGAGAATGACATCTGTCATGGTGATTAAAGAGTCGTTTCTCTCATTAATAAAGAAGAGCAGTCAGGTTTAAGAGCCAGCTCTGCTGCGACTTTCAGGATTAGCAGAATGCTAATGATTCTCAGGGGTTCGCGCACTTCGGCACAAAACTCCCAACACGCGTGCTATTTTCCCACACGGTGAAAAGTCTACAGGCTTAGCAGCATATACACCCGGCCGTTTGAACGTGGCTTTGATTACAGGGTGGGCGAGATGGGCTCTAATCCCAGCAGCAGCCTGTGCTAACAAGGGCAGAGTGTGTGTGTGTGCGCGTCGGTGTGTTTACCCCTTTCTGAATAGACTGCAAGGTTGTTTTGACTGGTCTGCTAATTCTAACTGAGAAAAACAGCGGCGCAAGATAGAGGTGTGTGAGTGTGTGGCTGATGTGGAACTCTACCACGAGTCCCGACAACGACCACATGAGAGAGAGTATGAGGTTAGAGAGGACAGTCTTTGGTTTGATGGCAGCTCTCGCAGACACACACATGCACACCAGCTTGCATGACGGTTATGTACTGCTTAAAGACCTTAGGTTTGTAAAATGTAAATCTGCAAGCGGAGTTTATAGCATAGTAACACGGCCGGGTAGCAGCAGCCAATCAGGCACCTCGTTAGACAGCAGGATCTAAACGTTGCCGTGCAACCAGGCCTCATGGTCGCCGCAGGAGAGGGGTGCATTTAGGAAATAAAATTACACACTTAGTCAAATCCAAAACTGCAGTCACTGTAAATCATTTCTAAGTGTTGCTTTTTTGTTTTTTTTCTCCCCAGAACTGAAATAGCTTATTCTCGTCAAAGGCACGCATAAACAAAAATTGAGAGGAACAGATTTTAGGGGTTCGTCGGGTAAAGCGTACATCATAGTAATGAAAGTAGACAATCTGTTCATGGCAAAAGGGAAGACGGGAAATCCTGGAGAAAGGCAGAGACAGCAAAGAGACAGAGAGCCGTAAACACACCAAGGGGGATGGCCGGGAAAGCAGACGGAGCCTGGGTGTCTCCTGAGTCGTCTCCGTTTTGATAACTGAAGAGAGGATGGCAGGACACGGGTCATGACTAGAGGCGGCGTGTGCGAAAGTTCAAAGATGTCTAATTATGAACATGGGATGATAAAGAGACAAAAGAAAGAGCATTAGTTGGCAAATAAGAGAAAGGTATTTGGTTCCAGACGGTCACGTTAGACTCTTGTCTAATCTCATCACGCGATCTAAATTCTTCAAATAACGTGTCGGAAAACAGAAACAAAACAGAGACGCGGAGGTGAGGTCATAAAAAAGGTGTTTATGTGCTTTGACAAACCCAGTAGGAGGAGGTAATGGGAAAATGATGTCACACAGACAGTGTCTGTCAGCCCCTGTTTTGCCTGGGACTGATGCTTGCTTCTTTTCTTAATGTGTGTTATTTTCCCCCCATGTCTTTGTCCTAAATGTCCTTTGCTATTCGTATGTAATCTAACACCAACATGTATTCCTTCTCTCCAGCTTCATAGGTGACGAGTACACGGTACACGTGCACATCAACGACTACCTGGACATCATCTGCCCGCACTACAAGCGTGGCGAGTCCCTGTCCGGGCAGGCCGAGCGGTACGTCCTCTACATGGTGGACCTGGAGGACTACGATGTGTGCAAGCCGCACTCGTTCGATCAGCTGCGCTGGGAGTGCTCCAGACCCTTCGCCGCCCACGCGCCCGAGAAGTTCTCTGAAAAGTTCCAACGCTTCACGCCTTTCACGCTGGGCAAGGAGTTCCGCCAAGGAGAGAGCTACTACTACATCTGTGAGTGTCACACCATGTACAAACACGCGGAGACGTGTGAGATGTAGCAAGGGTATAGAATGATAATCTATGGGATAATATTCACTCTTAAGATGTGACCAGACCAAACCATACTGTTAATATACATCTTTACACCAAACCAAACCAAGATGTACGCTTCTAGGTACTATCTCAAGAACTTATTTCTGAAAGTGTGAAATAGGAGTGTTGTTGTGAACTGTGAGAAAGAAGTGTAAAGTGTTTAAAGTGGTATCGACTCCTTAGATCCAGAAAATAGTTTAGCCTAATGTGTGAGGTAAACAGACATGTCATGTTCCTATTTAGGGGGAACAAAAAAAGTCTAAACAAACACCCTAGAGCCAGGCTGACTAACAAATTTACACGGGATGTTTAAATCAAACTGGGAACTCTATCATGAATGAAGGCGTAAAAACTATTGACATTTAAGGAAGACTTCAAGGTCAGTATGCGGATGAGATTCTTATCCACAGAAAAAAAATTAGTTTGGAGTTATTGCCAAATCCCCCGTACAGTCCACATGTTTGGGCCATTAAAGGAGATCCTGGGAGGCCGGCGGATCTTGACTCCCGTGTAAAAAATAAACTTCCTACCTTGATGGTACCCAAACACTAGTGAAACTGGGATAAGTGCATTAATGTAGCAGGAGATCATATGAAGAAATAAAGGTGGTTTTAAACTCTCACGGTTTAAAAGTCCCAGTTTGACTTGAACACCCTTCATAGCCCTCGGCTTGCTGCTGAATTTTAAGTTTGAACTTATTTGATGCTTGATCTGTACCTCTAGAAGACGTTTCCATCATACACAAGATCTAAGCATTGCAGGACATGTTTTTCCGCCTCCTTTATTTAGTCTAGTGAACCAGTTTACATAAATGCACATACGAACCAGTTGTCTGAAGTTGCATTTCGATTTTAAAGTTTCTAAATCTGTCCTTTTATTGCGTTTCTAAACAATCCTATATGTTCCCCTTTATCTGTTTGTGTGCACAGCCAAGCCTCTCCACCAGCACGGGAGTGACTGTCTGCGGTTAAAGGTCACCGTAGTCGGACCTCATGGTAAGACCCGAATATATTATTAGCATTCCTAGCTGTAACCGCGGCCCTGTTTTATTTGACACATGCTAAACATGTGCGAGCACCTGACACCGATGAGAGACACGGCCATTTTTAGCTCTTGTGTTTAATTACAGCTTTCTTGCGTATTCTGACTTTGATTGATGCTCTTAGGTTCCAAAAACCACAAGAAAATGACAGAGAAAGAGGAGGAGCCGGAGGGAGGGAGGCAAGGACGTACAGGCACGGGAGGAGCGCACAACCCATCTAACAGGCTTCCGGCAGGTGAGCAACGTCAGTCTGTCATGCCTACATTCAGCCCTGCGGGTTTATTCTAGCATCTGATCTGCTCAAGTTACACAGCAATGATGTGTGCTCATCTCTCTCTCTCTCTCTCTCTCTCTCTCTCTATTTCAGATGATCCTGTTGCTATGATTCCAGTTGTGCAGAGGAGCGTAGGCAGCTCCGCCGTTCACATCGCTCCAGTCTCCTTTTTCATCACACTCGTTTCCATCTTCCTCCTGCTCTTACACTGAGGTCCGTTTGGATCTGCTGATGAACAGACTTTGTTTTTTTTAACCAGTGCTGGTAGCTGGATCTAAAACATGGGTTTTATACACAGACTTTTTTTTACTATGGTAAATGATGTGAAGCGTGGGTGCTGGTGTGTAAGTTGTTGAGTGATGTACCGTTGTTTGTGCGAGTGACCGTGATATTTGGATTATTATTTTTTTTATTTGCTCTACATACTCTTTGTTTTTAAAGAGGATGATTATTACCTAACAGCCTTCCCTGCCTTTTTTTATGTGTAGTCTGTATAAACAGCACAGATTGGAGAATCTTCTTTAAGCAGCAATTGGAAGGTCTGCCTAAAACCCAGTGTGTTACTGCATCTTTCTTTTTAATAAGTGTCATATATATATATATATATATATAAAAAAAACAGTTCTCAAACTCTGTGAGCCAAACAATATGCCGGTAAATGTAAGCATGTCCTGCTGTTGGACCCACGAGGAAAAAGGATTCGTGCATGTCCTTCATGTATGTGCAACCTGAAATGTAGCCAATTTCCAGTGTTTTGTCAAGTATTTTTTTTTTTTTTTTAATAATATTTTTTGCCTCAATGCCTACAGGGTGGTTTATGAAATTAAGCACTACATATAATTTGACAGACACTAAATCTGCTAGACAGGCAAACTAACATAAATGTGTATATACACACACACGTGTGCAGTAGGGGTGTGTGTGTGAGAGAGAGAGAGAGAGAGAGAGAGCTGGTCTTCTCCAACCTTAGAGCATGCAGTACAACTGTACACACAGATACACACTAATGGACGCAGGGATGTGTGAAACTCTCCAAGTTCACAAGACAAGCTGTGTTTTCATTATTTCTATGGATTTGTACATACTTATGTAAAAATTGTATATAGAGAGTTATATAATGCATTTGTTAATTATGAAAATGTGGAAAAATGTGAAAGAAAATAAAAATATTGTGATATGTTAAAAAAACAAACAAAAAAAAAACATTGGACATGGGTTTTTTTTTTTTTTTTTTTTTTACTATGGAGTGCAAAGAGTGGCAACCAAATATCAGGAGCTTTCTGAAGATTTATTCATAAGGTGTGAGCAAATCCCATCTTAGCCAAACCAAATGTCAGCACTTTGCTCCATCTCCTTCTTTTTCTTGTCTCTTGTTTCTCTTTTCATCTCTCGTACCCCTGGCCACGGCTTCACAGTCGTTATCCAAACACCCAAGCACCAGGAGTGGCGAATGAAAGGAGAGCGATGGTGGGGATTGGGGCAGGAGTGTAAACTGTCACCATGGTGCGAGGACGTCACTTTAGTGCATTTTCTCTGGCACTTCCACCCCACTTTCTACACTCTCTGTCTGAGAAAAGTCAACACTTGTCAGGTGTTAGTTTTGTTTGGCCAGCACATTTGTTGGCTTACGTAGGCAACATTTGCGCTGATTTTACAAAGTTCGGTGGAATTGCAGATGGTGTTGTGGTCAAAGGAAAGACAAAAGTTGTATAAGTATGATATGTGATAAGCAGTTGGTCTCACTACATTTGTCTGACTTTTTCTGCTTTATACAGTGACTCCAGAAAGTATTCACACTGTACTCACCATAAGCATGCCCAAATGGGATAGGTTTTCTGCTCCTTTTGAAGTAGCCCTACATTAAAGTATTTAAACATCTAATTATTTTGGAAATTCTACTGCTTCATTTAAATGCATTCACCCCTCAGAAGGAGTTACCGCTTTGCAAAAAATGACCTATTTGACCTTATGTCTTTGTAAGCTTTGAACATTTAGCTTGAGGCATTTTCTTCCATTTCTCAATGCATTCTCCAGCTCAAAGCCAAATTTGACTGGGAATGTTGGTGGACAGCAATTTTCAGGTCATACCGCAGATTTTCGGTTGGGTTGAAGTCTGGGTTTTGGCCATTGCAATAAGTCAGAAAAATATGACAGCTCACGCCAAACCATGTGAAAAAATCACAACACTTCAGGAGGAAAAATTAACCAAACTTACAATAACCTGCTTATATACAGTACAAGCGAAAATTTCTTAAATATGGTTAAATGCATCTACGCATTCTTAAAATAATATTACAAAAAACAAATACAATATTGTTAAGCTTATTTTTAGTTACATTTTACTAAAATATTAGGCAAAATTTTCTTGTTCTATTGGCAGATATTTTTTCTGCTTTTAGGAATTTATTTATGGAACGAAGCAAAATACTCTGAGAATTTTTGCTCACAATTTTAGTAACATTGGACTAGAAATAAGTTCTTACTGATTTTATATTTGGTTAGCTATAAAGTTATTTTAAGAAATTATAGATGAGTTTAGCTAGATTTAAGAATATTTCACTTGCTAAGGTGTCATAAAACTTATATCTTAACAATTGAAAATATCTTGATTTATATCTAATTTTCTCTACACTTTTGTAAAATAAGATTAAGCTTATTTCTAGTCAAATGTTACTAAAATTATAAGTTAAAACATTCTTGTTCTATTGGCAGCTAGTTCTGCTTCCTTTAAGAAATAAATTTCTAAAACCTAACAAAATTATCTGCTGAAAGGACAAGAATGTTTTTCACTTGTAATGTTAGTAACATTTGACTAGAACGAAGCTTAATAATCTTATGTTTGATTTGTTGTAAACTTATTTTAAGAAATTATACATAAGTTTGGAAAGATTGAAGAATATTTTAAAAGTAACCAGTTGTATTTGTACATAATTATTACACACCTGTCATCACTGAAATAATTTTGAATAACCCTAAGATCAGCTGTCTCTGTTGGTCATTCTTGACATCTTATTGGTTTTATCCACATACCAAACCCATCGTCCACAAAGAGCTTATGCATGTACAGTACAGGATCCCACTGTCTTAATGTTTAGGAGAGAGGTACAAAATAACTTCTGAAACATTAGTGCAAAAAACAATGAATCGTGAAAATTTACTGACGCGGCTGCCGAGAGACCTATCATCATATTAAATGCTCAGTAGCAATACCTAATTCTAAAAGGTATGTTTGGCACACAAAAACAAGACAGTTAGCTCAATGAACACCACTCTCACGGTGAAGCATGGTGCTGGTATCATTGCTGCTTTTTTTTTTTTGCAGGGTTCAAGTGGAAATTTATGAATTGTTCCAAATACCTATTCTGTGCAGATGGTGGTGGTTCAGTGCGTTAAAGCTCTGAGTTATTGATTTGGAAGGTCGGTGGTTCGTGCCCCAGTTCCGCCAGATTGCTGCTGTTGGGCCCTTGAGGAAGGCCCTTAACCCTGTCTGCTCCAGGGGTGCCGTATAATGGCTGACCCTGCGTTCTGTCCCCAGGCTACTAACAAAGCTGGGATATGCGAAGAATAAAGAATTTCAATGTGCAGTAATGTATATGTGATGAATAAAGGCTGAAATTAACTTTTGGCACGAAAGCCTCAGGCCAGTTTTAGATGAAAAAACATTACATCCTCCAGCACAGTAAAGCCCCAAAGCACAAATCCAAGTCAATAAAGGAATGGCCTGGTCAAAGACCAGATCTAAAGGCTATTGAAAATCTGTGAAAGAACTTTAAGAGGGCTTTGCACAGGGGATTCTTTTACAATTTGACAGCACTGGAGGATTTTTGTAAGGAAGAGTTGGGAAAATATTGACCAAATCATGCTGTTCGAAGGTGGTAGACTCTTATCCACTAAGATTAAGTGCTTGTTTACAAGCAAAGTGTTCTTTAATTAAGTCTTATTTAAGTGGTGTACACACTGGGGCAATCAGGTTACTGTAATTTTATTTCTAGATGTTTATATCTATTTCCATCTACAAACACCCCCAGCAATGCACAGGCATTATATCCCAGGTGTATTCCTCATTTGCTCCCAGAATAATCCAGAAATTCTCCATTATCCGAACAATGGTAACAATAGAAATAAAGTACAATCAAACAGGAGGTTTTTCACTGACTGTCCATTAAAATTATGTTCCAGCTTTAAAGTGATCAAAGACTCTGATAGCCAGGATGTGCTGAATTATTTACACAAACATTACAATATTACTACCAACTGCTGATACACATAGGTCTGGTACAACACAAATATATTAATTAGGAAATATGAATGATTATGTAAGCTATAGTGGGCTGTGGCAGGAAAATAAACAAAATCATGGTAATCAAAAGTTATTTTACCATCTTGTACTTGATTATTTTTCAAAAACAGCACAACCAGTTTTTTATTAGTCTTACATTATAGTGATTTACGTTTACATTTAGGTATTTGGAAGACACTCTTTGTTTGCTCTGGTGATGGACAGGATGACAGAGGAGGTAAGACAGGAGTCTCCATGGACTATGATGTTTGCAGATGACATT
>JAOTQY010000045.1:26608253-26620212 GCA_026413445.1 Dolichallabes microphthalmus
ATATACCCAGTATACTGTATGATGGACAGAATTGACATGGAGTTTTCAACTCGAACGTTTTTGGCGACCCCTAGCGGCGGCCGTGATATAAACGCGAGAGTTGAGAGGAATGGAAAGTGAAACTCTGAGGCGCCGATGTCTTTCACAATACAGCAGCTGCCGGGTTTCGTTTATCAAGAATAGCACGATTTAACTGTTTTGTGTTGATTTTTTTTCCCTCCTAAACGCCATCAACTTGTAATGTAGTTGGTATAAGACTGCTAGTATGCTGTAATTTCTTGTACTGAATGCGTGCTGTGTGTGTTTGTAGATGAGGATTAAAGCAGTTAGCATTTTAGGTTTGATTTGCTAGTTCACTTCATAGTAAAGGAGCGAAGTGTGTGTGATCTCTCTCTCTCTCTGTTTCTTAAATTTTTTTTTACCTCCTGCATTCACGATAGGTAAGTGTGCAATTAATCCAAACCTGAAACACCTATTGTCAACAGGGAAAGATCTGATTGATGGTGGCAAGATTCGAACCCCGGACCACAGAGGTGTGAGGCAATAGTGGGCACCGCAAAGCCTTCATGCAACCTAATAATGTATTGTTCTTAGGGCTGTAGCTATCGGATAAAATGTACTTTTGCTTAATTAAACAGCAATGTAAAATATATAAGGGAAGCAAATATTAATTGGTTTTCTTTTTAGAAAAATCACCTTTTATTTTTTAAATGCATACAGCATTTTATCAAAAATTAACATCGTCATTATTCACAATACAAGGACTAGCTTATACCGCTATCTCACCTTTGCGGTTTGACTCACGGTGAGATGCGGTGTGAGCTGCCGCGATTGCCCGCCGACGTTCCGCTGACATCCCGCGAAGTTCTGCAAGGTCCGCAAGCTTCCGCGAGGACCACCAAAAAAATTACACGTGTTAAAATAAACCGCGTAGGTGAGATACGGGTATTAAAGTCGACTGAGATTAATTAAGTGCATTACAGTGCCATACATTCTTATTTTAATGCATTTTCTCAGATGCAAAAACTAAAAAACAGGTATTTCAATTGACTTTGATTTTCAAAAAACTAAGGCACACATTGAAATAAATAATTATACAAAAACACTAAGGTGTGCAAATAAACTTTCAGAACTAAAAGTTGCAAAATCTACAGCTCAGGCATAACGTACAAGCCTTTACGGACAATTTCTGCCATTTTCTCTTCCTGGTTTCTTCATCTCTTGGCTCGCTGATAATTTTATCGGTCCGTTCCATTTGTAGCCCGCACCAGAACGCTTCCAACAAATATTTGCACAAAAACATAATGCAAGCTTTTATAATTAATTAAAACAATTAAAACATGCTTTGAAGCAGAAGATTTTGCCTCAGTCATTTTTGTAATCAGCCCTAATTGTTTTTTTTTTTATAATAAAACAAATTTAAGCATTTGAGGGTTTTTTTTGTTCAATTTTGCATCACATCAGCTGCTTATTATTTGAGTGGACAAATTTGTTGTTTAAAAAAAAAAAAAAAACTCTGCAGAAGCTGCAGAAAGTGTACCGTGGAATAATTTATTAGAGATGGGCAAAATTTGATTCTGTTTAGTATCACGATACTTTGTAGGGCTTTTCATGTATCACCACACTGTGATATTGCAGTTCTTCTATAATCTTACAGATGGCGTCCTCCAAACTATTTACACATTGGCAGACAGCACAGGATTCTGTGGAGTAGGAGCAAGTTCTTTGCTGAGTTTGTTTAGAATTATAACAAAGTCTGAAAAAAATTGGGATATTTATAAAATCGTTATAAATAGTTAATCGCAATACATTTTGAATCTGCACTTAGATTTTGTGAATAATATCGTACCAGGAGATGATTCCTGTCCCTATAATTTATCATAATTATATATCTCCTCATATAGCCATCATATTGCTCAGCCTTAGTCTTAGCTTTTTGGGGGGAAATATGGGAGAGGGGTTGCACTGATAATCCTTTCTGAAAATATTTTTTTGCCATCTCAAAAGATGTTCAAGTGAAAAATAGAAATGGTAGACTTTGCTTCTTGTTCACTGTAAAGTGCCTTATGGGTGTCCATCAACAAATTATTTATAGTCACTGTTTTATCATAGCTTGTCTCATTTTGTTTACAATGAGACATGTCCTTGTGTGTGTGCTCTTGTCCTTTCCCGTTCTCTGCATCTTTTTTTTTTGACAGACTGTCTCACTTGTCCCCCACATGAGAATATGTGTGTAATACTTACTAAGGGTGAAAAAATATGAATAATTTATCAAAAGACCTTTTGCCATGTTATTGAAATGCAGTAGTCAGGGAATAAAATAGAAATTTGCAGCCAGATTGCTCTCGAGTTCATTGAGTTTAAGCAAGAAATAGCACAAGACAAACCATGTGGTAATGCAACAAAAAAAGGACATCTTAATTTGATTGATGATTGATTATTAATAAGTGACACTGTCTATGATTTAATCACCTATTAGATCCTGTCTACGAGCTGCAACAAGAGACAGCAACTTATTAGTCCCTGTCTACCAACAACAATGTATTAGAACAATTGTTATTAAATTAATATTTAACCTGTCATTCATATTTCAGTCTACTATATGAGTCATGCAGTTATACAAAAATAATGCAGACCTCGTAACTGATTTGAAAATTTAATCACTTAAAGATTATGTCCATTCTTGGCTTCTTTTTTGTGCTTACATCTGCTCCTTTTCTTTCTTACCAGGTAAAGCTGTGCTGCAAACGTATCCATATAACACACATCACAATCTATTTTGTTGCTGACTTGCTCCCAGTGTGGACTTTCACCCAAAGCCAGTAGGCAGTGAGCTCCTGTGTCCTCCACCCCTGCGCTATGAGCAGAGGTAGAGGAGGGCACTCTAAAGAGTACCAGCGATTCTCTCCCTCATCCCACCAGAGCAAATACAATCAAGGAGTTTACTCCCAATCTTACCCAGCCTACCCCAGATCCCCTCAAGTCCCAGGCCCCAATGTCAGTGTGAGGAGGTTCACAGATCCCCCTCCTTACTCATCCACCAGTCCTCCTGGAGCTTCCTCAAGCCGTCCTTCGTGGCCTTTTACTTCTCAGTTCCCTGGATCCTCGCCGATCCAAGCTCAGAGGTCGTCATCACATAGAGGGACTTTTGGTGACGAAACAGCAGACTTTCACCAACAGCAGATCTTGTTCTTAAGGGGGCAGAGTGCTGAGGCACCCAGGTTTGTACCACACCAGTCCGAACATTTCAGCAGTCCTCCCCAGCGTCAAACAGGATACTTTAATTTCCAAAAGCCCAGCAGCACATACTCAAGAAGAGGGGGTTATTATCGAGGCAGATCAAGCTGGGAGGAAGGTTCTAACACCAGATACCATTCAGGACCCAAGTCTGGTTGGGAGCAACATCACGTAAGAAGCCAGAATAATCAGTATCAGCGTGACAACTGTGTGGACTGTGACACCTCTGGACTGTCTTCAGACTTTCGTTCTCTGTCACTAGAGAACTCCAGTAGTGGCTCCTCCTCTGAAAGTTCTGGGAAGAAGGCTTCCCGTTTACCTTCTTCAGGTATACATGTTGTGCATCTGACATCAGAAATCCAACAGCAAGTCCTCAATTCTTTGGCCTCGTTGCTTCCAGGTGAAACCGTCCAGGCCAAGGCCTTGGCTAAAAGGTTTCGATTGCCTAAGAAGATTGTTAATCAGGCGCTTTACAGTTTATACTACCTAAATCAAGCAGTGAAGATAGAAGGGCCCCCTCCTCTCTGGAGACTGTGTAAAGAAGGGGACGCTGAGTCCACCCACGGGAGAACCCAATTTAGAGCGAAAACCGACAAGTTTTCTCAGGATACATTTCCGAAGCAAAACCAGGTGATTAATGAGGACGTAAATCTATACAGCAACTTGACCAGTGCAACATCAACCACTACAGAGGCGAGCAGTGACTCCGGTGAGGAATCTGAAGACTCTGAAAAAGAAAGTACCTCTGAAGGTCTGTACTCTGACCAGGCGGTAGATACATTTTTATCCACTGAAGCAGAATCGGGTCTTTCCACCACAATGGACGGAAACAACAAGGAGCAGATCTTTCAGTACCTCTATGATGTTGACCAAGCCAGTGCATTAATGATTGCCAAAAATCTGGGCTTGCGAAGTGCCAAGCAGGTTAATTCTACACTGTATGATATGGAAAAGCACGGTGACCTTTGTTGTATCTCAGGCAGTAAACCACCCACTTGGAAGCTGACTGCTCACCGCTATGAGAAGATGAACAGACAGAGGAAAGCAGCTGTTGCTGCCTCTATGATACCTGATACGTCGGACCCAGTGAAAGCTGCACAAACCACCCCGAACATGTTGTGTGGGTCTGCGATGTTGGAGGAAATGGTGAACTGGGAGAACCTTTCAGCAGGTCAGAAATGTGACAGCAAGGACGGCATGTTTGGGAATGGAATGCTTGACAAGCAGTCCCAGTCTGATATGGACTCTGTACTTCCCCTTAAAAAAATCCCCTCTGATGAAAATTACATTTTGTCATCCGTTCCCATCTTATCTCATGATGCCTCGTACTACCAGGCAGACGAAGAGAACGGGGGACATTCGGAGTGGGCTTCAGACGACATACCGGAATTCCTGAACACAATCCGATCTGAGGTGGCCGTGTCTTTGGCGGCACCTCTGTCTTCAGCTCAGAATTCAGAGACCAGCAGGTTGCAAAAGCTAAGACTGGCACTCAGCAAGAACCCAGTCAGTGGCCTCATGGAGTACGCTCAGTACCTTGGATACAACTGTGAATTCCTCCTGCTTGAACAGTCAGGACCCTCACATAACCCCAGGTTAGCTAAAGTTTTTTTTGTTGTTGTTGGTGTCTATTCAGTTCACCGTTTGTGTATTTTCAGTGCATAACCATCATAACACACACTCACTAATCGCCTATACCGCTTAATCCTGTGTACTGGGTCGCAGGTATATATACCCGCGGCCAGCGGTAGCTCAGTGGTTAAGGCATTGGACTACAGTTCGGAAGATCCCAGGTTCAAACCCCACAACCACCAAGTTGCCACTGTTGGGCCCTTGAGCAAGGACCTTAACCCTCAACTGCTCAGCTCTGTGTAATGAGAAAAGAAAAAAAATGTAAGTCACTCTGGATAAGAGCGTCTGCCAAATGCATAAATGTAAATATATAGGGCCTGGGGCCTATCCCAGGAGACTTGGGGCATGAGGCAGGGTACACCTTGGACAGGGTGCCAATCCATCGCAGGGTACGCTCACATACCCACAAACACTTATTTACACAATAAAGGGAGTTTGGGAAAACCAGTTAACCTAATGTGGACTGTGGGAGGAAACTGGAGTACTCGGAGGAAACCACCAAACACAGGAATCGAACCCAGACCCTCGAGGTGCCAAGGCCACAGTGCTAACCGCTAAGCCACTGTTGTTTGTTTTTTTTCCTCAGGTTTCGAATGCAAGTGATGCTTGATGGACGTAGGTTCCCACCAGCTGAAGGTTCGAACAAAAAAGTGGCAAAGAAGGTCGCAGCTGCAGAGACCCTTCAGGCTCTCTACAAGGAGCTGGAGGGAAGTGCTAGTGTGGAGGATGAACCAGAGCAGCCTGCGCTGCCGTTAGCAGAGATGAATGATTCGGTTGAGGATTCTTTTGTGAGTTCTCTCTCTCTGTGTTGTACCTTAATGATGATGTGCTAAAATTTACTGTATTTTACATAACCGTTGACCTTACATCTATATTCAGATCGAGAGTTTGGAGGAGCCACCGAAGGCCTTGTCCCGCTCCCTGCCAGGTGGCAAGAACCCCGTTTCTGTTCTAATGGAGCACAGCCAACGTAGCGGCTACCCCATTGAATTCATTAATACTGGACAGGAGGGTCCGGCACATGACCCACGGTAAGAGGTTTTGTAATACTTGGTAATACCCTAATATCTAGGGTTCAGTCATAGCATTTATGATTTGTCTGAAGGCAGGATGTAAAAGCAATTTCAGTGGAACCTCGGATTACGAGCATAATTCGTTTCGGAAGCAGGCTTGAATTCAAAACCACATCGAATTTTCCAATAAGAAATAATGGGGAACTCAAATTATTCATTCCACAGCCCCAACAAATAAAAACATTAAAATAATTAACACAAAATATAGAGTAAAAATAAAACACACACACAGCCACAAAGAGCAGGCTGATACAGAGAGAGAAAGTGGATCTTTAACCTCTCTAATGAGACTTGCTTTTGCTTTACACGCGCGCTGTACTGTAAACACACATACAGGCACAAAATAAAATATGTTTTTCACACACACGCGTGGTCACAGCGTTCTAGTAAACAGTACACACGTGCACGGACGTTGATTATACCAGTGACAGACGAGCACTAAAACCCAGCAGGGGAGACTATTACCCACAATTCCGCAGCGCAAGACAGAGAAAAACCGTCTGCTCAGTCGTGAACACGTGATGCTCGGCGTCAAAACAAGAAGCGCATACGTGATAATACTTAGTACTCGTAAACTCGTAGACATATTTATTATCCAAGACAAAATTTATTAAACATCTTTGCTCGTCCTATGGAACACTCACAAACCACGTTACTCGCAATCTGAGGTTTCACTGTATACATGGTTGACCGGAAATGATCTACTACAGTTAAACCTTGGATTGTGAGTAACTTGGTCTTCAAGACGAGCAAAAATTATTACATAATTTTAACTTGATAAACGTACGAGGTCTTGAAATACGAGTAGTGCGTATACGTTTTGTTTGCCGAGCATCAAGTCATCACAGCTGGTTTTTCTCTCCCTCGCGCTGTGGGATTGTGGGTAATTGTCTCCCATGCTCTGTCGCAGTGCGCATGCGTCACTCGTATAGTACAAGCACGTTTCTGGAACGACTTATGCTCGTGATCCAAGGTTTTATTGTAGTGATGTATTACATAAAACAGTATATATGTATAAAACTGGCGTCACTTGAAACACAGAGATATTGTCATGCTGACATGATGAGCAGAGGTCCTAACGTCTCCTAGCATCTATTGGACCACTTGCTTTGTGATTACAGAGGCCACTTGAAGACAACACTTTCTGCATTTTCATTTAAAGCAGCAGTGAGGTTAAATGTAGATTAATATAATCTAACAGAAAAGCCAGTGAAAGGGAACAACCCATGAATATCCTAGTTTTATACCAAAAAGTGAGGTTTAAGGATAAACAAAACCTCTTGGCACATGCCTTAAAACGACTTAGCCGCTTCATCTCTCGGGATTTGATGATTAGATTAATATGTTACTATAGATAGCCTTAACTGACATGAACTAGTTTTACCTAAGAACTAGATTTGTTGCTCATACGCATTAATAACCAGAAAAAAATTATTTTGTCCTTTCTCTCTCTCTTTTTTTTTTTTTTTTTTGGCGTTAGTTTCATGTTCCAAGTGAAAGTCGGGGACAGTCTTTTCCCGGAGGCGTACGCACCTAGTAAGAAGGCAGCGCGGCAACTGGCAGCAGAGGAAGCTGTGAAGGTTCTCCTGGCAGAAGGACAACTGCAGCTCAGCAAGGTATAAAGAGCGATGTCTGACACTTCTTTATGTGGGAACACACGAGTTAGAGAAGATGAGACGAGAGCGATAAAATCAACTGAATAGGTGTTGAATGAAGTTAGGATTTCTACACTGTGTATACTAACTTTGGAAGTTCTTGTAAATTAGAAGAGCAAGAAGATATTAAAATATAAATATAGATTTTTAGTTCAGTAATTAGTTTGGTTGCCTAGCAATGCAAATTGGATTCAGTTGAATTCTGCGTGTGAGGCAAGGATTAGTGGTTCAAACTCAATAAAACAATTTAGGAAACTGTCCTAAGAGTTGGAGAAACAAAATTAAAGATAAATAGAATTCTGGTCTTCAGAGGTTTTAGTCTGTATAGTGTTTTTTAAATATTTCAGAATAGTAGAGAAGCACAATCATTTACACCCGCCGGGCGTCTCTGTTTATGCTAGCCGCAGCACACGTTTTGTCCACTCGGCGAGGGCGATCTGTCCCAGGCAGTGCCCCCGTGCCCATCGTTGCCCCCGCTGACAGCAGCTGAGCTCCAGGCTGCACACGAGGCCGGGGTAGGCGACCTGATCAACCACCTAAACAACAACGCTGTCTCGGGTCTGCTGGAATACGCACGCTCGCGAGGCTTCGCTGCTGAGATCCGTCTTGTGGGCCAGTCAGGACCCGCACACGAGCCACGGTACACATCCACATGCACAGCAGACCTACTCACTGTCACACTTGGTTCCTAGTTCTTTTGATAGATTTTGTTCACTTTGTAAGTATTTAGTTTCTGAATCGTCTTCCAGCAAATCTGTCATAGTTGTTGTTTCTACGGATGCTCCTGTTAGAGGTTGCCGCAGTGAATCAACCAATCTGCACATTTTGATTTTGACACAGATGTTTATGCCTGTCCTTCCCCATGGCAGGCTCAGCATCGTACTGAATACTTGTACATTAGTGTCTGTAGAAAAAAAGCCTCTTCTATTATTGAGGGCACTGATTTAAGATCATGTATTTTCGCATTTAAACTTAAAAAAAAAAAAAAACAGCTGTAATTTTGCATGCATTTTCCCCCCCCTATATATTTGGGATTTGTAGTAGAACCCAATTGACAGAGTTTCACACTCTCGTGTTTCTATTAATTAATGTATTGTGCTTTTGCTATCATTAGATGATGCTATAAAGTGTCTACTAATGAGGACAACAGGTCTAAGTTAGACAGAATGAAGTATAAAGCAAACCCAAAAAAGTGATGTCTCCATTTGAGTACGCAGGGACCCAGAAGGTTAACCTGGCTCTAACTTGTATTTTTTTTTTCTTTCTTTGCATTGTCCCTGTCCCTGGCTCTGTCTCACAGCTTCACCTATCAGGCGAAGCTGGGAGGTCGCTGGTTTCCGGCAGTTTGTGCCAGCAATAAAAAGCAGGGCAAGCAGGAGGCAGCTGACGCCGCGCTCCGAGTGTTGATAGGAGAGGCGGAAAAGGCGGCACGTACCGGAGAGCTCACGGCAGAGGTATCTGTCTCACTCATTCCCTTTCGTAACTAATTACAGTAACAATAATGAGTACTTTTTGAAAGGTAGTTTAATTTGTTTGTTTGTTTGTTTGTTTGCGTATGTGGTACAGCTGCCGGTGTCGGGTAGCACACTGCACGACCAGTTCGCCATGCTGAGTCACCAGCGTTTCAATGCGCTCACCTCTCGCATCCAGCACAGCCTGTTGGGTAGGAAAATCCTTGCCACCATCATCATGAAGAGAGGTTCTGACAGCCTGGGGACAGTCGTCAGCCTTGGGACAGGTATGAATCGCAAACACACACACACGCACGCATCACTTTTATAGCATGAGCTGACAGACAGGCCTGCCTCTATGGTACAGTATGCGCCAAAAAATACAGTACTGAAACTTGCGCATCTCTAGCACGCATGTGCTATTGTCACTGGGGCACAGCTCCAGCTGCACATGTTCCCAGTAGTGAAAAGGGAAGTTGTTTGCGCTCATGCGGAAGTGGTCGTGACCGAGGACTGAGTTTGAGGTGGTGGAACAGTCCAGAGTGAGATTACTTTTTATGCGTACAGCGCTTTTAACAAGTGTAATTCTCGCAAAGCAGCTTTACACAATAAAAAGATATTATGTAAGTTTGTATTAAATGTGAAAAACATGTATGAATCAAAATGATCAGATCGTCCCTGATGAGAAAACTCCCTGAGAAGGCAATAGTAGTATTCCTCAACAGAGGAACCGTCCTTATTTGGTTGATACCAGATAGCAGGGATTGGTCTGCAGTCATATACTGTGTGTTAGGAGGCTGGACGTTCAGTATAACAGTTGATGTCTTTAAGTTAATTAATCCAGTTTGTTATTGGAGGCTCAGGTAGACTGTAGGAAATTCCAGTCCTGAACTATCGAGCGACTGCAGTCCTCAGAGAACAGCCGAGGCCAGGACCATCTTAAGTAACAGTCAATCTGTCTTATTCTGAAATTTCACCGTTTTGGGAGTGTTCTGTGTCAGCGCTACGTGAGCGAATAGTCTCCTTTTGCAGGGGTCTGTAGCAGCAACCTTCATTTCCCAGGAACTCGGGTTGAGAATCTATGTGAGGCGTGACCATTACACATACCGTGGTAAATCAACATGCTAATAGTGTGTATGTTAGTTCCTTTCATGAGAAATAAACTCACAGATGACAAAAAAATAAAGGTAATTTTGTTCGTCTTTTCACTTCAGTACTGTATATTTTGGTGCATTCTGTACTTTGATATAATAGGTTTGTAATGAAACCATTTCCAAAGCAGATCTTTGACCGTACCCTAGATTTTTTTCTTCTTCCAGTTTTACAACATAAAATAAATGGTCTGATAGAAAGACCTGTCTGAATTGTAAGTTCTGTAGCACAGCATTTACCGCTGATGCCTGAAGTGACAACATACTGTAGAGTTATCCAGTTTCCCTGCTGCCTGTACATATTGGCATCAGAAATTCATGCAGTCGTTGAGTATTGTTGGTTGAGTTTTGGCATTGTGTTTAGTGTATCTTCCATTGCCAAATCTCTCTTCGAACTGGACGCATGCTGCCCTCTAGTGTTGGTCTGTGTGTGTTCCTGAACCATAAACCCCTCATCTATGTAGGTGTTGAGATTGGCAAAACAATTAACTCATCTCAATTAAAGTAAAACTAAAAACAGTTAGTTCTGTGCTTATCGATAGTCAGTGGAACAGCATTTAATTAAGAATGTTAAGAAATCAACCTTAATACTGTAACACTGTGCTGATTTTACTTCTGCTCTACTGTACCACTGCAGGAAATCGCTGCGTTAAAGGAGAGGAACTGAGTCTTAAAGGTGATACCGTTAACGACTGCCATGCTGAAATCATTTCCAGAAGAGGCTTCATCCGGTATCACTTTACATCGGCACTCTTGCCAAGATGCATTTTGTCCATTGCAATATTGGCCTTGATGGAGTCTTATTTCATTCTCATAAATATATTAACAAGTGAAGTAAATTTATATGTGCTGCGGCTTCAGCTCAGAGCTGTCTGAGATTCTATAGCCTGTCTGCCCTCAGCACTAGCAGCCACTCATCTTTTTTTTTTCTCCCCCTTTTAATTTCTCTCTCTCTCTTTCTCCTTTCCTCCATCCCACTTCTCTGTCTCTTGCACAGCTTTTTGTACAGCGAGTTAATGAAGCGTTGGGATAGTCCCGAAGAAGACAACATTTTCACGGTCGCAGAGGACGGTTTGCTCAAACTGAAAGATGACATCACGTTCCATTTGTACATCAGGTAAGACGTGTGTGTTTAAAGCACAGCGTATACAACCTGGCACATGGGTCATGTTTCCAGATAATAGCCTCTGCATCACAGTTACAGATAATTGTCTAAAATAGGCTGTAATTACTAGTCATTACAGAACATGGTGTCTGTCTGTGTGTGTATCTCTTACAGCACTGCTCCTTGTGGCGATGGTGCACTGTTCGATAAATCGTGCAGCGATATAGCGGAGGTCACCGGCTCAGATCACATGCCGCTGTTTGAGAATGTTAAACAGGGCAAGCTCAGGACCAAAGTGGAAAATGGTGAGCCCTTCTTTCTTCTGTACAGACTGTTAGGTCACACACCATAACTGTAAAAGCAAGTAGCATTGCATGGACACTAATGCAGTTACATATGAGCCTGAGGAGCAGAATGGTTGTCTATCAGGCTTACTTAAGGGCTGATTAGTTTGTGCTGAGGTCATAAATCTGGTCTGGGTTTGTATGGAATTAGTTGAAATAAATAAATAAAATCACATTGCGATTATTTTGAAACATATTGCGATAGATAACTATTAAATATACCATTTTAATTCCCTAGACCAGTGTTTTTCAACCACTGTGCCGCGGTACACTAGTGTGCCGTGAGAGATCGTCAGGTGTGCCGTGGGAAA
>JAOTQY010000045.1:26654001-26666032 GCA_026413445.1 Dolichallabes microphthalmus
ATATAAATAAATGCAGTTTATTTGCAGGAATCTACATCAAATGTTTAAGACCATATAACATGACAAGGAAACAAACGTGAGCGATTACTTTCATGAGTTCCGTTGATGACTTTGAGAACACCGTGTGCTATGGGGTGTGTGAGAAGTAATGGCTTTTGTACAGAGCATTAAATTAGACCCACAGGTGGCCATTCTAATATTATCTGGAGTTCAACCATAAAGCTTTGGGGCTTGGACAGGAAGTGATAGATCACCGTGGCTTCTGTCAGAGGGAGAGATGCTGGATGGCCATGCGTGAGTGTCTGTGTGTGTGAGCGAGCGAGCGAGCGAAAGAGAGAGAGAGAGAGAGATTTATTTGGATTCCTGCTGATATGTAGTGCAGACATCACTGTTGCGTTTATCACGATGAGCCTGGAGCAATCATAGAGGCTATTAAAGTAACCACAGGATGCTGTGTGTGTGTGTGCGCGCTGATTTGTGTGTGTGTACTTGAGTATGTGTACATATTTTAAAGTATACGTGGTTAACTGTGTTTCTGTGATTTGTTTTTGCAGAGCTCCATGTATTCCCTGGCATTAAAATGTCTTATCAGCCTGTCCACCATCATCCTCCTCGGGCTCATCATCGCTTACCATGCACGAGAGGTGCAGGTAGGAACATACACACTCTAACCTAAACTAATATGTGTATACTGATTCATGCATTCATGTACTGACATACACTATGGGTCAAAAATGTAAATTTCCTGCTAAATTTATGTATTTATTTATTTATTTTTATTAGTTATGAAACATAAATATTCTATGTGACAGGCCTTTGGACCGATAGCAGTCCACCGGGTGTCCATGTCCCTGCAGCGATCATAAATTCATAGCAACACTAAGGTGCTTCTGATTCTGTGACTTTGTGTTCACTTATCTAAGGTTACACAACACTTACAACCAAGGGTTAAACATTTGAACTAACATAATTAATTACTAAATGTACATTCAGGCTGTTGAAACATATACAAGGATGTTCAAGACAAATTGAGACTTTCAATTGTGCAGAATAATAAAACACAGTTACAGTATAAAAGTACAATTTCTGTATATAGTCCCCTGCTACACTAATGTACTTATCCCAGTGTTTCACTAGTGATTGGATACCATCAAGGTAGAAAGGTGTCTCAGTATGTACAGTAGAAGCCATGATCAGCCTGACCTCCAAGGAATGAGACGCTGGCCTCCCAGGAACTCCTTTAATGGACCAAACGTGGGAGTGGCTTGGAGCGAGGTACAGGGATTTGCAAGGGGTGTTGGTTAAAGGTTGTGTGTACAGTTCCCATAGGGAGAGGCATCCCCTCCACAAGCTATCCTTAAATTTTTTAAGGATCAAGCATTACATTGGGATCATCTCTCACGGACATGCGGCCTTCCTGAAAATGTTTGCACAATTAAAATCTACTATTGCAGCTAAGAGTCTCATCAGTGTATTGTACTTGAAGTCTGCTGTAAATGTCAAAAGTTTTTACATCATCATTCATGAGAAATTTCATCACGAGTACGATTTTGACTTGAACACCCAATTATTCTAAACATTTCTCACTTTTAAGCATTTCCTTAATCACTGTGCATAAATAACCTGACTTAAACGATGTGTCTTGATCCCATAGGCTGTCTTTTAGGACTAAAGTTTGAGCATGTGATTAATGTCCACATCTTTCTAAACACCAGAAACCTCACTTCCCCTTCCAACCCTTTCCAAAGCACCACCTTGAATCAGGTAGGGGTAAATCAGGGTCTATGCACTTCCTGATTCCCCCATGTCATGATTATTCATCGTTTGATTACTGACCAGTGCTCAGTATGTCTCCTCAAGACTGGAGAGGACCAGAGGATTGCAGAGATCAAGAGCAGCCAGTCCACCATCTTTTGAGGCCATCCAAGCCAGAAGTTTCCTCAGCCCACTGTTACTGCAAGAGAATTTGCTCAGTCTTATTTCAGCTCTTTGGAGACCAGCTGTAAGTATCGGGTGTCATGTGCGAAAAAGGTGGATTATTTCAAGTATGGGAGGAGCAACACTATAAGCACATGCCAGGATTCCTTGTTTTCTGCCAGCCAACATACCTGACATTGGTGTGCCAAGTGATCGCCTTCTCAAATGGCAGCAAACCATGTTGTCTCTGCAATCATGGCCTTAAATCGTGCAATGAAATGCTCCAGTGTCACTTGTTCAACCAGCTTCTCTGGCTTCTCAGGGTTACACCTTAGCCACCACCTGCAGTTGTTGAGGAGGCTGATTTTCTTTCCTAAAGATCAGCTTCAGGAAGCACCGGCAATGTCTTTTACAGTCAAACCAATTCACTATATCACTTTCCCTGGTCAGTAGAGTTTGGATCTAAAGTTCCAACTTGTTCTTGAGCCACCCAACCAAGCCTTAACCTCAAACCTCAACCTTCTATGGCTGCCTTACTATAGCATCTTTCTTGGATATTGTCCTAGACAGGGCAGGCAAGCTTTTTTACAGGGTCACAGGGGACCTGCAAGGGTCATGAGGAGGGCTCAAGTAATGGGCTACAATTATTTAGATGCACACATACTGTTGCAGGTCTAAGAGCTTGATGTTGCTTCTACTGCAAGGTAGGTTAAAGACTAGATTCTGTGAGCAAGAGAACTGTTTCATGTTCAGTTACTTAATTCTCATGGCAGCGCCAGTATTTTGGCACCAGCGTAACAGTCTCAGTAGCAGACAGTCAGCGGGAAGGAAGATCAAATATAAAACAAAAGTGCAGCTTTTCAGCTTTCATGGTGTATCTCTTACTCAGCTCAGGTTTCGCGGAGTTCATGGCCACACACTGATGCCTGTGAAAGAAAAAGACTTATGGCATGGGGGCTTAGTGTTGATCACTGTCACCCCTCACCTCCAGGTTGGGGGTTTGAATCTTGCCTCCAGTCTGCCTGCCTGGTGGGATTCTTCTGGGTTTCCCACAGGTGTAGGTTAACAGGCACTTCCAGATTGTGTGTCTGTGTGGGGGGTTTGTGTGTGTTTCTGTGCTTGTGCCCTGTGATGGGTTGGGACCCAAGTACACGATTCGATAAATATATTTTAAAAAGTTTTTATATTATTAGTAGTAGTGTTTGGTGTATACCGACTCTGGTGTTAATTAATTTTAACAGCAGGCAAATCAATTATGCAAACCAGATTGAAAGGAATTTGCACAGAAGGACAATTAACATGCTTATCATAAATAAAGTGTTTGTTTTTTTGTTTAATGAGTATGCAACCTAAAATATTATTAATATTTTGGGTATTTATTATGATTTCTTTGGTTGAAATTCTTCTTGCTTGGATCTTGTCATGTGGTTACAGTCATATATCCATATTATCATATCGATACATACAGTATATATGGATGGATGATGGTTCCTTCAATGTGCCGCCCATTGGGCGACGGATATACTGTATATCCACATGGCAGTTATTTTCAGGGGTCGGGTTGCCATCTTGAGCACTTTAGGGTGAAGGACCTTGCACTGGTCCAACAGTGGCAGCATCGGGGCTCGAACCGGGGACTTCCTGGTCTGTAATCCACCACCTTAACTACGAGCCCCCTTGCTTAAAATTGCTATGCATAAACGTGTCACCATTAAGGTATTACACCCACAAAATGTGATCTGCTTTATGAGGCTTATAAACGTCTTGACTTCTAATACCTTCTGTAAAAAATAAGTCCAAGCATTAATAAATTCTCCCGTAAATCTCTCTATTAACTTGGCAACTACTGTATGATTACAGCCTATTCTGGCTTGATGTTCCAAATAATGCGGCATGAGCATTTATCATGAAATATGTGCGTAGAGGAGGAGCGCTGTGTGAGGTGTTCTGCAGAAAGTACAGAAGGAGTTTCTGTGTGTCATTCGAACAGACATGTGGGCTGTGCTTCACGCCAGCGTATAAACAGTTCTTACAGCACAAACCTGTTGTGTTTTAAAGCAGGATGGTGAGTTGGTAGTCTCAATACCCCGTGGGACTCCGGCATCTTTGATGAGCACTTACAGATCCTTGCCCTAACTGCTGCATAATGCAAGGAGTGATATATGAAGTGCACCTCGCAGGCTATGGGAATACCACTGACAATTCCTTACCTTATTCTGATGCTGTGTTGTCATGGCAGGCAGTGAAGGAAACCGCCATCACTGCTGCTGAGCCCCTAAAAAAATAATAAAGCAAGCACCTTTGCCTGTATTGTTGCTGCTAATGTTTTCTCAGCTTTAATATCACTAGAGTAGATTATTTGCAAAGCGTGTGCAAGCTGCTTTGGGGCCACGGTAATACGATATACTGTGAACGTTAATGGGAACTCCTGTACACCTGCTCATTTATCCGTAATCCAAAGAGCCAAACATGTGCCGGCACCACGAGGCATAAAACCATGCAGATTCAAGTCAAGAGATTCAGTTAAGTTTCACATCGTCTTCATGATTTGGTTGTAGGTGCGTCGATTGGCGAGATTGATAGTGTTTCATAAAATGGGATTTTAACATACAACAGTCTCTAGAGATTAAGCAGGATGGTGTGAAGAACAGAAAACATCCTGTAAGGAGAGGGTGTGCAGCCTGAAACAAGAGTGATCAGACTGGTCTGAGCCGACAGGAAGACTATAGTAATCCAAATAAAGCAACCTTTACGAACATGGTGAGATAAAAAGCATCTCAGGACACACTACTGTACATCGAACCTTGAGGTTGATGGGCTACAATTGCAGAAGGCGACATCAGGTTCAACTCCTGTGAGCAAGAACAGAGGCTTATCCAAATTGGATAGTCGAAGACTGAAAAAAGACCCATCAGATTTACATTTAGGCATTTGGCAGACGCTCTTATCCAGAGCGACTTACATTTTTATCTCATTGCACATCTGAGCAGTTGAGGGTTAAGGGCCTTGCTCACTGGCAACTTGGTGGTTGTGGGGTTTGAACCTGGGATCTTCCGAACCGTAGTCCAATGCCTTAACCACTGAGCTACCCCTGACCCCTGGCTGACAGGAGCAGAATGTTATTGCAAAAGGTTAAAAGCCCAAGAGTGGATTGGGTTTGAACCTGGGACCCTCCAGTTGGTAGTCCAACACGTTAACCACTGAGCTACCCCTTCCCTTGGTCTTCTGCATCACATTGTGCACACATGTTATTGTTAACAGAACCAAAAACAACCATAAAAACACATGATCATGATAAATATGTGCTATTTCTTTTCCTATGTGATACTTTAAATGAAGTAATGTTTGAGTAGTTAATATCAAATTCAGTTCATAATTTTGCCTAGGTTGTGCTGAAAGAAGGATTATGTCACTCTATATTGCAATTTTCTATTTGTTGTATGTAGTAGACCACTTTCGTGCTGCCAGGTAATGCTCCAAGGTTCCAAGGGCTACAACTGCAAGTATTTTTCACATCTGTGGGAAACACTGTTAAAGAATAACGATTCAAGTTACTATATCCTTCCTGGCAGCTTGAACCAATCTGAATTGACCTCTTTTATCAACAAGGTGCTTCCACCCACAGAAGTCCATCTGCCCCAGGAACGATGCCATGCTTAAAGTCACTGAGATTCCAATTTGTTTCTCTAATCTGACGTTTGGTGTGAACTGGACTGGTAAGGACTGGACTGATAAGGAAAACGCAACAAATGTGCCGGTGTGTTGTTACTGTATATTTAATTCTTAATCCATGAAGAACATGGGTTTTATCCAGTTCTCTAGAATGCCATCCTTATCCAGATCTTTTCTGCATTAAAGGCAGAATTACTTGAACCGAATGACCAGAATTCAGCTTAAGTTCCTGCATGAATGAACTCTGAATATGATCATGTAAACATTGAAAAATAAAGCCACAAACTCCTGCCCTATGCTGTCCTATAGAGAGGCGGAATGTGACGTCAGACCAGATCTAAAAACAAACCGCTTGTACTTTTCTTGTGAGCATCCTGCCTGTGGTTTGACAGTGTTGGACAGTTATTGTGTATGGGGATGCCACATGAGGCGAGGTCAGAAATCTAGAAGACAGTTGTATCAGCTGTCTAGCACGGTCAGTGATGGGACTCTACTGGTCATCACTAGTGCTTGTTTAGTGTCCATCCTATCATCCGTCATTCATTTATCATGAGATATTAATCATTTAAGACAATAAAAATCTAGTATACATTATGTCATTTTGTTATGTCTTGTTTGGTTAAAATCCTGTTTCCTCAAAGCTAGATTTATACCGGCTAGAATTGCGCAACATGCGTGTTTAACAGCTGATCACACCAGTGTGAGGGACACACAGTAACCTCAGTCACTTGTCAGATAGACAGACAGCACAGATGGCAGAGTGACAGGTGGATGGCAAGGTAGGGTGAAAAACAGGACAAAAACTGGCATCTTTATTACCAGCATGTACATTAAGCTGACGTTCTGCTTAAACAGTCTTTCAATTTCACTGAATGATTTCCACTGAACGTTATGACATGGCAGCAGACCATATGAGGCCATGCTCAAGAACAAGAAGTGGCACATCATGTACTGTAGGTCTGGAGCACAGAAGAGGTCAGAGATCAGCGGTACCTCATCTTAAGAGTGCCATGTGTTCAATATTTCAATACGTTTATACATAGCACGGACCAAATTTTCATACCTAAGGAGTAAATCTCACTTCCTTCAGTGGGCATGCGGCATGCTGATTACAGTGCTCAGAGACAGGGCTGGTGTGTGTCTTGTATTTTCAGAGCCTCGACTACAGTGGGCGTTGCAAAGTACTGTAGGTGTAAAAATGTCTATGCGATCAAAAGTACGAATCCTTTTATCGTGCAAAAAGGACATCGCTGTTCAGACCGGCAACATGGTGATGCATCTGAATGGGTGCAGAGTTAAAGAAAGGGCTGAACGTTGCTTCATGTTTGACTTCAAAACGTCTAGCCAAAGCAAAATTAGTGAGAGATGGAGCAAAATGCATGAGGATCTTGGTGTAAAACACAATGCACTGCTCAGGATATCTTCTTTCAAAAATAATGAACAGAAGAAATGAGTGTAAACTAGTGCATTTTCAAACTGTAAACTAAAAATCGTGAACTATAAACGTGAACTCATTTATTCATGTGTGTAATCTTTGAACTAGCTCTTGTGAAGCGTGAACTTGCACAACAATTTTAAGAGAAATAGAGTTTTAATGTTTAGGTTGTTTAAGTGAAAACCAGGTAGCACTGTCACCTTGCACCTCCGGGGTCTGGGTTCGATTCCCGGCCAGGCTTGATTCCCGTCTCTGTGCACATGAAGTTTGAATGTTCTCCCATGTTTGTTGGGTTTCCTCCGGGTACTCCGGTTTCCTCCCACAGTCCAAAGACATGTAGATTAGGTTAATTGGCGTTCCCAAATTGCCCGTAGTGTGTGAATGAGTGTGTGTACAGTATGTTTGTGCCCTGCGATGGATTGGCACCCTGTCCAGGGTGTACCCCGCCTCGTGCCCTAAGTCTCTTAGGATAGGCTCCAGGCCCCTGTGACCCTAAATACAGGATTAAGCGGTATAGAAAATGAGTGAGTGAAGACAAGGTGGCGTGGTGGCTTAGTGGTTAGCACTGTCGCTTTGAACCTCCAGGGTCCAGGTTCGATTTCTGGCCAGGTTTGATTCCCACCTCTGTGTGTGTGGAATTTGCATGTTCTCCCCATACTTGGTATGTTTCCTGGTTTCCTCCCAGACATGCAGATTAGCCTAATTGGCATCAATTAGCCTAATCTGCAGGTTTTCTTTTTTTTTGCAGAAGAAAACCATGGATACCATGGGACTGCATAATAAAAAATACTGTAAAGATTTGTTCTGTATTTCGATTTTTGTTAAAATATATCTTACAAAATTGGTATAGAAAAAAGTATTGCTAAGCAAACCGAAGTCAAGCTATTATACCGGTACCGGTACTTAAAAATTCTTGAAGGATACCCAGCCCTAGCTTTAGAGTGAAAGGGGAGATATCAAGTATTAGTCTATTTGCATGATACTCAGGTAGATCGGAACAGTTAAGATTCGACAAAATGAGTAAAAAATGTTAATAAATGTTTTAAAAGCCTTGAAATTTCTTGGGATATGGGTCAGAAAATAAAAACAAAGTAGTTGAGTCCCTAGCAGGTGTTTGTCTTTAAGAGACAAGACGTCCCCCTCTAAACTAGGTGTCGTTACTTTGCGACGCAGAGCGTCTTGATGAAGCTACAATCTGTTCTTCCAGAGGCTCTTGAAATTAATATTTCATTTACTAACTAATCATGCAAATTGGGCTTGGGACCACCACATGTGCTCTGCATGAGGTGCAAATTCCTGCTTAAAAGCCACTGGGAAATAAAGTTGTCAACCACTGAGCTGTCAAAAAGCTCAGAACTGCAGTTTTCCTAACGAAAGAATAAGCGTTAACGACAGCCGTGTCAGGACGAGTACACGGCATTACAGCTGATTAAACTCCCCAGTTGGGTTTTATCCTAATGAAAAGACGACTGTGTACAGAACAAACAGCGTAGTTTAAATAATTAATAATGAGTTTTTTTTTTACAGCATATTGATGGTGTCATAATAGTCCTGTGATGGATGATTTTCGATATTTAACTACACTCACTGACCACTTCATTAGATACGGTATGCCTTGATAGTGATACTGGGTTGGACTCGCCTTAATTCCTTGTGGCACAGATTCAACATGGTGCTTGGAACAGTCCTTAGAGATATTTGTCCTTATTGCCATGATGATGAGATTCTCCTGTTCCACCACATCCCAAAAGTGCTCTATTCAGTTGAGATCTGGTGACTGTGGAGGCAATTTGAGTTCAGTGAACTCGTTGTCACGTTCAAGACACCAGTTTGAGATGATGCGTTATCTTGTGGTCATAAAGGGATGGTCAGCAACAATACTCAGGTACTGAGGGGGTTTAGTGTGCGAGGTGTACCTAATGAAGGGGCCGGTGAGTGTATTACAGTACATATAGTATATTACCATAAATATATAATATATGAGAATAGCAAAGATCATTGACACGAACAGCGACATACAGGGGTTATTAATATGTGTGTTATTAATCTCTCTGTGGATCTCTGAGTATGTCTCAACAGAGTAATTAATAGAATGTACTGAAAAGCTACCAGTTTTCACCGCTGCTAATTTTCTAAACTTAAACGGAATATATAATTAACAGCGTTTGCATCCTTTTTGTGCATTGCACATTGCCTTTTTCACTTTGCTTAAACTGTTTAGACCTAATCAACAGTTTTACATTTTTTTGTACATCTGTGCCTGTGTGCTTCTTGGGTGAATAAACTATAAATACTATAAAATACTGCATGAATGAAAGTATCAACATTTTGAAAGCTAAAGCAAAGCTATTCAGATACTGTACATTTCAATTTCATATGGGATTTCTAAAACACTGCTGTTAAAGCATACACAACCAGTCAAACGTTTGAATATACCTTCTATTTCTTTCTCTCTTCTTATTTTTTATTTGAAATTGGACTGGACATCCGAAATATGAAGCAATCACCCCCGAACCGTTGAATTTGAGATGTTACTGCTACTGGTGCATGTAACTCTAAATGAACTGAATCCTCTGGAGCGGAGTGAACTCTTGCGTTTACATCTATGGCATTTGGCAGATGCCCTTATCCAGAGCAACTTACCTTTACCTCATTATACATCTGAGCAGCTGAGGGTTAAGGTCCTTGCTCATGGGCCTAACAGAGTGTGAACCTGTGACCTTCTGATCAATAGTCTAACATCTTACAGTAAGTACTGCGCCCTTGCCCCTGGCAAGTCTTGCAGCTTCTGTCCTGAGGTGGTCCTGATGAGAGCCATTTTCATTATAGTGTTTTTTGCAACTGCACCGTCAAGTACATTTACATTTAGGCATTTGGCAGACGCTCTTATCCAGAGCGACTTACATTTTTATCTCATTACACATCTGAGCAGTTAAGGGCCTTGCTCAAGGGCCCAACAGTGGCAACGTGGTGGTTGTGGAGTTTGAACCTGTAAGTCTGCCTTATGCCTTATGCCTTAACCACTGCCAATGCCTTAACCACTGAGCTATCCCTGGCCCCTAAGAATAGACAGTTGTTTCTCACTCACTCAGCGTCTGCACCGTCTTACTGTCTGTTTCCCATCCCGGCAGACTTACAGTAGGGCACGGAGTTGGGTACACCCTGGACAGGGTGCCAATCCATCTTAGAGCAGACACACTCACTCACACAATCATTCACACACTACGGGCAATTTGGGGACACCAATTAGCCTAACCTGCAAGTCTTTAGACTGTGGGAGGAAACCGGAGTACCTGGAGGAAACCCACCAAGCACGCGGAGAACATTCAAACTCCATGCATGTAGATCCCGAGGCAGGAATCCAACCTGGAACCTGCCAGATTCCAGGGGACAGTGCTAACTACTACGCCACCGTGCTGCCTATAATTGTAATCAGTGAGATACATGAGGTACATTAGGTACGACAGGACAACATGGGAAATTTGTCTGGAGACTAGGAACCAGTAAAAATGTGGATTGCATATGGAGCATCACTTTTTAATATGTGTATAAAAAGATGTGAACCTTTTAAAGAAGGCCGTACGTTCTCCAATGATGATCCTGGCCGTCTTCAGTTGTGTTCCCATAAACCTTGAGCGAGTGAAACGCCTGAGCCTTGAAAATCAGAGATGCACCTGTCTATGGGAACTGTACACACAATCATTCACCATCACCACTGTGCACATTGCAGGAACTCGTCTGGGAGTTATTGCCTCATTCCCCGTACAGTCCTGACCAAGCTATTTTCACATGTTTGCGCCATTAAAGGAGGCCATGTTTCAGATGTGAGAAAGCTTTCTACAGTACCTTGATGGTATCCAAGCACCAGTGTAACAATGGGATGAGTGCATTAGTGTAGCAGAGGATTATATAGAGGAATAAAGGTAGTTTCTCAGTACTCTTGTAAATCAAATCAAAATCTAAAGTCCCGGTTTGACTCGAACGTCACTCATATGAAAATGATCTAGTAAGGTCACAATAAAGCAATACAGGTTAACTAACTTCAAGCTTGAAATTGCTTGACATGTATTATATGCAGATATTTGCTGCAGATATATATATAAAGCTCGAACTTAGCTCGAATGTCTAAAGTGGCAAGTGGCGTAATGGTAAGTGCTATTACCCTATCATCCGGAGATCTGTCGATTGTTCGATTCCCGGGTGATGCTGTAGCCTCCCGCAGCCAGGGGCCTAGAGAGCTGATTGGCCGAGCTCTCTCAGAGGGCTGGAATAGGAAGCACTTAGCGCTCAATCATGGGTGTCTGATAGTGCTGTCCTCCAAGTGTGTTACCCCAAAACACTCCAACAGTGCGTGAGCGGGCAGTTTGAAAAGATGCAGTCGGCCGGCGTCACATTTTTCGGAGGTAACACGTGCTAGTCTCCGGCCCTCCCTGACTGGTAGGAGTAGCCTTGAAGTGGAAGTCCCCTAGTGACGGGTGGGAATTGGAAACGACTAAATTAGGGAGAAATGGTGTCATATTAGGAACTGTTACATAAAAGCGACTATATTCGAGATATTTATACTCGCCCATTGGACATGTCATGTCCACAGCCCCTGGGGTTACCCTTAGGTGCGGGTGCATGTATGAATGTGCTTATGCATGGTGTGCTGCAATACTCTGATGTCCTACCCAGGGTGTAAGTCCTGCCTCACTCACAGTATTCTTGCCAGAGACTACAGATAGACCACATTCCTTCCCAGGTGGAAATGTGGAAGATTGAATTAACGTACTAATGAACTTGATTAAGGTTTCTTGGAAATGGTGACCTCTGTCAAGTTTAATGGTGGACCATTACAAAAATAACATATCATGAATTTCATTACTGACCAATTGTCTCTTTTGGTCTGTATTCATCATGATTATCTCTGTCTCCACTGAATTCGGTACGAGTGTCCAGGTGCGTGTGTGTGTGTGTGCAGTCCCCAAGCCCCCCACCCCACCATAACCCCCCTCCCTCCTCCCTCAC
>JAOTQY010000045.1:26783294-26795286 GCA_026413445.1 Dolichallabes microphthalmus
AATATTTACACATTAAGTTTACTGAAAGTAAAAACAGTTGAAAGTCAGAGGACGTTTCTTTTTTTGCTGAGTATATTATACCTGGGTGGCTGGCACCTATGCATCCCCACCAATGAGTAGGTAATTCAGGACACTTACAGCTTCCGTGCTTCACTATGTTACTTGGTTTTAGTAAAATTAGGATGGGACTCCATAACATGGAAGCCAACTCCATAAATCATCTGCTAGACACCCTTATTACGATTGCCAAGTGCATCACCAGCACCTGTTAAGATGCTTATTAACATATATGGACTTTTCAGAATTGGGTTATCATCCCATGACAACTTCAAACACCACAAACTTTGTCACAGTGAAAGGAACCCAGGCTTCAGCTTTCTGAACCGCTAAAGGTTTTCTTTTGCAACAGAAACATCTCAACCCTGTGGACGCCTGGAGCAAGATTGAAGTCCATCTGGCCTTCACATACTTTCTACCAGTTCTGCATGTTGGCAAATTTTGGTCATCGACTATATGGAGAACACAAAGCTGAGTATCTCACTGTCCTTGCAAGGTCAGCTTTACAGAGAGAGAAATGCATCAGTGCATCTGCCAGAGCTGTACAATCATGGCACAGTTGTAAAAGCATGCAGTGCCGTTACCAACTAATATTCACTTTTACTACTTTACCACTGCTTTTTTCAACCACAGTTCAATCGCATTATGAAGACTTAAGGAACTAGGTCACAAAATTTTGATCGTAGATCCCCAGAGCGAGATACACAGCAAGCATTTGGTTTCCACTATTACATATCATGTCACCCTGGCAACTTCCTTCCTGACCAAAGCTGTGTCCCAAATGAATGGAAAGATTTGGCAGGCTAAGAAAAAGTTGCCTTTGCCTATTGAATTGATGCTTTCATTTGTACACAGCAGATACATCTGAATGAAAAAGCAGCTACATCTCAATATCAACTGTTTAAAGAAATGAAAATCAGGAATGACCATGGAGTTAGAAAGTGATCACAAACTTTTGAGCGGTAGTGTAGAACCATCTGAGGAACGCAATTTGCGGTTCCGAAAATGCTTATTTGCTTATTCCTGAAACACAAATTTTTGTTCATTGACTGCTAGACACCAATAAGTCAGTTTTTACACTTGAGGTGGTTGGGGCTGTGTTTCTCAGAGAACCAAAGCGCTGTGGAAATCATATTTCTGGAATTATTATAACTTATAACAACTAAATCATAAGAGCCATCCATCCCACAACTCTAAGAACCTTAACCTTTTAATACGTCTTGAAGAAACGTATACAATGCCTTGAATAAGTATTTGCCTCCTTGCTGATTTTTTTTTTTTGCATATTTATCACTTAAATGATTCAGATCATCAAATGAATTTTAATATTACACAAAGATAACCCAAGCAAATACAAAATGGCCAACATGAAGGTATACAAAAGAAATAAAATTAGAACAAGAAATGGCACTGTATAGAATAGTATTCCTCAACATAAACTTGTATATGAAAATATACATGTACATTAATCTAAAGCTAGTACTGTATAGATGTAAGCATATAGATATATACAGACTTGTATGTATGTATTTATTGTATGTAATATGCACATGTGTAACATTGCACACCCAGACAAAAAGCAACTGCTTGTTATTCTATTAAAAAAGATTCCATGTGATGTGTTAAACTTTTCTATCTGACCTATAATGACACTATAATGACTAATATCTTATAATATCCCTATTTCGTGTTTTAACTGCATCCCTTTTTCACATTTCTAAGGAAACATGTGCTTCTTTAATGGGAAGTTACAAAGCAGTAAAAAGGGCAACATCCTTTAACCTCAGCTAGACATGATGTCAACTTGGCCTTGATTTTTTTTTTTTTGTATTTTATTTATTTATTTATTTATTAAGATATACTTCAACATTATAGACTAATAATTATGTTTGTAGTTTTCTAGTACTTTGTGCATATCTGGAGTGCATGAAGGCAGAGGATAAATACTTGCAAAGCAACTTGTTTAAACCTGCGTCAGAGCACTTAATTTTTCTTTAAGGTCTTTGCCCAGGCATTTTATAGGTGTGCTTTTCAGGGATATGGTGACATTGTGAAGTAACTCAGGTCATGCAGAGAGGAAGCAAATATTTTCCACAAAGATCATAATGAGAATTCTTTTAAAACCTTACTAACATTATGAACGAATTCTCACACATGTACAACCTTTAAGTTCTGAAAATTCATAAGTAATTTTTGTTGGCTTCTTTAAAAGAAAAGCTTTTTTGTTTATCAATTAAACATTTTAATGCAGGTACTACAATCTGTAGAATCCTTATAATCAGTTCAATCAGTTTGCTCCTCTGGGAAGGACATTTTGTAGTGGAATAAAAATTGTGGCATGATGTTATCTACTTTGACCTCAGCTAACAAAGCAAGGTTTTGTTTTTTAAGAAATAACAAGACTGCCAAAGGGATAGGCTGCAGGTGGAGGGAGAGACAAGCTGAGACAAGAACATCATGCTGCAGGGTTCATAGAACATTTAATCAATGTTTCAGATATACATATGACCTCACAAGTAGCATACGAGTGACATTCAATAATACTAAAGACTGGCATCAAAATACTTCAGGATGTTTATCAAGCCAACACCCAACCAGAATCTAGCAACCCAAACTGTTGCACAGCCATTGTGCATGTACAGTGGAATAGACAGGGCTTATATGTTTCCAGGATCACAAAACAGATAAATAGTGGCCCTGAAGAACAATATTCCTAATCTACATTTGACCTACAAATCAGGACAGCTCACTACACAAAGGTTAACTTATCAGCTGCATTTGGAATCATGAACCCAGATTCAAAATCATTTGACCTGCCAAGCAAATAATGAAATATTTGGTTTGATTGTCTTGTTAGTAGGCCTAAAATAGAAGAATAGATAGATAGACAAATCGTTCAAAAACAACATTGGTCAGGGACTGATTTGGCAGATGCGCTTAATCAGAGCAACATTTTCTTTATATCATTATACATCTGAGCAGTTAAGACCCTTGCTCAAGAGTGGTCATGGTGTTTGAACTTGCGACCTTCCGACATAGTCCAATGCCTTAACCACTGGGCTATCCCCTTAGCCTTCTTACCTCTCTTTTATTCTTATTATTTTTAAACGTTCCCTTGTATTGAAGTCCTGCCTGGTGTGTATTAATGAGGGAGGATTCAGATAGTGAAATGTGTGTGTTTGGGTGCTAGGATATATTTTAGGACATATTTTTGTATTACCCAAAGTATCATTCCTTTTAAATGTTCTCGATATTGGAAGATGGAAAAGACAACATGGAAAATGACAAAATGTATTATTATTATTATTATTATTATTATTATTATTATAGAAATATGTATCCTAATGATCATGTGCCTGGTATTTTTTTCATATAGTTGTTTAAAATGAAATGAAAAATGGCCTAGCTTGTGCGGATAAAGATAAATGTAGATAAATTAGTTAATAACTTAATTGAAATTCTAATCGTAACTATTTTGCCCGACTGGAAAACTTTCATTGGGAGCTGATGACCCTCTTATTGTTTGGGCTGAACAGAGACACAAAAACCATTTGCAAACTTTTCAGGCTTGTACGTATGAAGAACTTTGGAGCCAATTACAGAGTGGAGATAACAAGGTAAAGTGATGTTGGCATTTGATAACGTTAATCTGGCTTTCACGTGTAAACTAGGCTACACAAGACGGCATTGTTTTCCTGTGAGAGGAGCAATAGGGCGATAAATATGGTAATGATTTGGATAAAGGTGGCAGCAATTTGGAGCCAAAAGAGCTATCAGAAGGAGCCAGAGCAATTGACACTTTGCACAAGAAGAACGATGATCATACACTCTGAGTGATTAAAAACAAACAAACAAAAAAATTTCATAAAAAAGTGAAAACATGTAAGTTATGAAAAAGGTAAAAAAAAATAATAATAATAAAATAGAGATGTCGGTGTGTTACAGTATGAAATGTGCGCAGAATATGAGATTATTAGATACCAAAATAAAAAAGCAAACAAAAAAGATTGATAGGTTTTTTTATTTGTGTTTATTTTTTATGCTTTTGCAGTTGTTTAATATGTTATTACACGTTTGGGTGATTAAAAATGACATTAAAAATAAGTAAAAACCTATAACAAGTTTTTAAAAAGATGTATAACAAACAGAGATGTCGGTGTGTTATGAGTGTGCACTCAATGTGAGATAGCAAAATAAAAAAATATTTTTTTTATGCTTTACCAATTCTTTAATGGGTTGTTAAAAAAAAAAACATGCAAGAACATAAAAAAAAATCTCATGACGTGCGCAAAGAGATTCTGGAGGAAAAAAAGAAAAAGAAATTGCGCAACGTGTTTTCATCGGGGTGTGCGATTCTGACTGGATCCAGACCCGAACAAAGGGAAGAGAGAATCTCGTGATCAGCGCTGCTGTGCGCGCGCAGCCTGCAGGGCATAAAAGCGCGCGCACCTTCCCCGCCCGCAACACAGAGCAACGCAGACTTACTCAGGTGAGCATCAAGAAGAACAACTGGGCAACGCTCTTAATAATTACATTCATGTTTACTTCTGTTTTTAATTTGTTATGCATCCGCTTAACAGCTTTCTTTTAATGCTCTATATAACTAATAAATAGATAAGAAAAGTAGATGTGCATGTTATAATATTGCAAATTATGCGCCTGATATTTTGTGTTTGTTTGTTGAATGTTTTGACGGTGATCACCTCACCAATTATCATTTAAAATAAAAAAAATATTTCATCCTATCTCCAGGTGTTCTTGTCTGACTGTCAACATGAGGGCTGCTGCAGTGGTACTTGCTCTGGCACTGGTTGCTGGTAAGTAGAAATAAATATTTAGAATCCTTAGTTTAGCTATTATCTTTATCCATTTTTTTAATGCATGCAACACAAATATGCACTGTACTTTATATTGTAAAGCACTAATTAAATTGATGAAAGTTTACTTCAGCTTAACTTCATGAGTTTCTTTAGCTGTGCTAGAATTTTTTGGTATTACATGCATCGGAACTGACAAAATGCTTCTTTGTTTTTTAGGATGCCATGCTCGCGTTCTGCCTCAGGCTGATCCGCCTCTGGCCCAATGGGAAGAGTCAGTGGATCGCTTTTGGCAGTTCATCTCAGAGCTCGACACCCATGCTGATAGTGTGGTGGAGAACATAAAGCTAGGCAGCGAACTTGAGTAAGTCAACGCCAAGAACCACTAATGTATAGAAGTATTGTACCCCACTATTTATTCTCATATCTCATTAGGCATGCATTCTGCATATCCCAATTTGTAAAAGCAACAGTAGCAAGTAATAAAAATAAGAGCTTCTACAGCATTTCTGCAGTGTTCTCCACAACTATTCCATTGTCTCTGATCTCCTTTATCATGGGTCTCTCTTTAGTTCCCTCATCACTAAAACCATGACTGAGCTGAACATGTACAGGGAGGACATTGAGACCAAACTGGCTCCCTATGCTACGGATGCTTCTGGTCAGCTGAAGCAAGATCTGGATCTGCTGACCAGTAAGCTACAGACTGACATGATCGATGCCAAGGAGCGCTCCAACCAGTACCTACGGGAGCTGAAAACCATGATGGAGCAGAATGCAGATGATGTCAAGAACCGTCTCAACACTTACACTCGTAAGCTCAAGAAACGCCTGGGCAAGGACACTGAGGAGATCCGCAAGTGAGTATGAATCAGGAGCTTGAAGTAGTTCTTATAGCAGGCAGAATTACAATTTTAGTGAAAGGAATATTTATAGTAACTAGCGCTTGATGGACAATCATATGTTTATTGATGATTTAAATGTCTAGTAAGTCATGGTAACTGGCCCTAAATTACCTTCAAGACATGTTAAAAGCAACGTAAGTCCAATCTAAATGGATAGCTGAAAGACTTAACATTTTTGTTGTGCATCTCTTTCAGCACTCTGTCCACTTACCTGAGTGAGCTGCAATCCCGTGCCCAGCAGAATGCTGACACCGCAAGAACCCACTTCGAGCCTTATGTGAAGCAGGTCCAGGAGGATGTCAGCCAGAAGTTGGCCACCCTCACTGATATTCTACAGGGCCAGACTCAAGACATGAGCCAGCAGCTGGAGGACCAGGCCAAAGTGCTGAGGCAGCAGCTGGAGCAGACCGCCGACCAGCTTCGTACTTCCCTTGCGGGTCGCTTTGAGGAGCTCGCCAGTCTCCTGAATCCCCATAGTGAGAAGATCCGGGAACAGCTCCAGACTGTCATGGAAAAGATCAGAGAGGCCTCAGCTGCTCTCCCTGTCGCACTGTAAAACTACCAATTATAACACTTTCTACCAAACACTGCAAGTTAAAGAGTAAAAGCAAAATTAGTCTATAAATGTTTGTTACTGATGCTTTATAGTTCTCACTTTTTGACAGGAAAACAAGAAAGGGAAAGAACTGGACTTGGCTTTTTACTGAAACATGGGACACTGTTTGTTAATCACCATGTGGGCTTTCTCAGTATTAATCCACTCATTAACACTTTTTAAAGTGCAGTAGTTTAATTGCCTTGGTTAGTCATGTTTCTGAAATCTATTAGATAGCATATAGGCATTTTATGAACACCGCAGATTTACACAATTTCTTCATAGTACAACCAAACCTCATGAAATATTGTCCACCCGTTTCAATCATACAATTGTCTGTCTGCTATTTTTTAACATGTTTGCAATAAAAACAAGTAATGGAAAAAAAACATTGGTCTTTGGTGTTTTCTCTCTGTTATTTGAACTAATTAACTAATCAATGACAATGAACATGAATATAACATGCAAACAAACTGGAAATCTTTGGTCTATATCATACACTCACAACATACAGTACTGTGCCAAAGTCTTAGGCACATGCAGATAACTGCTGTAGAGCAAGGATATCTAAAAATAAATGTGCACTCATTTCAAACCTGGAGGCTGCAGCATCCTCCAAAAGTTGGGACAGGGTCAATTTACTAATTACAAGTTGTTGAAAAACAAGTACTGTTAAACAAGTGAACCAATTATGCTACAGTATACAGGGAGTTTCAAAGAAAGTTCTAGTCCTTCTAGAGCAAGGTTGGGGCAAGGCTTTGGACGATTTGCCAACAGATTCACTAACAAATTATCCATCAATTAAAAAAAAATCTGTCAATGTTCCACTGTAAGTACACAATATCATCAAGAAATTCAAGGAAACCGGTCAAATCTCAAAGCATAAATGACCTGAAAACAACTTCTGAATAGACGTGATCTCCGATTCCTCAGACATCACTGTCTTTGTCATTCTTCTTTATAATGTGGGCTCAAGAACACATTGGTTAACCTTTGACCATTAACACCATTTTTAGTTGGATTTACAAATGCAACTTAAGTCTCATGGAAGCCATACGGCAATACTGTAGAGAGGCATCAAAGACTTCTATCATCTGAGATGGACAGTGGCACACTGAAAGCATGTTCTGTAGTTAGACAAGTCAACATTTAAAATAATTTTTGTCAGTGTCAGTCATGATATTGGGTGTGCCAGTGGCCGTGGCATGGCTAAATTGCATATCTGTGAGGACAACAAGATGTTCTATTTGGAACAACATATTCTGCCATTTATCATCTTTTTTTAAGAGACATATTTTCCAGCAGGACAAAGACAAACAACATCTGCTCGGTTTAGATAGTCATTGCTCCTAAACACAGAGTATAACACTGGCCTGAGAATGTGGATATATTAGGAAGTGCAAAATATGGCAACAAAGACCCTTACACAATTGCACAACTGAAGACTTGCATAAAGAAATAATGGGGGAAATTCCAGCTAGCGAAACTTGACCAATATACTTTAGTAAACAGTCAACTGTCCCAACTTTTTTGGAGGATGTTGCAGCCACCAGATTTGAATGAGTGCAGATTTTCAAGAAACAATTAAATTTACATGATAATTCATCAAACAGTGGGCTGTTGTAGAGTTTTTAACGCTGACCAAAGATTTGCAATAGTACTGTACATTGATTTAACAGTATAAATGTAAAGTATACCTATCATCACTCTGTCAAATAAATCATTTAACACTGATTGACTTGACAACTTAAACATTAAATAAATATTTTGCAAGATAAGATGTACGCTTTGGTCCATTTATGTTTTAAAGGGAGAAAAAGTTGCAAATGAATAACTGAATGCAAATGTCAAAAGTTGAGGCAGAGATGAATCATTTATTTTGTTGTTTTTCTAGTTAAAACACTGTATCGGGAACAAGCTTACACATGCACGTTGGCATACAAAGGTTGGACTGTACTGGGCCAGAATTATGTGTGTAATTATGCTTCATTTTGCCTTCAATGAATGACAAGTAATGGAGAAGGTAGAAGGATATACACCTCATAGTTAGAGATTAAATGATCAGCTTTTTTTCTATACCTATTATTGCATTATATATATATTTTTTTATTCTGAACACCCCCACAGTCTTTGTCACGCCACCTTGTCTCTTTCTAGGCTTACATAATCCAACGTGTATGGGCAATAACCAAGCTGTTCTTATCCCCTGCACACCTCTTCCCACCCTATGAAGTATAATTAAAAAAGTATAAGACTAATATTATTTATTACTCCCCAAATTGTTTTGAACTCATTCATTTTCTTTACTGCTTATCCTGTACACGGTCATGAGTGGGGCCTGGAATCGATCCCAGGAAACTTTGGGAACGAGGCAGGGTACACTCTGCACAGGGTGTCAATCTATTGTAGGGGCCACACACCCATACACACACACACTATACAGGCAATTCGGGAACACCAGTGCCTAATCTGCATATCTTTGGACTGTTTGAGGAAACCAGAGTACCCAGAGGAAACCGAAACCCGAGGAAGCAACATGCAAACTCCATGCACACAGACAGAGATGAGAATCAACCCTCAACCCCGGCGGTGCACAGCCACAGTGGTAACCACTACACCACTACGGTACCATTTTGTACTTGCCAATTTAAGCACACATTAAGCTTTTCTTTATACCATCCTTGAACATATTTTTCTTTAAAATCTCATTCTCTCTAAGCAAGACAGTATAAAGAAATTTATTTTACCAAGATAAAAGGAGACATTTTTAGAAGCGAGCTCTTCACCTTAACAAAGTAGGGGGAAAAAAACTATTCCTGTTGTCTTAGTCTCAATTCACCACCTGTTCATAAGTCATTTGCTGAACAAACCTCAAAAACATCTCCTTAGAAATGTACCCTAACCACATCCCTCCCCAGAATAATTTTCTCCTATTCTTATTGCTGCCTGGGGACGTGTTCAGAGCTGCTCACACATTCCAGTGGGCTGCCTGCATGTCTGTTGGGATAAAGGAACATGCTGTCCCTTTATTTATGTGAATCAGAGCAGCTTTTGTACGATGTAATCCATTCTATCTCTGACAAACACACACACACACACACACACACACATACACACACACACACACACACACACACACATATTCTCACACACATACAAACACACACATGCAGTGTGATTTTATGCCAGTAGATGCCTCTCTCTCCTTGGCTGGATTTTTAGAATTAATTTCATATTAAAAATTATACAATTATATCACACCATTTAAAAGGATACCTTCATCTCAATTGTAATGCAAAATGCCTTATAACTATGTGAGGTGGAAAGAACAACTTCAGGGATCCAGAGAAAATAATAATAATAATAATAATAATAATAATAATAATAATAATTATAATAATAATAAAATTCCCTGATGAATCAGATGGGATTAAGAACAAGAGGAGGTGTTCATGCTGTGAACCCTGTTCCTCAAAATCCTTTCCTCTAATTAATGCCAGCATCTCCCCTAAAACCGGCCCAAAGATTTGAATTCCTTTTTCCTGGGAATCTGCAGGGGTTAGATGATTTGCCGCAGGGATAAACAGCAAACTGTGAACATTCTGTGATTCTGTGCTCTTATGAAAGACTAAGTTGAGGAGGAACGAACTACAATAACTTGATGAAATGCTGGAAAGATTTTCCCTGTCTGAGACTCAAAAGCAAGTCTTACTTTAAGTTGTATTTATTTTATATCCATGGCGATACAGAATAGATATAAAAATAGCCCTGATATTAATTTTTTCTTGAAATAAGATTTTTATTTATTTATTTATTGCACCGAGGGAAGAAGGAAATCTTTCTTTACTTGTGTGCCTCCATAAGGTCCATTCGCTGCATGTCCTGACCTGCAATCTTCATGCTCCATATAACAAAAGACCCTAAAATGATATTATACAAACTCTCTCTCTCTCTCTCTCTCTCTCCCTCTCTCATTCTCTCTCAGCTTGAGAATACACATTCATGAGTTAAACAGAATCCAATCTCCTGTGAATGGCCCAGCTGATGCCCCAAATGGCTGTACTTCAAGAGGTCCTTCACATAACAAAACTGTGCAGTTCATTCCCCCCTGGCCTCAGCTTTTCATATTCACAATTCAGAGGTAACTGCAGTTCACTGCCTCTCGGCATGATTCCTCAATCAGCATCTCCGTATCTTTATGTACCCAGAGCTTCACTTCCTTTTCTCTGAGTCTAGACTTCACCAAAAAGCCTTTTTTAGCATCTAAAGTAGACTAAACAATGATGAAATCAGGGTCATCGACCTGAACATCTTAATAAAAGGCTAAAAGGAAAAAGAAATTCACTGCACAGAAAAACATAATTGGGGAACTGGTTAAGAGCTTATAGGTCATGTTCTTCATTTTGTGTTGATTCTGGTCAGTTTTGTTGGAATAGGCAATATTTAATATAAGCACTGTGCAAAAGTCTTGAGCCACTCCTCATTTATTCACATTAAATCACATAAATGATTTACTATAAAAGGCTGCAAAGTGCCTAAAGATACAATTTAGAAATTGGTTGTTTATGTAACAATTTCATCAGCCACCTCATTTCCCCGCTCATTTGTTCCAACCACTCAGCATTCAAGCATCACCAGTACACTAATCTCCGGCCTGATCATCCCTCCTCATCTATTTCTTACTGGTTTATGCCTTAACTTAGATGTATAAAATGATTGATAGGCCACTTTGTGGCTTTACAAACAAAAAAAATTGTCAAGAACTTGGCCAAAAACTTGCCAAAATGAAGGCCTTCACGAAACTTGGAGAACTGTTCCTCAAGACAATATTAAAAGTATAAGAAAGTCTGGCTCATTGGAAGCAAAATACAAAGAAATGAATGCTGACTCAAAACTTTTTATTATCTTCCCTGCAAAACCGTCTACATTAATCAAAACAATATAAGCACATGCTGCAAAACTGTATGACTCACTCAAACAGTAATGCACAACAGTTCAGTAATAAACACCAAAATGCATTCATGTACCATTAATGAAGAATCAGGCCAGTGATTAGTTTACTGGTGGTGCTGAAGGCTGAGTGCTTTTAACATAGACAAGAGGGGAGTTTGATGCTCAGAATGTTACATAAACAACCATTTTTTAAATTTTATTTAATGTATATGAATTAATTCTATTTAATCCGTGAAATTAGGGATAGCTCAACTTTTGCACAGTACTGTATTTAATTTTTTAAAGTTCCAAAATCAAGAACCTCATATTCTATTTATTCTTGTTTCTAAAATTAAGAATCTAGTAAAAGCATTTAAGAGTATAGTTTACCAACAGTCAAAAAAGTAACTAAATATTAAAAAAGGGGGGGAAAGTATCATATTGTCTTCTGCAGAAAAGAAAGCACCATGTTCAAAAACACATTTCTTAACAGTGGACTTTTGACTGCCACATGCCCAACAACAGTGCACTAGATAAACAATCTGATGTAATCATTTAGAGATGTTGTAAGAATGTACACACTGATGACATCTTACAACTTACTTGCAATTAATACAAACCGGATTCCAAAAAAGTTGGGACACTAAACAAATTGTGAATAAAAACTGAATGCAATGATGTGGAGA
>JAOTQY010000045.1:26960040-26971655 GCA_026413445.1 Dolichallabes microphthalmus
TCCTGGGATAGGCTCCAGGTCCCCCGCGACCCTGAACAGGATAAAGCGGTATAGAAAATGAATGAATGAATGAATGAGTGTGTGTGTGTTCTGTGTATACAGTATGTGTATATATACAGTACAGTATTCATATCACCGTCATCCTAAAAATGCAATGTTTAAGTCTTCTGTATGAGCTTCTTAAAATTATTTAAGGTCATCGTCCACCCAATGGCTGGGTTGGGTTTGAGTGATGGCAATAAAAACTTATTGATGTGTAGTAGTGGCCACCATTTATAGGATGAGTTTTTCTATTGAAGTAACAGATGTATAGCAAGTAATAGTTTCATATATGCTTCATTTTCATTACCTTATTTAAGAACTTGCACTAGTCTGGAAGCAGACATGTTTGTTGATGTAAATCAACACTCAAAATGGTGTCATCCCAATTTAGGATGACTAATATTACATTAACAATTCACAAATTATAGCATTCCTTTAGAGATTATAGCTCTTTATCATCTTTATCATCTAAACACAGGATTTTTAATCTAATTAATTTCATAGTCTTTGTGTAATGGTGTTAGTTTGGCATATATGATGGGGTAGGATTTAACTACAATTTCAAATGTCCACAGTAAGGTGATTGGTGCAAAGGAATGAGATGGTAGGCACTGTGGTTGTCATGCAGACAATGCCCTATAGATTACCACAGTATAGGAACATGGGCCCTAACCCCCTACAAATATTCTTCCCCTCTCAGGTTTTCCAGAAGTGTTTGGTTAAAGACATAGAGCTCAAAGGTTTGGTAGAGCCACAGATCAAAGAGATAAGATCTGGGGCTTTACTACACCTTAAAGAAAAGAAGGTAATGGGCATGACATCTTTTGACTATCCCACTAGCTGCTTGTTCCTACCTATAATTTGTCCCTGATGGCTGCTCTAAACATGTCTGTTGCTATTTCTACTCTTCTTACTGTACGTACTTATGTTGGACATCTGTACCACAATTCTCACTGATTTTCTTTTTCTAGTCTCTCCTTTTCCCTCTAATAATCTATGATCTATATATACTTTCAGCTTGTAATCAGACTAGACCAGTGTGTGTCAATATTCATTTAATAAACCAACAAATTCTTTGTTGGTGTTCTGCAGACAGCTGTTTTCAGTTTTTGAGTCTTTTAGATCTGCATATCACAAATCTTAAATATATATACTGCCTGTCCAGAAATAGGTACTATGTACTATAAGGCACTATAACTTTGCTCAACTGTCCTTAACAGTGTTTCCAGCACGTAATGTGGTGGCCAATTCATGTGTGAAAATGATTCCTCACTGTACCAGAGCCACTCATTTACAATTTTAGTCCTTTAATATAGCCATGCCATCAGTGAAGAAATACTCCATAGATGTGATAACTTGGTCATTTAGGTCATCAGCTGACTTCATTTTATTACAACATAACGTTGCTGAGACTAGACCCGGCCACACAGCTGTTTAGTCCCAATCCTTTTGACTTCGTGTAATATTTACATATGTTAGACAATTCATAACCCAGTTCCAGTTATTAAAATCTCCTTAGTTTTCTTCGCTGGATGTAGGCCAATAATTTGACTCTTCTGAAATTGCTTTTTTTTTTGGACAAGCACTGTATTCATACAGTATACTTAAAACTGGAAAGTGTAAAGTGTTAAATTCTGTTTACAATCTTTTTTTTGTTACTGCCCAGAATTTTATCATAAATTATACAAACAAATTACTGTGTAACCAAATATTAGGTATATTTGTCTGCATTATCTTCATCTTAATTTTACATTCTTATAAAATCAACTCTGCAGCAATAGCAGCAAATACTTTGGTCTAAATCTAAATACTTCCACAGAGTAGTTCCTACTGAACATCTGTGGCTCTGATCGTCTTACTGTACCTGCCCCATGGCCTGCTGGACGCCTTCTGCTGTATCTTCTGGATTAATAGCATATTCTTTCCTCTGAACTTCTGCTCGGTTATTACATATATTTCACTGCATCTTCATATATGATATGATTGCTAAACAAAATGTAAATTGTATGTAAAGTTAAGATGAAAGATATTTAGATAACTTGTGAATTAATTAGTAAATGAAATTAATAGAAAAGGTGCATAGATTTGAGATGGAAAAATATTGATCTAAAATCATTGATTGGTCCTGAAAATTTTAGGGGTTAATGTAGTTTTTCTTACAACAAGCTTTTAGAAAAGAGTAACCAGACACATTAAATTAATGGTGGTAATAATTTATCTGCTCAAAGACAAGGTCATCAGTTTAGATATTAATAAACATTTGCATTAATGCAAAAGATCACCAGGTAGATAGAAAAGATAGTGGAAGGGGTTTTATGTGACATGATGTTATTTTTCATAAACCTCTAGCAGAATGCAGAAATTCAGGAGAACAAAGATCTGGTCATGGATGAAAATGGCAACAACGCAATAGGTCAAAATGCAGGGGTGAGCATCTATTTTACTTTATTTTTGTTTTTCCCCCCAATTCAATCTCAATAGGGAAAAATACCAATCACACATATATGCACTTTATCAGCATATGTGGTGGTAGAATGTATTCTTTACAGTAAATGTCTCATGACATTATAACAGGTCACACTTGTTAAGGTTTTTTTGCGTGTGTAAATTCAATGGCAGTCATTTTACTAATTATTATTACTTAAATATACGTGTTATTAAAAATACTTACATGAGTATGACTAGCTACTTAATACTTATTAATACTCTCTTTATGTGACCTTTAAATCTTAAAGGTCATCTATTACGTCACAGCACAGATCAGCAAGGAGTCTCCAGAGGAGTCAACTGACAACAGAGCTGCATCTCAGTCATCCCCCCCACAGGTGTCAAAAGTCAATACTTATGAGAAATCCCAAAACAAGCTGCTGGTATCCCCAGATGGTCTATCCGGGGTCCATTACCCAGACAACATTTGGAGCCTTCCTAGTGATTTACCACATACACCACTTACTCGTTCAAGCTCACTGAAGACTAAGAAACAAGACCCAGGTAGCCCTACTCAGGGGAAAGTCCATGTGGTCAAGGCTCCACAGGTTCAACTTAGCATAGAGGAGACAGTGGAGTCTCCAACAGCAATTTGTTCTCCGGTCTCACTGGGTAGTCCTGACCTCATTCACCCCAAGGCACCTGCAAAGCATGGTGAGTTGACTTCAGCAAATCAGCAGCAGGTATTTAGTGTGCGCAAGACTAGGGAGAAGTTTGAAGAGGTGGATGATGAAAGTGAGACTTTCCTCAGTCCTGACTTGCCAGGAGAAGAACCTCCTCCTCCTCCACCTGATAATATTGCCTTCATGATCACCAACACCAAAGTGCAAGCTTTGTCCACTGGAGAGTACCAGGAACTTGTAAAAGCCAAGAAAGGAAATGTGCAAACTGTTACTGTGGGGAGCAAACCACAGAATAAACATGGCAGTGACATTTCTACGGTGTCTTGTAGCAATGGTTTTGATGATGCTGAAAATGGTGAATTCAGTAAAAAACCTGTCATTATTATTTTTGATGAACCAATGGATATACGCTTAGCCTACAAACGCCTTTCCACCATTTTTGAGTGTGAAGAGGAGCTGGAAAGAATGTTGACTGAAGAAAGAATAGAGGAAGAAAGTGAGGAAACTGAGGATGAGGATAAAATAAATGTACAGGTATCACAAGATGGGAACAAGATGAATTCTGGAAAAGCACATAATGGGGCAAACCTCATTTTGCCTTCATCTCTGTTATCTGATGGAGGGACTGGAACACAGGCTACTACTGATCCCAAACAGGATGTTAAGAAGAAGTTTAAGTTAAAATTCCCTAAAAAGCAGCTGGCAGCTCTAACACAGGCCATCCGCACTGGTACCAAGACAGGCAAGAAGACTTTACAAGTGGTGGTGTATGAAGATGAGGAGGAATCAGATGGTACTATTAAACAATGCAAAGAGACCAAGAGATTTGAAATTTCTTGCTCCAAGGAGGATAACTTAAAATCAGAGTCTACTGCACAGGAACCACATGGAAGGACGGAAGAGATTCGAAAGAGCGCCTATAAGACACTTGATAGCCTTGAACAGACTATCAAACAGCTTGAAACCACAATAAGTGAAATGGGACCAAAGTCTTCCGACGACCTGCTGTCCACTAAGTCCACTGCTGTATCCTCCAAGCCTCGTGCCAGGCAGGGTGCAGAAGCTTTAGACAAAGCAGTTCCTCAGAAAGCTTTGGTCACGAAATTATCCAGCTCCAGCAAACGCCCTAGCCTTCGGAAGAAGCCCAAACCACAGCTTCTTCCTCGGCCTGCTGGGAGCAACACAACAGGCGTGTCTGTCACCCCAGCTCCTCCTCAGCAGGTCTCTCTCTAACTCTGACCGTCTTGGTATTGAAGACTATGGGTTTCTTCATCTCCTTCACAGTAATCCCAGTCTAACCAGTGGCTTTCACAGATACCTAACCTCCTCTTCCTTTTCAGAGCAATGACTATGGGATCTCTGCTTTTTAACCCTCTATGTAAATATAATATCTATATATGTTTTATCTGGTGTTTTGTGGGTGATTTTCTAAGAGTCTACAACACTGCCTTTATAATGTATATTCACTGAGGAGTTTCTAACTTTGGGTTTAAACAGCCAAAAAGATTACTTACAGACTGAGCACACTGTCACTGTCTTTTTTTCTTGTTTCTTTTAATGGTTCTTAAGGTAACATTAAGAGAACAAAAAATGGGTTGGCATGTTTTTTTTTTTATTTTTTTTTTTTATCATTTTCTCTTCTGTGGCCATATTCAAAGAATTGTAAATGTAAAAGAAAGTTCTTAACATCAGTGCCCAAATAGAGGAAACTGGGTAAAAATCCTAATATTCATCCATCTTCAGTGATCACTTTTCTCTGGTCTCATAGTTCTGCATATATATATATATATATGTATATGTATATATATTAAATGTCAATAGCATCTACAATAAATGCACTGATAATAACAGGTGAATAAATCAGCCGAACATTGTGATTAATGAACATGCATCATCCATAAAGCATCATCCATCTGCCTTTCATCCTAGCACAGGCCTTTAGTGGTAAAATATACTACCTGTAGTTGTGGATATTTTTTTTAAAGAAAGGCTTAGTTGGGATAACTGTGCGGATTCTTTGGCAAAATACACCGGAAGTGGACTTGGCTTTTCTACAGTTGGAGGGGTTTCCTTTTCATCCCTTGTGTTCCCTGGAAAGAGTCCAGATCCACTTCAGCCTGATCAGGAAAAAGTGATAACTGAAGATGAGTGAATGAGTAACTCTTAGTTAGAAACGTTTAGTGCCACTTAGAAGAACTCTTAGTACAATACAATTTTTTGTGAATATGGCCCCTGATGTACATGTCTTTAAATGTTTAATTTAAATGTTTTTTTCTTTTTTTTTTTTTTTCTTTTTTTTTTTTTTTACAAACTTTCCAATACACCACATTTTGAGTTCCTTTATTTTTATTTCGTGTTTGGTTTGAATCCCTTTTGCAGAATGTCAGTGTGGCCTCTCCTACTAGTCGGATGCCAGTGCCCATGTCTGCCAAGACCAGGCAGCAGCTGGGCACTTCAGACAGAGAGAGGGCAACTAAACCGCTAAAGCTGCAAGACTCACAGAGGCAGTTTCGCCAGGTAGTCTTATCATAGGACCACTGATCCACTCAGCCAGTGATCACACATTTAGATAAGAGCATGTATCTGACAGCTATAATGTGGGTATTTGAGGAATGGACAAAGACTTAAGAAGAGAAATTGGAAGTTGTCTATTGTGTGATCACCTCAGTGCTGACAGTAACACTGGATGACATGTTGATGACTGTGCTTTCATTGGCTGTGGCTGAAGGCATGTGACGACTGCAAGGCATGATGTGTCTCTTTTAGCATAATGGAATGCGTCTGCTAATCCTTTTTGCTTTGGGCTTTGGTGCTGTGTGTTCGGTCACAAGGACAGAAACATATTAAAATAATTTTCTGAGTTGCCGTCACAATTTATTCTCCTTTATCCCTTACTCCGTCACCCTTACAGTACCTATACTGTGCATTGTGGAGATGCTGCTTGAAGTATTAACTAATACTACATCGAATGTTTTATATTTTACTTCGCATCCTCATCCAACCAATTTCTAACACCACAAATATATCATTGTTTCTCATGACACAACTGTCCTTGCCCGTGTGCTCCTAAACTCAATATCGGACACTTTCACCTTTCAAAGGATGAGTCCCCTTTACTAATTTCAGGATGAACCTGCTACTAAACATCCGGTGGGAACATTTCTGCAGTGCCCCTCCACTTTTCTGGTCTTGTGTAACTGGTTGGTTTTCATGACACTTTGGATTACTTTCTGGCTAATAATCTTAAAACGTTTTCCTCGGTTTTCACTTTTAGCTTTCAATTTCAGCCCTGAACCAAAGGATGATTATATACTTATCTTTGTGTGTGTGTGTGTGTGTGTGTGTGTGTGTGTGTGTGTGTGTGTGTGTGTGTGTGTGTGAGATTTTGTCTTGGATGTTAGTCTATGATTTACTGTGAGAATTACATGTTAACTTCTATTAGAGTAATTCAAATGTTTGAACATTTTCACATCTGCATCATGACAAACCTTAGGGATGAATATCCATCTTTTGTGAAATCTTTGTTTACAGGCTAACGGAAGTGCTAAAAGATCTGGAGGAGATCCCAAGACCACTTCCCCTACCGTGTCTGCCTCTAAAATCCCAGCTTTTTCCACTAGTGCAGGAAAAGGCGCTTCTCAGCCTGATGCTACTAACCCTGTTAACCATTCTGCTGTTTCCTCTTCCTCTTCTTTCTCTTCCTCCTCCTCCAAATCTTCTATCCCCAACCCTCGCTCAATCCCCAACTCTTCCTCTCATATTCCCTCTCTTACTAATGGTTCTATTAAGCTTGCACAGTCAACTCACAACACTAAAACCCTGTCCTTGTCCACACAGACCCAAAATGGACGATATTCCTCTTCTTCCTCTTCTTCCTCTTCCCACTCTCCTCTATCCCCCACCATGTTGTCACAGGTTTCAAAGAGTATCCGAACCATTCACACTCCCAGCTTCGTCAGTTACACTCGGCCGCACAGTGGGAACTCTGGGAAATCAGCTATCCCTACAGCAACAACCACCAAGGACGCTTCATAGAACGCTCTGCTGCTCCGCCATCATTTGCTTCTGCACTAATGAGGTAGTGCTGCTCCGACTTTGCTCCACAACAGCATACCTTTGTTTTTGTTTTCTCACATTACATCCAGTGTTGTAGATATCCAGTATATATCTGTTTTCGTTCTTTCTTATTCATACACTTCTATTTGCTTGTGTTTTTTTTTATGTTTGTTTTTTGTTGTTGTTTTTTTTGCTCCTCACACAGTTTAAAGTGTTTAACGGCTAATTTTCTAAAAGTCATGGCAACAGAATACTTATATACTAATAAGTGAGTGTTCACGGTGGACCTGGCTGTTTATTTTGATCTGTTAGTCATTTTACCCTGACAGATGGTTGTGTGTGTGTGTGTGTGTGTGTGTGTGTCTCCCAGACAAAAATACAGAATTGGCATTTTTGTGTTGTTTTAAGTTCACTGCCTGTTAAACTGTTATGAAACAAGTCAGTAGTAATTTTATGGCTATTTGTCAAGGTTGTCTTTATTTCGCATCCTCATTGTTGAAAACAAATGAACATAGTTCAACAGAATCTACCTATATGAAATTATCTAGCTTTACTGTAAGATTATGGCTTTTAAGTTGATAAATGTGCTTTTATAAATAGTGTCCTACCCCTGTATATACTAACTGTTCCTCAGAGTTTTCATTGAGTTTTGGTTGCATAATACGCCAAAGTTTATTTCTGTGTCTTCCTGTATCTGTAGAGATCTCATACAATTTGAATGTCATGTAATAGAGTAACCATGTCTGCAGAGATTTTGTAAATAGACATTTTTTTTATTTGTGTAAAGCTTTAAAAAGCTTCCAGCTTAAAAATATCTAATGGCAAGACAATGGCTAATACATTAAACATCTGCATGTTTGTCATCTGAATTGTCTTTTCTGTGATTTTGTTCTAAATGTTCTGCATACAGTATGTTTAAGGACAAACCTGGTGGACCCCTTAATTATTCTTAACCTTAAAAATATTTTCATTAACATTAACATGTGTTTAGTAATTTCTACATTGATGTTTGGGTCATTTTTATTTATTTAAAAAAAAAAATTTCCCCTGATTTTCTCCCTAATTTAGTCGTGTCCAATTCCTCCCCGTCACTAGGGGGCTCCCACTACCTACTACTACTCCTACTACCTGCTCCCACAGTAACGCTACTACTACCACTCAGTCGGGAGGCCTGAAGACTATCAGGTGTTTCCTCCGAACCACGTGACGCAAGCTGACCACATATTTTCGAACTGCTCACTCACCGTTGTGGGCGGCGGAGGACAGCGCTATCCGCTCCTTCCGCTTGCGTGAGCTCACAGACGCCCCTGATTGGCTGTAGAGCCGTGATTAATGTGGGAGCACTAAGTAACTCTCATCCCTCCCCTCTGAGAGAACTCGGCCAATCAGCTCTCTAGACAGCATCACCCGGGAATAGAACTTGCGATCTCCGGATGATAGGGTGAGTTCGTTACCACTGCGAATCATATGATGACTGAATCATATCTTCATTCCGTCAAGATCTAATCTCCAGTCAGAGGCAACCAGATACACTAATCCCCCGAAACATTAAAAATCCTGAGATATACAGCCCTTTAATTCAGATTTTTGTATACAGTATAAACAATAAAAAAAAAATCTTCAGATCATAGCAGGCAAATACAACCTCATACAACATTAAACTTTTTTTCACCATGCCATTATTTATTTAACAAAAATGAAAAAAAACGTGGGCAAAACTAAGTACAGGTGTATGAACACAATGACGAGGGAAAGACAAAGTTACTGTACATCAATCTGAAAAAAAAGTTATATGTTGTTCAACAGAGGTTAGATTTGACGAATGCTGAGACCCGCTACAATCTGATTGTTTTTTCACACACACACACACACAAATAGAATTAAAAGCGGGCTTATGAAGTCGATGTGTTGGAAGCAGAAAAATGGGCAAACCTACGGATCTAAAAGGCAAGGGTGAAAGTTTAAAGAGGTAGATGATTGTGTCAAAGCATCTCCAAATCAGCATGTTTTGGAGGGGGGTTCCTGTAGTTGTTTGAGCCTACCAAAAGAGGTTCAAATAAGGACAACCATGAGTGTTTGGTGCCTAAGTGTTCTTGTGAGGAATGAAGGCTATCCCATGTGACCCAATCTTACAGAAGAGCTACTTTAACAAAAAAAAAATCCTAAAATGGTCAAGGCTGCAAGGCTGACTATGATAGAGAAGGTATTCGAACATCGCCGCTGATTGTGTATGGAGCTGCACTACACCTGGACTGGGGGGCAAATAAAGAAGTTGGCCCGGTTTCACTGATCACATTTGATTTTACTGCAGTAGTGAATTTGAATTTGGTGTTTGGTTGTGTTGACTTAAAATTACTTGAATCAAATGATTGGTGTAGCCTTCCACAGTCAACTTAATAGTTTGCTTAAGTTTGTTCAAGAATGTGCATTTCTCCAGAAAGAGCTGGTAAGTAAAGTGGGATTGTAGGCCTGTGACAATGTGGGCGTGGTTGAGTGTCAGCTGTGGACAGAGAGTACAGTACAGTAGGTGGGTTTCACCAACAGGTTGAAGAGTGATGATTCTCACCCATGTCCATGTTTGTTTCTTTCTGCATCGACCTACAGCGAGATGTGTTGAGGAACTTGAACAGAGCCACAGCCACAAGATTCATGAGTTCCCTTTTCAGTTGCTCTTTTCTACGTATTTAAATAAGACCAAGCCCAGGAGATCTCCTAGACTTCCACCTGCTGCCCGGATTAATCTGCTGGAAGACTCAAATCTTCTTCTTGCTGCTCGCAAGAACTCGCTTTTTCAGTGATATTTTTTTTACGTTTTATGAATTCGAGAACCAAAACCAGTCTCAGAGAATTGTAAGTCTGTCTGTCTGTAAGTCTGTCCAGTCAGATTTTGTCACAGCATCACACAAAACTGGAATTCACTGAAACTTTGTCCTTCGTAGTTAAACCTAATGAAATCAAAATGACAAGAACATCTCTGTGAGATTAGAGCAAACATATTCCCAGCAGTCTGAGGGCTTGTAAAGTACCTGAACTGAGAGCTCAGTGTTACATTTTGTAAGGTTAACAAAGTTTAATATTTTTGGATTAATACAGTAAGTTACAGTACACAGTTCTGCTGTTCAGACAGACATGTACAGTACATGGGCTTCAACCTGAAATAATAATATCACTGATTACATTAAAGCTTATCAGATTATTTTTTGATTAAACCCTTTACTTACACTGATGTGTATAAACACCTCCTAATAGTTGATATATTCCCAGTCTGCCAGTAAAGGGGGTACAATGTTTGTGTGAATACAGACTCTGTGAGTGACTTTACTTTTGGCTCGCACAACACACACACACCACCATTACTGCATCATGTTTTCGTCACAGAGAAGCTCTTACAGCAGCTTGCGGTGTGTATTGAGCAGTGTCTCAGTGGCGGAAATGCTGTGTGTGTGTCTGTGTGTGTGTGTGAGGCATTCAGGTGCAGCTCTGAGCACAATACACTGGAACACACACCTGATGCGTAAAAATACTGATCTCTTGCTCTGTCTCTCATTTCCCCTTAAGCTTATACAGTTTATAGACATGGCTATGGTTTTGTTTTTACATTCCCAGTGTTACGAACTGAAAAGTTGAGCGAGTTCACAGCATATAGAAGAGGGCAGCTGCCTCTTGCCACTTGCCCCAGTGTAGATCTGCCCCTGGGCATTAGAATAATCCCAGAATAATATAGGTTTTCTATGCATACAGTATATATATTTTTGTCAGTCACAATTGTCTGCTTGAATATGATTGGCCACAGTGAAATACAACCCTCTTTTATTTTGCACCTGACACACAGCGGTTACTATATGCTTCACCTCATGTTGGCGTGACCCATCTGTCATCATCACACTTTTCTTTATAAGGAAGCATAGATGCACACTGGCTATTTCATTTGGAGAAGTAACACATTCAGTGGGTAGCAGACACACATCATTTCCAAGACTTACATTTGATTTTGATGAGAGAGCCATCCCACTCCCATCTTGCCTAAATCTCTAGTTTTATTATGGCATTATTCTACTGTCATAGGAAACTAGTTATACTCAAAACTATCTATGCTGTATCAAAAAGTTCAATATTATAGTAAGAATTGTGGCATCCCCGATATTTATACAAAAGTACAAGGATGAGTCAAAACTTATTTTAATTAACTTGCATCATTTTTCAACATAATCTTCTTTCTTTTTAATACTCTTTGTCCATCTGTCAACATGCTTTCGTACTCCATCGGGGGGAAAAATCATAAAAGAATGTGTTTCATCATTAAAAAATCTTTTTTTTTGACATGTAAGTAGACATATACAGTGGTGTGAAAAACTATTTGCCCCCCTCCTGATTTCTTATTCTTTTGCATGTTTGTCACACAAAATG
>JAOTQY010000045.1:27008921-27030651 GCA_026413445.1 Dolichallabes microphthalmus
ATTTTGTGTGACAAACATGCAAAAGAATAAGAAATCAGGAGGGGGGCAAATAGTTTTTCACACCACTGTAAATAAATCTTTCTGTAACTTTGTTCTATAAGGTTGAAAGTACAGTTGTATAAAAGAAAATGTTTCAGTTAAGAAAAAGTACATTTTGTAGAGGTTACCAACTTTTCTGTGATGGAGACTTGTGTCAAAGTCTGTTCATGGTAGTGTCAGTCCCAAAGCTGCGATTGCAGTCACAAGAATAATCTTTTATTAAAGTGTTTTCTTTCTCAGGTATGAGCAGGCTGAGAAGCTGCACAAGAGATCAGTCAAGATCAGACAAAAAATGGCTCGGCAAAAAGGCCACATGGTGAGAGATGATTCATATTTTATTTGTATCTTTGCTGCTCCTGTTAGGATTTTTCTTGTCTAAATGTATTACTGTATTAATTATTTCACACTATCTGTGTGTGTGTGTGTGTGTGTGTGTGTGTGTGTGTGTGTGTGTGTGTGTGTGTGTGTGTGTGTGCAGTATGGGTTCACTCTATTGCGCCGCCGAGCGCTGCAGTTGGAAGAGTTGACTCTCAGTAAAGACTCAGCCGATTGCGCCAAGACTCTCAATGAACTCGGGGTCCTCTACTACCTCCAGAACAACCTTGAGTCAGTAACTCCCTCTTTTGTCAGCTTTTTTCCACTTTAAATAGGATTTTGTACATTAGTCCTATCTTGTGCTGGTGGAAAACTGAGGCAGTAAATGATGATGTAGCAGTAAAGTATTCTGGTCCTGAAGAAAATATTCTTCAGTAGTTTCATCTGAAACACAATGAAGGAAATGTTTTGAACTTGATTTTTGGCAAGGTACCTTTTTCCATTTATGATTAAAAAAATCATCGTGTAAAATATCGGAATAATCTGTTTCACACTAGCTGTGTTAGACAATATTTCTTCAATCCAAATGAAATCATTCTTTCCAGCTTAACTGTTTACACGGACACTGATCTGATAAAATGTGTGTTTACATGCTCAAAGCATTTAATTATGGAATGTTTTCGACATGCATGTTGTGGTTCTGCCCACTGTGAAGTGTTTAATCTGTTGGAAATATAATGGAAGTAGTAGTATTTTTCTCCAATATTGTGGTTAGGTTCCTATTTTTTCCAAAAAATCCCGCTTTCTCTGTTATGATTGATTACATGAATGCAGTCTCATTTACGACAAGTTAGAAGCTTTACTATGTATGAAATGCAAGCTAATGGAAGCAAAATTTCTCCCTTTAAAACAGGAGCGAAATAATTGGATGAAATGTTTACATGGCTAATATTTACTTACAGAACGGGTTTACACCACCTCTCTCATTCAGATTGAAAATTAGTTCTGATTTTGCCAGATCGAGTTCAGACTGTTCCAGTTTACATGATGCAGTTTTTTCCGCTATAATTCTGATTAATAGATATTAGGATCCCTGGAAACAAACCTACTGATTGCTAAAATCCTATTGATTTTATGTTATAAAGCATTGGTGTTTCTCATTAAATTAAATTAGATATTTAACTTCAATGACGTGCTGTTAATCCAGTGTTTAGGATTGACTGTTAATGTCTGATAGTAGACTGTGATTTAGTACAGTTACAAAATGTTTAGGTAATAAAAAAAAATTTGAATGTGTCCTTAATGTAAATTATACAACAATTAGTTCCAGTAATGTGATTGGACAAAAGCCATTTCATGCGTCCTGATATAGAGTATAACAGCACTGGGTAAACATCTGTGTCACTCTCCTTCGTAGGTGTTCTAATATGCACTAACTATAGGTTGTCCGCTCCACCAGTTGCACTTAGTTAGTTCGCCAGTTGTTGAAGGGTATGTCAAGTCAAGTCAAGCAAGTCATGTAGGCCTTTATTGTCATTTTAACCATATACAGTTTAGTACAACGTTTAGTAAAACAAAACAACGTTCTACCAGGACATACAACATACAACATAAATGAACAACATAAATTAACAAAACTAACTAGCTAACTAAGAAACCTAATTAGCTGACTAGCTGAGATAATACATATTGACATTTTTAAATTAACAGAAAACTATCTAAGTCCTATACAAAAGAGACAACATAAAGATCACATGCAAATGTGCAAACAAGAGCAACAGGATGACAACATGACACATTTCAATACTTTTTAGTGATGAGGTAATGGGTTGCGGTAGTGGGAGGAGAAACAGTAACCAGTAAACATTTCTTGTAAATAGCAGCAATGATAGAAGAGTTTTGTGCAAATAAAAAGTAATATATATTGTGCAAAAGAGCAATTATAGGTTGGCATGAACAATTGTTAGATGGTTGTTGATCAGTGTGTTTGCACGTGTGTGAAACAGGTATGTGTTGGCAGAGGCAAATAACTGATTAAATAAACTAACAAATCGTAATACAGTATGTTGATAATAAATAGCAATTTTATCTGATATCTTCTGCATTACAGCTGTGCTGATATTTAGTACAACAGCACTCCCTCTCATGTGATATTGCTTAAGTAATTGTTGCAGGATTGTAACAGTAATCACTATATTTTGGAGCACACTGCCCTGTTATTGGTTATTTTTCCATAACAGCAATTCCTGTTGTTTTTTACTCTATGCTTATCACTACCACAATCATATGTCAAACCTTATTTTAATAAAGATTGACCTTTTTTTTAACAATATAATAAAAAACTAGAGTTGAAGTTTTATACCTGTTCTTTAAACCCATGTGGATAAATCAGTGGTCCTGATTGTTTGCTTTATAGTAAATCATTGGTGTGTAACAGTTGTTGGATTGTAACATGGATGTCTCACATTGTGTTAAAGTACAGCGAAGGTGTTCTTGATGCGTTCCTTGGAGATGCGGCAGCGTGTCTTAGGTGCTGATCACCCGGACTGTGCTCAGTCTCTGAATAACCTGGCTGCCCTGCACTGTGAGAGGAAGGATTACGAGAGCGCTGAGCAGCTGTACGAGAAAGCACTGGAAATCCGCAAACAAGCCCTCGCTCCAGACCACCCGTCTCTCGCCTATACCCTCAAACATCTTGCCATGCTTTACAAGCGCAGGGTGAGACACACACACATGCTGCAGCACGCTGTTTTTACTCAACACTGTGTTTAGATTAGCTGACAAATATTAGAAAGAAATGGAAAACAAACTTCATTATTTCTAGCATCTCAGATCCTATACAGGTTTCTTTCGTGTCCTACCTACAGTTTATTTATCCTTCTGTCATCAGTAGCGTAAACACGCTACTGATGACAGAAGGATAAATAAACAGGATAAATAGGATAAAAGGATAAATAAACCCAGCACACATTTTCATGGGTCCCCATAGGCTTGGGGGGCCCCCTATTGGCCACAAGTTAACTCATTTGACGGCCCAGACACATAGAAATAATCAACCAGGAAGCACGCTTATCCAAACAGCGCTCAAAAACGAAAGAAAAGAAAAGAAATCAAATACTGAAAGTTTTTGTCTTAAAACAACCTTTTATTGTCTTATCCGTGACTGTAAGAAGTTTGTGTGCTGTTATGCAGTTCAAAGTAAAATATATCTGGTTTTTATTTGTCTCACTTAATTCTATATACTCAATATTACTGTTGTGCAAATCAAAAGGACATCTTAGGCAACGTTGGGGCATGGGGGCCCCAGGTCCTCGCTATGCTTGGGCCCCCAAAATGGTAAACACATCCCTGTCTGTGATAATTGGTCATACCTAGACGTGTAACTTAGTCCAAAATGTTAAGTATGTTTGTTGGTGTTTCTGTTTGTGTGTGTTTAGGGGAAGATGGAGAAGGCGGTGCCTCTCTACGAGTTGGCTCTTGAGATTCGAGAGAAAAGTTTTGGGCCCAAACACCCGAGTGTGGCTACAGCTCTTGTTAACCTTGGTGTGATCTACTGTCAGCTGGTAAGGCTGGAGGCCACAGTACTGTACTGTACACACTCTGTGCAAAAGAAAGTCAACATTTAAATATTTAATATTAAATAAGCAAACACTTAAGATCCTTTAATTTGTTAAATACCATAATTATTAATGTGTTTCATCTGGCAGCAATTCTTTTAACCATAACTGATGCAGCAAACAGCTTCTCACTTCTTAAACCACTGTGTTGAAGACACACAGAGTGTCCACTGTACAGTACAAGCCTCTAGAGGCAGTGGTATGATCTGGGGGTGCTTCAGATGGTCAGGTCTAGGCTAAGCAGGGTTATGTGGCAAAAAACTGAAAGACTAGGTTATCAGATCTGTGCATTCTTCTTCCCTGATGACACGAGCATATTCCAGGAACGCGAAAGAGTTGATCCTTAACCTCATTGAAATTCTTTGGAATGTGTTGAAGACTTTATGGAGTCTTTAACTCTCCCATCATCAATACAATATCTCCGACTGAATGCACCTGTGGATGGAAAAAACAATGTTGTGAAACAATGCAAGTGCACATCATAATCAAAGCTAATGTTTTTCACTCAATTATTAGAGTGTGTGACTTTTTTTGGCTGGCAGTGGATTTTTTATTTATTTATTTTTAAAATATTTTTGGGGATTTTCCCCCGATTTTCTTCCTATTTTTTTAGTCATGTCCAATTCGTCCCCGTCACTAGGAGCTCCCACATTAAGGCTAGTACACCTCAGTTGGGAGGGCCGAAGACCATCACGTGTTTCGTGAGGTTACAGCATCATCCGGGGATCGAACTCGAGAGTTCACTTTACCACTGCGCCACTCGGAGGCCCAGCAGTGCATTTTTGCCAAATATACAGTATGAGGATGATTTATAAATTATCGGCACTCTAGCTGTCGAATTGACTTTAACTTTTAGATAAAAAAAACAACTACGTCATTCTTAGACATAATCTCCGTGCTTTTCAATACACTTTGCCTATCTGTCAACAGGCTTTGTATTCCCTTATTTAAACAACATTTTAGGCTGAGCTGCGAGCCACAAATGCACCACTGTCTTCATTTCTTCATCAGAAGTTAATCTTTGTCCTCGTAATGCAGCTTTCTTAAATCCAATGGGGCGAGATCAGAGGGCGCTTTAACAACAGTGTCAACAGTGTGTGCAGAAGTGTATGCACATGCATTGTGGTGTGAGATCGCAATGCCCTTTAGACTTCAGCTCTTCACTAAGCGCCTCGCTGTAACGGGCAATGATAATTGTTGAACCTTTTTCCTGATAACGTTCCAATACTGGCCTTTGAGAATCTAGAAAACTGTAAGTATGAATTTTCCAGCTGATGGTCGACTTTTGACCTTTTTCTCGGTCTGCAATTGGAGATGTTTCGACTGCATACTTCCCGTTTACTTTCAGGCTTGTAGTGATGAATCCATATAATGCAACCAGTAATGATCTTCTTTAAGAAACATTTGGTTGCAGATATCCAAACGCTTCTGTTTATGCTCTTCTGGGAATTGTTTTGGCACCAGTTACACCTCCAGACCACAAAAAGCACTGCACACTGCTCTTTTTTTTGTGCAAATCACAAGCAGGGTGTCCATTTTTGACAGAAGTTTTAATATAACAGAGTGCAGATAATTTTTGTCTCAACCAACATAACTGAACGTGTTGTAAAAACTGAAAGTTATTAATGCTTATGCTGCTGGCATTGTTTAGCAAAGAATCATGATTTGACATTCCAATCTAATACTGTTTGGCCTGTGTGTGCGCGCGTGTGTGTGTGTGTGTATTGCAGAAGAAGCACAATGAGGCCTTGCCACTGTATGAGCGGGCTCTCAAAGTGTATGAGGACAGTCTTGGTCGGTTGCATCCTCGAGTAGGAGAGACTCTAAAAAATCTGGCAGTTCTCAGGTTTGTTTTCTTTTATCTTACAACACAGAACAATTAAACTTCCTCACAGGAAAGATAATGTGCTGTAGTGAGGAGCAGATGAGCTCTATGTTCTCTTTACTACTTAGTAAACACTTTGTTACACTGAACATCTTAGTGACCATGGCCTCTCATATTATTTGCATCCATTCACATAATTTGGAAAGACAGTGAACAGACAGGAGTAATTACGTAATTAAGCCTATATTTGTGAATAATGAGTGACTGGATCTCTCGATGTCTTCCAAAGTTATGAGGAAGGGGATTTTGAGAAAGCTGCCGAGCTGTACAAACGGGCCATGGAGATTAAGGAGGCTGAGACGTCTTTGGCGTGTGAGAAAGCACCATCACCTCACTCGTCCAATGGTGACACGTTCAGCTTGCGAAGCCCCGCCCTCCTACCTCACACACCCAGGTGACCGCTGGCCATCTCTCACACCTCCATCCCTCCTGATAAAATACAGCAATATGGACTTGTGTGATAAACCAAAGCAAAGTTCTGGTCCAAGCAATAAGAAATTCCCCTTTGGGAAATAATGCATGAATGAAATGGCCAATTTTGTTTCTTGTCAGGTATTGGAGTTTGTCAGTGTTATAAAGAATGCTATTTAAAAGTGTTATTTTTAAATTTATATTTTAGAAAAGCATCACAGTGTTTAGTGTACAGTGCTGCAGCATTCAGCTCAGTGCTACATGTAAAAAAAAAAAAAACATTAGGAAGTGAATGAAAGTGTGAAGAACAAATAATTTGCTTGAAGAAAACTCTAATGTAGGAGCATTTCATAGATCTTTAAAAGTTGCACAACTTCAGATGTCGCCAGTTTAATGTTAAAGAGCCATAAGTGTACAAAGCTGCTGCTGAGAAGTGTTGGAGGCATCTGTTTAAAACATGGCAGTGACTGTAAATGTTTAACGTTTAACTCGGTTCTAAACTGAGCTCAGTCAATAACGGAGAATCAACCTGCCTGGAATTTATACCTCAAGTTCCACAAGATTTCCACAAAGTCCTAAAATTAGCATGCATTTGTTAACATCTTAACTGAAGGATGATTTAGTGTTACACTGTTATTTAACAAACATGATCAAACTTCATACACATTGTCATTCCCAATTGTCATACCAAAATCTGCTGTTAAAATGATGGCGCATACATGTATTTTTCTTTATAGGGCAAATGTGAGTTCATGTTAAGAGACTGTACAGTGTACACCGAGGAACCGTTACAGGAACATCAACATTTCTGCTGATAGAAGAAATCTTCTTTTATGAATTTTTTTTTGTAATATTTGTGTTTTTGTTTTTTAATAAGTATTTACACTATTGACACTATACTTACATTTTTGTTACATTTATTAATATTTTTTTTATAAAAATTACAATATTAAACAAAATATTTTAATCAAAAATCCCTCACAAATTATTAAGTTAAATTTCACCCTCTATTGGGTCTTACACACTCAGACATTATCATATAAGATTAGGATCTTTTAACATGTATAACAGTAATATTATAATAACCATCTGTGGATATGATTCCGTTTTATACTTGTACATCTAATGCCATACTCAGATACAATAGGTACAGTATATTGTGTTGAAGTTTTATATAGCGTAATAATTCCATATGTTGCATGGCAAAATTTGGGAACGCCAATTTGGGAACAGCCTAATCTACAGCTTAGTCTTTGGGCTGTGGGAGGAAACCGGAGTACCCGGAGGAAACCCACCAAGCATGGGGAGAACATGCAAGCTCCATGCACACAGAGACGGGAATCGAACCCGGACCATGGAGGTGTAAGGCGACAGTGCTAACCACTACACCACCTTCCACCGTTAGAGATTTTAAGTTATTGAAACTGGGTTAAGAACTTTTATTATAATTTTTGTACATCATTATAGCCTGGAAGTATGTGAACCAGTAGCTCCATGGAAGAAATGTGAATCATGACTGACTATGATCAGAGATGAGTTAAATGCTTGAAATTGCATCGCAAAAAATCCACAGGAAAATTCAGAGCTATGTTTACTAGTAAAAATACTAGTATGTGAAAAAATACACTATGTGACCAGAACAAGACTAAACAGCTGTATCCAGAAGAAAACCACTTGTTAGCGAGACTAATCAGAAGGAAAAAAAGCTTTAATTTGCCATGGCCAACTGGCAGTGGACTTTGGAACAATGGAAAAAGGTCATGTGTTCTGATGAGTTCAGATTGACCCTATTCCCGAGTGATGGGTGTCCGGGTAAGAAGGGAAGTGAGGGAAGTCATTCACCCATCATGCATAGTGTCCACTGTACAAGTCTCTGGAGGCAGTGTTATGATCTGGGGTTGCTTCAGTTGCTCAGGTCTAGGCTCAGCAACGTTATGTGACAATAAAATAAAGTCCAGGTTATCACATTTGTAGTTTTTCTTCCCTGATTGCACGAGCATATTCCAGGACTCCAATTGTGAAACTGTGACTCTAGAGAGCCCTGGATGACAAGAATCATTTTCACACATTAACTGGCCACCAGGTTCGAAAGAAATCTTAAGTGTGTGAATTTTAATTTTTTTGTCAGACTGTGTAATATAAATAGTATATAAAATACAATATGTATCTCATACACCTATAGATACATTAAGGTGCAATAAGTTCAGTATATTGTGTTGCAGCTCTATACAGTGTAATAGTTATGAATACAGATTTATCCACAGATGATATATTTAGACCTCAGGCTCCTCAGGAAGTAAAGGGTCACATTGCCTTCAAATACCAACTTGTCAAAACAGTCCAGGTACTAGTACAAGTTAACTACCTCGATGCTCTCGCCCTGGATGAGCTGGAAGGGAAATCCATCATGAGCTTCCTTGTCTTCCAGAATTTAGTTCGAGATAGTTACACTGAAACTATCCTCCAGAACTGTCCACCTCACTCATCGCCCTCAATAGTACACACCAAATTAAGTGTATTAATTACAATTAATAATTTGTAACCAACAATAATAACAGTAATAACTAACAACAGTATTCTGTATTTTAATACAACCAGCATATTTTCAAGTCAGTCTCATGAGGTCTCAGTATAAAATCAGTGTTTATGTAGCCTTGCATTTCTCATTTACTTCAGGTTTAGCGTGCAAATTTTGTTTCAAACTTATACAATGAAATAAAACTTGAGTATTCCCAAGGATGTATAGTGCCATTTAAAGTGAAAATATCAGAATTGTATTTAGAAATCTGGAGGCAGACAGTAAATAATGCAACTACTTGAAATAGTTCAAATCTATTAATGTGTTTGTACAAATAATTATGATTGTATGTATAAGCATGACAAAGTATATGACTGTGTATGATGTTAGCTTGAACAGCAATAAATACTTTATTGAACAAGAACATCTAGGTGCGCAAAGATCGATGAGTGACTGAAGCGACAGAATTGAAAGATTCAACTGGGATGAAAAAACAAACTTGTCTGTGGTTTCATTTTTAGTTAAGTTGAACAAAGTAACTGTTGAGCAATATGATTAAAGAGCGCAAACAGTAATGGAATATCTTGTTAATACAATTTTCATTTACAGTGTTTAAACATCAACATCCCCAGTTAGCTTTCTAGTGAGACATTAGAAAATCTAGATGAATGCAGAAATCTTGGTCAGTGTGAATCATTAACTGCAGTTGTAATGTCTTCGTCAGTAAAGAGACGTCTTCTAACCTGGCAAGAATGAGACTGTGTATAATGTCATGTATTGTAGCATTTGAGAGCACAGTGAGGGGAGCTTGTGTTTGGAGAGAGAAAAAAACAGGAGACCATCTGCTTTTACAACTTCCTCATTTGAGCCATCAACTCCTCTAGACTCTGGTCCGTCTCCTCCACTGTGTCTCCTGAATTTACTTCATCCTGAGGAAAGACAAAATTCCAGGTAATAATGTTAACAACTATAGTGGAAGGCTTGTAGGGAACAGGAGGGGGTTAAGGAGGGCAGGGCATTGCTGGGGGAATGGGGTATTCAGGGTGGGGGTAACAAGGTTGGCAGGGCATGTGAGAGAGTGGCGAGAGGTTCAGGGGCAAACCCTGTAAAGAAATCTGTTTGTTTCAGCAAGCAACATTGTGAACAGCAAATATAATCCCAAAATACACTCAACAGAAACCAATATCAAACAAAAGCCATCATTATTGTTGTTCCAACAGGTATAGCACCAGGTGATGATGGTACAGGATGGCCTTGTGTAGGTTGAGCATACCTTATTGGGGATGGTGTAGGCTACAGTTATGCCCTCGGGTAAATCTGGCTTTGGACCTGATGCTTCCTGAAGCTCGGCTGCTGTGATCTCAGACACCAGCTCTATACCTTATCAGATCACAGGAAGAACTCGGTTATACACAAGAAACGGCACACGAGATCTTATCTTCTCCTGTATTCTGTGGTCATTTTAACTACACCGAATTAAATAATCATGAGAGTATTTTTGTTAATTTATTTTTTGGTAATCTTACAGTTGAAATGATCCTGATGGTAGAAAATTATCACATTCAATTTGGACCTTAAATTAACTAAGATATTGGAAAAACTATTTACATTTCAGAGGAAAAAGTCAAGTCAAGTCATCAGTTTGAGGTCACCCAGATTGCTTTGGTTTTAAAAGCAAAGCACACTTTAAAAATGTAAGAAATATTAACAAAAACCTACAGTGGGGACGTTTAAGTGGTAAAGCTATATAAATAAAAGAAGGTTTGGTCTGTACATTGGTCGGAACTCGCTCTTTCAATGACATTATGTTTCATGCATTGGAGGACCCGAAACCAGTCTCTGATTTTGTGCTTTTTGGATGAATTTAGCGCTTTTCCCTCGAGGTAGGCGTGGCTATACGGGTCACTCAACAGAGCCAATCAACTCGATAGTTTACCATATTGTATTTATGTATTACCATAAATACACAGAGTATGAGGACACAGAAACAGCTGAACTGCATCCACAAAGCACTCAAATCCTCAGGAAACGTGCAACACAGCATGGCCCATTCTAAAAAAGGGCAAGTACGCTATGAAAACTGAACCTTCAAAGATGTATGGATGGTTAAAAACCAGTTTGTCTCATATGTTTTGAGTAATATGTAATTTAATCTCACTATAAATACAGCTGTTCTGTTAAACAGCAACATGAAACCCAAGGAACATGCCAGACAGGTCAGGGATAAAGTTGTGGATAATTTTAAAGGAGGATTAGGTTATAAAAAATATCCCAAGCTTTAAACATCTCAGGGAGCACTGTTTAATCCATCATCTGAAAATGTAATGAGTACAGCACAACCTACGAAGACATGGCCGTCCAGCTAAAGTGACAGGCCGGGAAAGGAGAGCATTAACCAGAGAGGCAGCCAAGAGGCCCAGGGTAACTCTGGAGTAGCAGCAGAGATCCACAGCCCAGGTGGCAGAATCTGTCTACAGGACAAACGTGCATCCCACAGATCTGGCCTTTATGGAAGAGTGGCAAGAACAAAGCCATTGTTGAAAGAAAGCCATAAGAAGTCCCGTTTGCAGTTCCATGTGGCTTATCGCAAACGGGACTTCTTATAGCTTTCTTTATGACATACCTTTACTATGTGGTTCAAGGAGTATGCATACTTTTGCAAGGCACTGTACATGTTAAAAGTATAGTGCTGAGTAAAGAAACTTTAAAGTTTTAAGCTAACTGAGTATATCGAACAAAGGCATGCGTTTGACTCAGAAACCAAAAAAAAAAATCTATTCCGAAACTCCTCAGGAGTCTATTCTTGTTGTAAGAGCGGAAGAATATTTAATTCCAAGAAACTGAAGAGTTCTTTTCTTACTCTCTTCAAGGAACAGCACAAGCTGGCACTAACACGGCAGAACCAGAAGTGTCATTTTGCAACATCATATCCTGTGGATGGGGCTTGATTGATGCCAATTTCCTCCTACAACAGGACAAGTTTAGCTCAGGTCTATGCAAAAACTATTTTGAAATAAAGCAGCCTGGTGCTGCTCTTTTTTTTGTTTTTGCCTGTACAGTCCCTAGCACTGAGCCCTGTTGAGCTGTTGTGGGAGCAGCCTGACACTATGGTTCATCAAAAGTGCTCAAGCCAATCCAACTTGTGTGCGATGCTTCAAGTAGCACAGGAGAAAGTTTCCTCAGATTACCTCCACAAACTGACAGCTGGAACGCAAAAGGACTACAAGGCTGTAAAACGCTTCTTTGAGAAAAGCAAACTGCAGGCCAAAATTCTTTTATTGATGAATAATATTATTTTATGGTTGAGTTTTCTGGGGTGACCACCAAACGTTTGACCGGTAGTGTAACTCATATACAGTAGATTCCTCTATAACTCAAAGCAAAATGTTTCTTCAGGACGATGTTCCAACGCATTACAATACAGTACTGCTTTTTACATTTTATTGTAAAAATTATCTATTACATTTTATACAGATTATTTTCACAGGCTCAGAAGTAATTAAACAGAAACAAAGCTCTATACACTTCAGGTTTTATCCTGCGACTTCTATCAGCTGCCACATCATCAGTCAACACCAGTGACCCAGTCCCACCATGAAGTGATCATCTCTCCTTCTATATAATCTTTTCTTTACATTATCCTGATACAAGTTTTGTTTTGTAAAACAATTTATCTGTCCAAAGAACCGTTTTTTTTCACAGAACTTGATAGGTTTTTTAGTTTAATCTGGCCTTTTTGTTCTTCTGAGTGACCAGTGTTAAATAGACAGATACATTTACTGTCATTTCACAGTAATTAATGTAGTTTATCATCTACCAGAGGTGCAAATACTCGTGTATATACAGTACATCAGCGCAAACACTGGCACTGTGCAGGTTAAAGATACACAGAAGAGTAATATATAGTAGAATATTACGGCCAGTGACTGTGCAGGCGATATTAAATGCATAATAGTATGAATTATATATTATACAGTAAAACTCAATTTGTATAAGAAGATATATTAAAAGCAAGTATTAGCAGTAAATGTGTTTAAGAGATATGCATATTTAATATACAGTACTGGATCATATCTGTGTAAGTGTACAATGTGTATATAATAGATGGATACTGTAGATAGACCATCTATATTTACATTCTCTTGTTTGTAGACTTTGACAATGATATGATTCTAAGTGTGTTGCTGACTTGGCTAGATATTGTGAAGAGGTTTTTCTCCACCAAGGAAAGAATTCAATGATCGTTCAGTTTAATTGTACCTTTTGGTTGCTGAGCTCATTAGTTCAATCCTTCTTTTTAGGAATGTGCCAAAACCTTTGATTAGGCCACGCCTTCAGTTTCTGCTCTCTCTAATAGGCCTGATTATTCTATTTATTTATTTTTTTTATTAAGACTAATGATGTCCTCCTTCATCGGCACCTCTTTGGACATACTGAATCAATTTCAAACCTTTAATCTGCATAATTTGTCATTGGGACATAACCACCCATCAAATATCAGTCAGTTGGCCAATTTCTTTTGAGCCTGTGATAATTAGTCTTTATTTCTGAACTGATAGGGCAAATATAATATATAGGATTATATATAGGGTTATATATATATAACCCCCAGAATTAAAGCTAAAGATGAAAGTCTAAATTTGTAATCATTGTCCAAAAATCTATGAACCTGACTGTATAATAAATAAACATGTCAAAAAGGTTATAATAAACCTAGAATACACCACACTGTATGTGAGTGCTTTACTTACCCCACTCATTTTCTTCATGCACTACTTCCTCTTCCTCCTCCACTACTTCCTGTTTAGGACGCTCTGCTTCTTTTTTCTGTTTAAAGAATATAATTGGAACTTGAATTAGGTTCAAAGAACTTCACTCAAAAGCAGTGATTTTGTGTGTGTGTGTGTGTGTGTGTGTGTGTGTGTGTGTGTGTGTGTGTGTGAGAGAGAGAGAGGGGGATTAAATGTGCTCTGATGAGTGTTTTTCCTCTGTAACTGTGTGGGGATGATGTAATGTTGCTGACAGTGATGGAGTGAAACAGAGAGATGCTCACTATGTATTCCTCCTGCTGCCTCCTGCAGTGACTGTCATCACACTGTGGGTTGGCCTTCATGGCCATAGTCGGGAAAAAGTCCTGCATGGCGTTATAACCCAGGTAAAAGCTGACTGTTCCAAACCCGAGCAGATACCTACAACACAGCGTTCATATAGTTTTACTTAAACGATAACTCAAGACAGGATTTTTCTTTAGAAGATCTACAGCTAGTGCGATCACGAGGCATCACACTCTCTGGCTGCAGCTTTATGATGGAGCAAAATAAAGTATGTAATAATGTGTGTTCTTTTTGTATTTTATATGAACAATAACAACCTTCTGTTAGACCAGAATGACAAAGTCTTGAACCATGAATGATTTTATTTGCAGTGTGAACTAAAACCTAATTAGCGTTACTCATTTTAATAATGACCCCGTGTGGTGTTCCTCGGGGTGACTTCACTTCTCCTCCTTTAGGCAGCTCAAATCCACAGGAGATATTTAGCTTTTGTTATTTTTGAGGCTCATCATACACATTACACAACATTTCAGAGGCCTTACTTTCACTAGTCAGAAAGTACATTTGTACGATTTATTGGTGATGTCCTGAAACATGAATTTAGGATCTTAATTAAATTGTAAATATATTTATTTGGAAAGCCACAAGACTCACTAAAGTAAGTAAAAGCAAAACTGGACCAGTCAATATGCAATTTTAGACATCTTGAATTCATTTGTAACATTTATAATTTTATTTTGTCATTTAAACATATTTTATCTAATAATTTATTTCCATAAATTGTGGACTAATGCTTCACACACATGCATGATACTCATGCCACAATAGCGTTTGCACACGTTACTGTTAGAACACAAGAATATCAGATGAAGTGAAAAGCAGAATGAAAAGATGAAACAAAGCCTATGTTCCCTAGTTTAGAGGATGTTACGAGAGAAAGGTATAACCCGGTTCAGGACGGTTCTGGAGATCTTTATGTTGTTATGCAGAGAAATGACTTTTCAACTGAAATGAAAGAGGAAACTGCTACTGAGGACATTTATATAAATGGTTGTATAAACGTCTCCACACGGAAGCATGCACAACAATGGAGGTATACAGATGTTTTGTTAGCAGTCTGACCCATGACCTCAGGAGAGCGAGGAGCTCCGCAATGACTGTTGTTTGTTTCTTGTGGGGATGAATAAGTTGTCTCACTTCAAACTATAATCATTTAAAATGCTAATTATTCATATTTCTTTATGAGTATTGATAATAAAATTGGTGTAAGCTTCTAGAAACATATAGTCTGTAAGAAGTGTTGCTTAAATAGTTTTTTGGTAAAAGAAGCAAAAAATCTGTAGTGTCCGTAACCATGTCAAATTCATGTTGAAATATCTTAATTTTGCATTTTAGAATAAAACACTTTTTCAGGTATATCTCTTTTCATGTGAAATCTAAATGACCAAGTTTCATCTTAATGACAAACGAAAACACTGAAAGATTTGATTTTTTTCAAAAAAGTTACAGACACTACATAAAAGGCCATGAAATTGTATTTCTTTTTATCTGATTAAAATATAAACATGTATGCATATTTACAAAAAGCGAATCATGGATCGGAAGATAAGAAGCATCAAGTATTATGAAAAATGGTGTTACATGATCTGTTTTGGTCGATGGTAACCATGACGACCACTACACTGAAGCAAGCTCAGGTCAGGCTGCATTTTTTTGTTTGTCTAACGGGCAGCACTTTAGACAAGCACCAGGTTGTACAGAACGTTGTACTTTTTCTCTCATTTTCTCGTGTTTTTCCAGCTTTTCCAAGACATCGGATCACAGCATGTAGCAATCCTGACTCTCCCTGGTAACCTGTACTCTCTCACACACACACACACACACACACACACACACACACACACACACACACACACACACACACACACAGAGCTGGTACTGCCTCTTACTTTAGGACGTTCTGCACCAGGATTCCAGCAACGACACCCATGGTCGTGGGTAGACTGGCGGCACACACTCCGTCCCTCTTTAGAGTCTTCTCATCGATGTTCGCTGCCACTACCAGTGGAGGAGCACACTGCCAAGAACAAGCAACTCTCTATTAAGCTGTCCAGGTCAAAGCAGGTGCTTATAATTTCAACATTAATCACTGTTAACATGCTGCTCTTTAGAAACAGATAAATAAATAAACACAAGTCACTGTTAAAAACAAAAATTAATTGAATACAACTTTCATTGAATAGATAAAACTTTGCACAAATGTCTTTTACATTTCCTGTAAAATAACACACCACACTCAATTCCTCAGCTGTTGTACCTACAGCAAAGCACGCCGTTTCTCCAGGAATGATGAGCTGTATGTGTCCAGACACGGCGTTCTCACTCACTCCAGACTCCATCCATGTTTGACCCAACTCGTTGCAAGCCTAGACAGTGAGTAAGCACAAAGAGCCACACCCAGATTCAGCTTTGATCAGAGAAGACATTTCCTGTGTGAGAGATTTCCTCCTGTAGTTTTGGAGCCCTGTGTCTACTGTAACTAACAAATAAGAAGAAATAATATCTCTCCAAATACACTGCATACGCTTCAGGCCTCATCCGGAAACAGCACTTAAGAACCACTCATAACTCTTGGTCTCCAAAACTAAATTACTAATGTATTACATATTTTAAACAGAAAAATCAGCGTAATCTAAGGGGAAAAAAGGATAAAAATAAATTGCGAACCCACTGTGTTAATGGCCATTCGAGCCTCAAAGTTATCCACACAACTTAACACCAAATCCACAGGCTTTCCCTCTTCAAGTCCACCATTACTGAAACACAAATATTCACACACACACAGTATATTAAAACGTAAAATAAATACATTTCAATCTAAACTAAAAATGTATTTGCCATTATGACCAGTGAATCATGACACACTCACCTGATGCGGTCCATGAAATGTGTGAAGTTGTCCATTGTGGTGATGTTGTAATTGTGCGTCTCAAATATAACATCTGGGTTAATATTCCTGCAGGTCGATGAGAAGCAAGCATGAGCCACATGATTTTTTTTTTTCTTTTGCATTTCTGTGTGATTATTGCATGTCATGTTAACAAAGTGTTCCGCTCTCGTCACTTCCTCAAAGTAAAGTGCGTGTCTGGTGAAAAGGATTCAAACGCATGGCCTTAAACAGGTTTGTGTGTGTCGTTCACCTCAGTGTGTGCTCTGCTGCCTCCACTTTGCTGAGCCCTGCCTGATGCGGCTGGAAGAAGAGGCGGTTCATGTTGGCCAGCTCCACTTTGTCATAGTCAAACAACATCAACTACAGCAGGAGGCAAAACAAGCATACACAGTAAAATCAAGCACACCAACATTCTACTGGAGAGAAAAGAAAGAAAGGGTTTATATGTAAATAAGGGCCATATATGTGCAGTCTGTGATGATACTCCGTTTGTTTCTGTGCAAACCCTATCAGCACACTGGTATTAAGACATGGGTAGACTATTACATGTCTATTAGACTTATGTACATTTTTGTGAAAGGTCCACTTACCAAATTTCTATACAGTTCGGGGTCCGGAAAAATGACAGTCCAAATTCAAGTACAAAAAAAGTCAAAACAGTATTTGGGTCCGGATGCGGACCGGAGTCCGCCTATTGAGCTTTACTGTATCCAGGACCGATAAAACTGAAAAGATGCAAATGGTAAAATGTGTCAAGAGTTCAGGCTGGGGGTATAATGGTGCTGGGAATGTTTTCTTGGCACACACTGATCAAGCATCATGTACAAGGTGGTATCAAAAAGTTTCAAGACTAGTTGTGTAACATGCCAGCAGATGGCAGCACCAGACTGCACACACAATCACGGGGAGCACCGGTCTTCATAAGTCAGTGTGCCAAAAGACATCGTCCTGGAGCTGTGCAGCTGGTGCTTTTCTGACCACAGGCGTTACCATGTCTGCTATTTCATCATGGACCGCACATTAGAACAAAGAGCAAACATGAAATTCTGCATATAACTGGGCAAATCTGCCACAGAGACATTTGACATGTTTGGAAAGTTTACAGCGATGCTGCAACGAGTCATTGAAGGTGTATTGAATGGCACGCATGCTTCAAGAGCGAAATAACATCACTGAACGACAAGAAGAGATCAGGAAAACCTTAGACGAGCTCAACCTCCGAAAATGTCTAAACCATTCAGCAACATGTGTATGATGATCATTGGAGAATAATCCACATCATTGCTGCCATTGTCGCTGTGGCATATGGTACAGTCCAGGTCATCCTCACATGTGATTTACTGCCAAGTTCGTCCCCCAGCTTATAACGTTGGCGTATGGGTGTGAGACAAAGCAACAAACTTGACAGCGGAAAAGCCCATCAGCCCGTCTGCAGCTTGAGCAGGTGCATGCTTATCATATTATTTGAGAATTTGTCCCCTGGGGCCAGACCGTCAATAGTGAATTCTCCTGCCAGTTTTTAAGGGGTCTGAGGGATGAATGCGGCACATGAATCTTGAAACTTTTTGATAGCACCTCATACCACAGCCTGTCTGAATCCTGATGTGCATGTCTTCACTTGCAGCAGGATACTGGGTCATGTCAAAGAGGTGTCTCAAACTGGTGCGTTCAGCGTCCTCCTCCTCAGTCTCCCGAATCCAGTGTGATGAAAGATTCACGTGTGTGTGTGTGTGTGTATGTGTGTGTGTGTGTGTGTACAGCAGTATATTTACCTTACCAATGCCACACCTGGTGAGCATCTCTGCGGTCACACTGCCCACACCTCCCACTCCCACCACGGCCACAGCGAACGAGCGGATTACCTGCACACAAACACACAGTGATCAGCACACACACACACACACACACACACACACACACACACACACACACACTTTCACAGATGCAGCAGGTTACAGCATTACCTCATAGTCCTCCACGATCCCCATGCGCTTCAGAGCCATGAGCCGGCTGCAGGGGAGAGGAACACTCAGTGAGAACCACACAGCTACAGGACTGCTGACACTTCATCCTGAACCACACTTCACTTTACCTGTACGGGTTTGAGTCCACAACCTCAGCGCTCATCTTCTCAATCTTTGCTCTAATCCCAGGGTTTGGAACATTCTCCTGGCTTCTCTGCTGTTTACACTTTATCAGCTCGTTTTCTAATTCACGGATTCGTAGCTTCAGCTCCTCCACGGTCGCCATCACTCCTGCAGTTAAACCCAGCTCACTTTACCACACTCAGGTTTCACTGTAAAGCCAAAGTTACGTCCGATAAACACTCCGAATGGACACGTCTGCAGTTCACCATCAGAGGATGCGCTGTGTCACACAGTAACGGGTCCGTGTGGGAACCAAAGACACCCGAGTGTTAGTTCCGTTTACAAATCCTCAACAAGAAACTGGGATTGGGATTGTTTTTCTTAAATAATTTCCATACATTTTATCATGGTGTGAAATCATGTAATACATACAAACATATGCATCAGCACATAAATTGTTCAAGTTTGCTATGAAAATCGAACATTTGAGAGGATTATCACTCCTATGCAGAGTGGAGTCTTGTTTGAATTTATTTAAGTCATACTTTTAGCACAGTAAGATCTCACTCATTTACATTCAGGCGTTTGGCAGACACTCTTATCCAGAGCGACTTACAAAAAATGCTTTAAAGTTTACATCACTGGATACATACTTACACTGGGTTACCTAAGTTACTGACTAAGTGCCATTAGTCCAACACAACTGGGAAGAGTTTTGTTTTCCAGAGGGGGTTAGTGCAAGTACTGGAGAAACAGATACGTCTTGAGTCGTCGATCACTGAGAGATGGTGGGATGAGGCGAGCAGCACTCACTCACCCACTCACTCACTCAGTCAGTCACTCAGTCAGTCAGTCAGACAGGGGGGCCTGTGGGAGGAAACCAGAGTACCCGGAGGAAAATCACCAAGCACAGGGAGAACTCAATGCACACAGACCCCAAGGCGGGATTTGAACTCAAACCCTGGAGGTGCTAACCACAAATACATTAAATGACAGGTTTACTTTTCCTGGTAACACCAATGATAATGTAGAGAAGCATCATGACAATTTACAACATGGCTTTCAGGTGTACGACCACATGGTTCTCAATTACATCTAAATCCATTAATTATTAGATATAATCAGTTTTCTGTTAAATTTTTGACAGTTATAAGTATAAAATGAGTAACACAGACGACAGATGTAAAAGCTTTATACAAAGTTGCAAAATACTGTAAATGATGACATTTCTAAACAAATGAAGAGATTCATCTGACATACAGTAGTTTGTGCATTAGTTCAGTGTGCTTCGTCTAGTGCTCTCTGACACAGGAACAATTTCAAAATGTCAAATGTATTGCAAAATTAAACTCTTGTGTAATAGTGACACCAATTATATAGTTTGGGGTGATGGATATTTATTTCATATTATTAATTATAATCAATTATTGTTTTATGATTTTAGTGTTTCACTTATTTTATAAAATATTGATGTTATTGTGAATCAGATTTATTTCATGAAAAAAAAAAATACTTTTAGATGAAAAGTATACAGTCTCACTTTGATGTATGACCATAGTGACAGGACATTTCTTTGAACTCCACCTTTTTAAAAAAAAGTAAGATAAATGATTTCATGATTGAAATGACACACTATTTACATATCCGTTATGTTCATTTAAATGATTTTGGTGACACTTAGCACTTTCCACCATTTTTGTAAAATGAACCAATTAGGCTGAGCAGACATGAAGTTTTGTGTGTGTGTGTGTGGGGGGGGGGGGCTGTGTTGAGGATATTAATGAAGCATAAAACTGAATATTTAGAGTTTGAACACACACTCTGTTACGTGCAATGATTGTGTGTGTGTGTGTGAACAGTTAAAGAGGAGGAGCTCTCCCCCAGCCGCCCGGCGGTGGTGTGTGCTCGCTTTACCAGTGTCTGTCTCTCTCACATACACACACCAACACTAACACACTCTGTGTGTGTGTGTAGTTGTATGGTTCAGAGACACATAATGGACTTCACAGTGAAGAGACTGGCGGCGGACGCGGGGACCTTCCTGAGCCGGGCGGTGCAGGTACAGTGTGTGTGTGTGTGTGTGAGAGAGAGAGTGCTGGCTGGGAGGGGTGCGGTTAGCCCGTTAGCCAGCTAGCATTAGAGTACAGTAAACACTAACTCCACACTCTCTGTTGTTGCTTATATTATTATTGTTGTTGTTATGGTTATTATTGTTGTTATGGTTCACCATGTCAGACTAATAGGAAGTTCACTGGATTAACTGTAAGACTTTTACTAACACACACTTTTGACAAAATGACTCGTGGAAAATGTGACTATTTCTGCACTTAGGTTCATAAACAAACAGGCGTTGTTAGCCTTTTTAGTTGTTTATTAATTATTGATACGCGACCAGTCTAAACTTAAAACGTCTCGTGTAAGAAAAGTTTCAGACTCAGCACATCCGCTGCACAGCTCTCAGAGCTTCATTTAGGAGTCGGCTCGTTGAGTCGACTCTTTTAGGTGATTTGTTTTCACTTGAACACTGCCAGTGATCCATGTGTGGATGTCAAAAAGTCGACTCGTCTGTTAGATGATTCAAATGATCCGACTCGTAGACCTGACCGGAAGTCCCTTCGCTGATGTGAGCCCTCTTTGTCCCGTCTTGCCCCGGTAGTTTGGTGCTTTGGGGCGGGGTTACACCCGGGCATTAACCCCTGACCCTGGCATCAGTCAGCCATCTTTAATACTTGCCATAGAAGAACCTCGCCAGGGGGTAGCTTAGTGTTATTATTACCTTTTCTCCCTAAATAATTAAACCCCTCATTTAAAAACTGCATTTTGTGTTTACTTGTGTTATCTTTGACTAATAGTT
>JAOTQY010000045.1:27073060-27084718 GCA_026413445.1 Dolichallabes microphthalmus
GAATCGAGCCTGGCCGGGAATCGAACCCGGACCCTGGCGGTGAAAGGCGACAGTGCTAACCACTACACCACCGTGCCGCCTGCCCCCTGATTTTTTGTTTGGTGCAAAAGTAACAATCAGTTTCATTATATACTGTATGCATTTCAACTTCACATGGATTATGATTTTGAACACTGTTTTGAACTTGCCTGCATTATTTGCTAAAATGCTTTTACTGTACTTGTGTCCAGTCCCCATTCATAACGGTACATTAATAAAAACCTGGCAGGAGGCACAACTTTCAGAGGTGTGCTGTTATAGGATATAGGAAAACATAATTTCTACTGTATCCATTTCATTTATATTGCAGCTGTTGTTTCATTTATTATACAGTGAGGAAAAAGTATTCTGATTATTTGTTCCTTTTGTTTTTAAAGATCCTTTCGGTGCAAATGAATAGAACCTCCAGTACATCCCACAGATGTTCAATTAAACTGAGATCTGGTGAATTTGGGGGCTAGGACAACACCTTGAACTTGCTACTGAAAGAAGTCCCTGTCTTTAGGGAATAACATTTTTTTATTAAAAGCGATGCTGGGCTGCAGCAATGTTATGGTAGGTAGTGTTTCCAGTTTCCATTACAACTGACTTGCTAACTAACGCTTGCTGCCTAATATATCCCCCCTGTCCTGACAGGTGCCACTGTACCAAGATAATTAATGTTATTCACTTCACCTGTCAGTGTGGTGTGAAAATACAGTATAAATTATATTCAGCCATAAATAATCGAACAGTGACACAATTTTTGCATTTCTGTCTCTTTACAACTCCACAGTGGATTTAACACAAAGCCATTAAGATGTGGGTGTGTAGACCTTCAGCTATGTTTCGCACTTGCCATGCGGAAGGCCCGGGTTCAATTCCCATCCATTGCCCAAAACCCCAGGCACTGGATGCAGTGCCGGTGCCAAACCCGGATAAAATGGGAGGGTTGAGTCAGGAAGGGCATCCGGCGTCAAACCTGTGCCAAGTTGTTGTATGGATTGAATGGCCTGCTGGTGGTGACCCCTGGACGGGAGCTGCTGAAAGACTAAAAACAACATGGTCCATCCATTTTTCAGCAGCATATGTAATTAAACTGGCTGATAAGTAGTTCACAGTGGCCCGTTTTTTTTTTGTTTGTTTGTTTGTTTTGTTTTTTTGACAAATTTATTGGAAATTTGGTGGCTGGTCATGGGAACCCTAGACAACATATACAGTACAGTATGTGGTCTGAACAAGTGACAGAGGCCATGATTAGACTGAAAAACAAAACAGACCTATGAAACAGTTAGCAGAACCTAAAAAAGAAGAACAAAAAGAAGAAACAACAATTACACAATAAACAATAAGTAATAAACTGTAAGACAATCATCAGTACTCCCGTGTAAAAGTGCTCTGCAGAAAGGAAACACATGGATGTGTATCTAAAAAGAGCACAATACCTCAAGCACACAGTGGAGTACAGAGGTGGGAGCATCAGATATGAGGTGGCTTCTCTGCCAGTGCTACTGGGACATCACACATTATTAAAGGAAAGATTAATGGCACAAAGTGGCAGCACTCATTAGTGGAGAATTTCTCCTTATAATATTCATGAATGACAATTTAATTTCCATATGTGCATTATTATTGTTTGCACTATCACACACACACACACACACACACGATTCATGTATGTTGTTGTCTTTAAGCAATCTGTAAGGTGCTTGTATATTGTGTGTTATCTCTAGAAAATATGTGGGTTGTCTGGATGTTGTCTGTATTTCTTAATGGTCATCAATGACCGGAAGCAAAGTCTTTGTGTTTGTTAACATAGTTGGGCAATAAAAGTGATATTAATGCTGATTATCTTTTTATGTTTATGAATATAGTGGGTTATTTTTTAATGTATGCGTACAAGGACAAAAGGCATTTATGTATATACAGTAGATTGAATAATAATATAAAGTATATTCAATAACAATCTTTCCCATAATAATTAACTAAAACATTTCAATAGTGTTTTGTGCAATAAATATGTACAGATTCACCAAAAGGCAGTAACAACCTCACTTTTTTTTTTTGCTAGAAATACTCATCAGTATTCATTATTTATCCACAATATCAGTACTGATATGATGCCCAACACCTGACCATCACACTTCCATTTCAGATTTAGTTCACTTTGTTGATGCAAAAGTACATTTTCATTAGATCTTGCCATTTCAAGTGTCTTCAGTACAAACTATAAGTGAAGTCACATTGGTTGATTGACAGCTCTTATGAGTCTGTTAAGCGTTTTCACGGAAGGAACTGGTAAAGAGCAAAGTATACAATCTGAGATATTTGTTGATGACAGTTCGTTCATGTTGTTTACAAAAAATCTAACATAAAAATAAACTGTACCAGGATTCCTTTTAACATGTGGAAACTTTTTGATGGCACAATGCTGTCATCCCTTGGTTCACACCATCATGATTTACAACCAGAAATAAATATTGCACCATAACAAATTTGTCAGGTTGATTTAAAGTCCCTGTATGAAGTGGAATAGCTTTTCCGTAACTGATACATTTATCACATGGAAAGAGATCAAATGCTGTAAAATACATATTTACCAAATCTACAGCCATAGTCCTAACAAAGTTATATACTGTATATTACATCAGTCTCTGTCATCATAAATGTGTAATATAAATCCAGAAGAGGGAAGTATTCCCAATATCTTATGGGAATGTAACACATGCTATTTATGACCTCCTCTTTGAAACTGTCTAGCTCAGGAAAAGGGAAGGAAATGTTCATGTAGGCACAGTCAGCTGATGAATGACAATACATTTCCTGTTTCAGAAAAGGCTGTAAGCTGTAGTGAAGCGTACTACTGCACTGATGCGAGTTTAATAATTACATCATGATTATCACTGACTGGAGGCATTAATATAAGAAGAGGGTGCACCATTAACACTATACGATTTCATTGTTTGTAATTAGGTTACTGGTTAAATTGAAATGGTCCCATCGGCCTCCTAGAAATTAGCAAATGACAATGTTGCCCTCTGCTGGAGATGTGTTTTCTCAGCACCAAAACTCATGGTCCAAGTTTACATCTACAGCTGTGGCCCAAAGTTTTGGCAGAAGAATGACCAAATATACATTTTCACAAAGGCTGCTGCCTCAGTTCTTATGATAGTCATTTGCATACACTCCAGAATGTTATAAAGTGTGATCAGACTTGCAAAGTTCCTCTTTGCCATGAAATGGCATGATTCTATAACATAACACATGTATGAGGACAAAGCTGCAGATCACGCGGTCATGCTGATTGAGTTAGAAAACCAGACTGGAAACTTTAAAAAGAGGGTGGTGCTTGAAATCATTTATCTTCCTCTGTTTACTATGATTACATGCAAAGTACGAAAAAAAAGAAAAAAGAAAAAAAAAAAGGATTCACAGGCCAGGATATAGCTGCTAGTGAGATTGCACCTAAATCAATCATTTATCAGATCATTAAGAAGTTTAAGGAGAGAGGTACGATTGTTGTGAAGAAGGCTTTAGGGCATGCAAGGAAGTGCAGCAACGCCAGGATGCAGAGCCAGTGCAGAGCTTGCTCAGGAACTGCAGCAGGCGGGTGTGAGTGCATATGAAGCATATGCAGCAAAGAAGCCACTTCTCTCCAGGACAACATCACAATATCAGACTGATATTCTGTTAAAGGTACAGCGATTTAATTGCTGAAGTCATTTCCCCTTTCCAATTGTTTGGACCATCCAGAAAAAAGCTTGAAGAAAAGGTGAACGCTACCATCAGTCCTGTGTCATGCCAACAGTAAAGCATCCTGAGGCCATTCATTTATCCACACAACATCGAACAAATTGGGCAAATTTCCACACTGCTTCATCTTTCTCTGAAGTGAAATTGCTTCCAAAGAATGAATTTCCAAATGCTGATTTTATTTATGATCTTTGCAGCAGAAGAAAAACTTCCAGGACTTCCATACATTTCCTATTAGAACAGCATAATATGATTTAAAATGAATTATTAAATCTCTGTTATGCTACAGATATGTGATATGTGTTACAGTCAGTGATATGTGTTACAGTGCACCTACTGGTACTATAAGCACTACCATAGCCAGGGATATCCCTCCCCTAACATTAGATTACGCCATACTCAGGAGACCTACACCCATTGTAAACTGATTAAATGGTTCTATTATTCTGTATTATTATATTATTATTATTATTAGTAGTAGTAGTAGTAGTAGTAGTAGTAGTATTTGTGCAATATTTTCCTATTTCTGACTATATGTGTTTGCACTGCTGGCACTGCGATGTCCCAATTCCCTTTTTGATATACTGTGTATATTTTGTATATTGTGTGTGTGTTTATTTTTTTAGTGCAATTATGCTTTTTTTATTCTTTTGTTCAATCTTACAATTTCTTTGTTGCTGCTAGTTTTTGAGAGCTACAAAACAAATTTTGTTGTATCACTACAATGACAATACAAACTCTCATCTCTAAATTGAGTTTTGATCTGTAAGTCATGAGACAGATTAAATATTTAATTTCAGCACTCAGATGCTCTGTGTATCCTTTCAGCACTCAGGTCTGCAGATGAACATGTGCTTTCATTGTTACTGATCAGCAATTTGCAGATTCCCGGGTTTGATTCCCACCTCGTGGTCTGTGTCTGCATGTTCTCCCTGTGCTTGGTGGGTTTCTTCCCACAGTCCAAAGACAAGCAAATTAAGCTAACTGGCATTCCTAAATGAGAATGTGCATGTGAATGTTGACTGGAGATCCTACCATGGTCCCTAGTTGGACTACAGAGGTTCCTAGATGGATAGATGGAAGTTGTAGATACAAACTTTTTGTAAGACAAACTTTTTGAGAATGACACAAATATACATTTTTACCACCATCAGTCCTGTGTCATGCCAGCAGTAAAGCATCCTGAGCCAAGGGTGTGGGCTCACTTACAATTTTGCCTAAGAACGCAGCCGTGAAGTTGCTAAGAGCAACCAGCCAAGAACAATTAAGTGACAAACAATGCCTTTTACAGCATGGTGGAGCACCTTGCCACAAAAGTGATAAACATAAAACTTTTGGGTCCATGGCCAAGAAACTCCCCAGATCTTAATCCTGTTGAGAACTTGTGGTCAATCGTCAAGACAAACTCCAAGCATTGATAATGCAAGAATGGTGGACTGCCATCAGTCACAATGTGGCCCATAAGTTAATTGACAGCACCCCAGGACCAACACTGCAAATACTGACTCTTTGCATAAACTTATTGAAACGCTTGTAATTATACTTATTGTTCCACAGTAATTAATATCTGACAAAAAGATCTAAAAACACTGAAGAAGCAGATTGTGTGAAAATTTATATTTGTGTCATTCTTAAAAACCTTTGGCCACAGATGTAGTTACTTTAATCCTCGTCTAATTTCCTGCTCACTTTGCCCCTTCAGTCAGGCTGATTTTAGCGGGTTTATCGCGGAGCTCTGTTAGTGACCCGTGTGCTTTAAGACTTCTTCAGTGTGAATGAACACAGATTTCAGGGTTACGTAGAACATAATGATGGTGCAACTCTTTCAGTTTGTATTGATTCTTAAAAATAAATTATTATTTAATCTACACTGTGTTTTTGTTAAATTTTTTTATACGCGTCTTGGGCTTTAACGGATGATTATCATGATAATTTTTCTTCAGCAGGGATTTAACCGCAGAGTACCCTTGAAGTGGACGCGTAGTGACTGGCTGCGCGTTACGTCGCTTCCTGACACTTCACCTCTTACCTCTGAAGCAAACTCAGCAGGGAGCCAATCACCTTACAGTTACAGTATGCTTCAACCAATCAGGTTACAGATGTAGCACACTATGCCCAATCCCTTTCAAAGATGGATGAAGTGGGCGGACCGAGACGTTAATCTCGTAGGTTGTCCCATACATCCTACCGGTGCTTCATAGCCGTGTAGCTGGACTGCATTGCACAACGTGAGTAGAGAGCACGAGGCCGTATGAAGTGTATAAATAAACGCGTTTACAAACAGACTGTGTTTCAGTGATGTACATGTTATTATAGGTGAGGGTCAGAGAGGGTTCGTGTGGAGCTTTATTCTTCCCAAGACTAAAGGAAGGGTAGATGTTAGCATGTTACATGTTAGCGTGTTGGCTATGTAACGTTAGCAAGTTAGCTTACCCTCCGTCCTGCCCAGTGAAGTGTGCACCATGCCTTTCTGTGTAACTACTGTATTACAAACTAAACCCTCAGTTTGAAGCGAATTCAAAGAAGTTGTTAGCACAAAGCTGCTATGTACATTGTATTTTTGGTGGATTGTTAGCACGGCTTGGTACTTCAGGACTAGATGCAGGTCCAGGGTCAGTCTCCACACACAGCTCAGTCCTGTGGTTTATTATCTCATCTAGTGCACTTGTGTAAAGAGGACAATTCACAATGAAACAACATGCTGTGTGAAATAAATGAGTTATTAATTTTTTTTTCATTCAGTGCTTGTATTAGTGATTAGTGTGATGGCAGCAGAGGTGGAAAGTAATGAATTACATTTACTCGCATTACTGTAATTGAGTCGATTTTTTTGTGTACTTCTACTTTTTAAAGTAGTTTTTAAAATCTGTAATTTAACTTTTACTTAAGTATGTTGTGTTTAAAGTATTGTACTTCACTGCATTTTAAATCATATTCACTACAGAGTAAAAAATTAATTAATGAAAAATCATACAAATAATACAACGGTGAAGGAAAAGAAATTGCACCCCGGCAACCACTGCACTGATTGATTGATGGGCGTGGAGAACAAACGCGCTAAATTCACAAGAACGATGGAGACGGACAAAACAGATGCCAGTGATACAGACACAGCTGAAAGTGAAATGCCAACAAATTCTTATGAAGCAAACCCCTGGTCGTATTTAAGCGACAACAAAGGGAACAGATTTATTATGCAAGGGTGTTCCATCCCTCATCCCACCCCCGCTGGTAAAAAAAAATACAAAGTAACTTTTACTCTGAGTAAATTTTTAATGAGCTACTTTTTACTTTTACTTGAGTAGATTTTTATACGTAGGTTAACGTAGGTTAACTTATAGTAGGTTAACTTTACTTGTACTTCAGTAAAAGTTCACTAAAATAATAGTACTTTTACTTGGGTACAAAATTTTATTACTCTTTCCACCTCTGGATAGCAGGCACTGGATAGTGTCAAAAAGTTCAGAGACTGAGGCTGCACACAGTCACAGGGAGCGCTGACCCACATAAGTCAGTGTGCCAAAAGACATCGTCTTGTGTACATCCACTGCTGTATAACTGGTGCTGTTTTGACAGCGTGCGTTACCATGTCTGCTATTTCATCATTGACAGCAAGCTTGACCAAGTGCAACATGACCAACTAACATAATTTAACTCAATGTAATGAGCTAATTATGTGCTTTAAGACAGATTCGCTCAGTCTTTTTCTGTCATTTTGAGAATTCATTCTCAGGGGTCAGAGCGTCAATAACAAATTCTATGCCAGGATCCGTGGTGTGCGAATCTCAACTTTTTGATACCACCTCGTTAATTATTTATCAGTGAAACTTCTACTTCATAGATATTTAACTAATGCTAGAAGTTAAATTTAGTCAATTCAGCAGTTATAATTTATACAGTATCTCTGCATTATATTTACTATGATGACTAACTCTGGCAAGTTGTGCATAATTTGTATTCCTCAGTTTAATGAGATTATAATTCTGGGTTTCAGCATGGGCAGTGTGTTAGCTGCCACGTCCCCAAACCCCCCTGCTTCAGGCACTGGTATCAGCCAGGGGGGTCCAGGCCTGACGGTGCCGCCTGGCTTCACCATGCCCACCGTGTCGTCTCTGGGCAGCGCCGCACAGACTGGCACAGACGCAGAGCCCTCTGTCACCAACCCAGGCACGTTTGAGGAGTGTCATCGGAAATGCAAAGGTACCAAGGCTACTCATACTTTCAACAGTGTTTAGTTTTAGTTTACATGGGGCTCGTACAGTAAGTGCTGAAATACTGCACAGAACTTTAAATCCAAGCGTCACATTGATGTGTGATGAGTGAACGCTGCTGTTTTCTCTGTGTCCCTTCTCTGACCTTTAGAGGTCTTCCCGATGCCGATGGAGGGCGTGCGACTGGTGGTCAACAAGGGTTTAAGTAATCATTTTCAGGTCAGTGTTAATGCCATCTGTTGGGTTTTTTTAATTATAATTTTTGTAGTATTCTAGAGTTAGAGTTGAGAGTGAACCAAAATGTGGTGTCCGGTGTTTTGTTTCCCTGGAAACCTAGTTAAATGGGCTAAATATCAGCTAACACATTTTATCTCTGTATAATGAGCCAATTTTGTTCTTTAAGACAGACTGTGGGAAGTGTGAGTATATAAACAACTGGGAAAGGTGAATTTATGTAGATGGGTATACAGTACTATATACTGTAAAACTATTTGTTTTATAATGCTTCTCACGCACCTGGAGACTTTATTTAAATTCTTGCTAGTGACTTCAGTAATTAATATTCAGTGTATTTTACTTAAGTGTTGTAGTATTGGTTATAGCTTTTGTGTTGCACTCATTTTTCCTTCATGTTTATGACTCTGGAAAGATTTTCCACCATCCATACAAGTAAGTTAATGTCTATAAAAATGATTCTTCTTACAGCCAGACAACATCCTCGGTTTGTGTGTGTATTGCAGTAAGTGGCAGGGTCCTGGAAAGAGTAGTGTGTGCCAGACATACTGGGTTATCACGAAGTCTTTCTCTCCTGCACCCCAGTATAGCAATAAAGTGACAATAACGATAATCTTTGTCCAGTAATGACTGATCATTTCACATGATTTCTAAGAGAAGGAAACACCTGACCTCCTCATGTACCACTACACAGGTGAGCCACACAGTTACACTGAGCACCATGGCAGAGTCAGGCTACAGGTTTGCAGCCACGTATGTCGGGAGCAAGCAGACTGGACCTGCCGAGGTGAGCGCTCATAATTAATTTTATTAAGAAATAAATTGTAGTTTATTATTAAAACAGACATTTGTACAATAATAATTCATCACAGTGAATTGTTTTTAGTTGGTTTAGATGTTAAGTTAGTGCTAGTAATTCTGCAGCACTATAGGATTTTAAACTGTTATTTTGTATTTTTTTTTCCTAGTCATTTCCAGTAATAGTTGGTGACATGGATAACACGGGCAGTCTCAATGCACAGCTTATCCACCAGCTGACCTCACAAATACGCTCCAAAATTGCTGTGCAGGTAAGTACTGCACGCTGGAGGAACGCCTCCGCCAACATGCGCGCACACACACACATGCACACATTCATTTTTTTCTATTATTATTTAGTGAGATATTTACATTTTTAAGTATGACATGAGGAACTCAAAGGCACAGTAACAGTTAAAGAAAAACCTAGTGGGGAAAAAGATCCATTATGGCTTATGTCTTTGTCCATTATGGCTTAAGATCTTCTTATGGCTTTGTCTTAGAATTTATCACAAATATAAACTTTTCTGAAAAGAAAACATCTCTGAAAATCAGACATTAGCTACATTTATTTACACAATATTTCTTCAATCTGATTTAAATCATTCTGCAAGCTGCTTCCTCAGTCACATTATATTACACAGCACATCTGGTCCAGAAGGTGAATGAGGTTTTATAGTAAATAAAATAAGGTGAAAAATAAGTTATTTTTACAAAATGGCATTTCGCAACTTAGTGTTATAAATTAAGATATAAATATGTAATCCATAATGTATAAATTACAGAAATTGGTCCTTTAGTATAGATACTGGCTTTGTGCTACACTATTAGGCCAGGGGTGGCTCAATCGGTTAAGGCTGTGGGTTACTGATCAGAAAATCGGGGGTTCAAGCACCAGTGCCGCCAAGTTGCCTTAGCCTTATCTACTGTACGCCAGGAGCGCTGTATCATGGCTGACCCTGAGCTCTGACCCCAATTTCCTAACTGGGATATGTAAAAAAAAAAAAAAACAATAACTTTACTGTGCTGTAAGGGACACATGACAAACAATTGAATTTGTATTTAATTAAATTATTATTATTTAGTATTATTAATATAATAATAATTATTATTATTGTACAAATGTAGAGAAATTTAGGAAATTACTAAAGAATAAATCTGGATTCACCCTGATCAGTTAGTGAAAGAAAATGGTTTGCTGTTGAAATAGTAGAGGTGATGAATGCCTCATGTCCGGCCATGTTACACAAACGAATGAGAGAAAATAATCTACTGTATGCACACATTAAGACTATAACTAATAGATGTGTTTGTTCATGGTCACACTCTGCTGTTGGACTTCTGAGAGTAGTATATTAATTTAATGAAAAAAAAAAACTTTTTTTTTTTTTTTTTAAAGAAATCCTTTGGAACTTAAGACCATAATGCGACTTTTAGCTGCTTTGTACTGTACACACTGCCCCTGGGTTTTCATTGGACTGGTGCATTATCTTGTGTTTCAGACACAGCAACACAAGTTTGTGAACTGGCAGTGTGACGCAGAGTACCGTGGAGAGGACTTCACTGCAGCTGTGACCATCGGCAATCCAGATGTTCTTGTTGGATCTGGTATTATATTCTCTTTAGATTGAAGTTATATTAACTGATTGATAAATAACAGATTTATAATTAGCCGTAATCCTGACCCATATGGGGAGTGAATTAAGTGTAAGGGCAGGTGGGTATAACTGTAGCTTTATGTTTTGTCTGCTAGGGATTTTAGTGGCTCATTACCTTCAGTCCCTGACCCCTGCCTTGGCTTTGGGGGGTGAGCTGGTGTACCACAGGAGACCCGGAGAGGAGGGCACGGTCACCTCATTCGTGGGCAGATACACAGGTAAGAAACAGACGTGAAGGGTGAGCTGGGATCTCTAAACGGTAACCTTCAGTGAGGAGTAAAACAACAAAAAATACTGGGAATTGCTGTTAGAGATATGACTAAACTTCAGTGTGGGTGGTGGATAAAAACAGCAAGTCCCCATGTGTTGTATTCATTATTTATACATACAACATCCCCCAGGATCTATAGTGATTTTACATGCCATGTTTTTTTTGTTGTTTTTTTTCCCTGTGTCAGGCAACAATTACGTGGCCACCCTGACTGTTGGAGGAGCGGGCGCTCATGCGTCATACTACCACAAAGCCAACGATCAGGTAGGCTGGACAGTCTATTAGCTTCACTCAAACTGTAGCCCATTAACAACTGATCAGGCAGTGTGCTTAGAGTAGGGCTGCACGATAACAGAAAAAATGATTATCACGATTATTTTGCTCAAAATTTTTATCACGATTAATAAAGATGATTATTCCTATTATTATTATTATTATATAAACAGTAAGACACAGGAAGACTCTTGTTGTTTATGCAACTTTTGATCAGAAATAATAAAAATGTTTATTTCACTAATTATATACACCTACATAAGACAATTATCAAACATTTATTAATAAACACTCGCTTATTCTAAACTCATCTGGGTTCACAAACATTAACATAATAGTATGTGACTAATAAAATATTTTTTAACTTTTATTCATTCATTCATTTTCTGTACCGCTTTATCCTTATATACAGGGTCGCGGGGGCCTGGAGCCTATCCCAGGA
>JAOTQY010000045.1:27092968-27104150 GCA_026413445.1 Dolichallabes microphthalmus
GATAGATAGATAGATAGATAGATAGATAGATAGATAGATAGATAGATAGATAGATAGATAGGCAGGCGGTAGTGCAACGCTTATGGATGCAAACCGCCGTTAAACTCCAATGAAGAAGATAGGTAGATAGATATCGGCTTTTATTTTGACGCTGTATGTGAAAGCAGAAAGTTGTAACTCGCGTTATTTTGGTCCCCAATCGTGTTTAGACAAGCTACGCCTCTTAGGCTGCGATTGGCTAAAACCGCGAGCGGTACCCATGCGCAGCTTTCTGATTGGACGAACACATAAAGAATTCTGATTTCGGACCAATGCACGAATCCCAGCGCATGACGAGCCGCGGTGTGTCAGAAAACGGGTGGGGGAAAGTAGCGTTTAGTGCGCGGCCACGTCATTGTAAATGGAGTGAAAGTAGGCTCGAACCAAAATAGACGAAACCGAGAGAGGGTGTAGGAGCAGCACAGGAGTCAGGAGAGGTTATTAGAACCACCCGATCGGCTCTGTGTCGTAGGGAAACATGTCTGACATCGGGGACTGGTTCAGGAACATCCCGTTTATCACGCGCTACTGGTTCGCGGGCTCCATACTGGTGCCGCTGATCGGGAAGCTCGGCTTGATCAGTCCCGCGTACCTCGTGCTGTGGCCGGAGTCGTTCTTCCACAAGTTCCAGGTGAGCAAGAGCAGCCCTGTGGGGAGACGGGTGTCTGTCCGTCTGTGTGTGTGTTAGTTATAAAGCCGAGGCCTCAGGCCAGTACTCCGGTGAAGCCGCGCGCAGATCAGGGTTGTGTCCCAAATCACGCTGTTCTACACAACACAGTGCAGCGCGTGAGGTGTGAACGAGCATTTATCGGGTGTAGAACCTGATCAGATACACATTATACTTCTGCATGTTAGACTCTGTGTGTGTGTGTGTGTGTAACTGGTCTATAGCTCACTGACACACAGAGTGCTTCCGGGTCTCAGAGCTCGACATGCAGGTCACCACACACACACACATTTGTCCTGTTCCTGTTAGTTTTGAGCCTATGAAAATTGCTGTAATTTTTAATAAATATTTTTTCTTCGATCAATTACTTTACTTTAAAATTGATTATAGTGGTGTACAGGGGCAATTATTTAAAAATAAAATGTGCAAAGTGGAAAAGAAAGATGGATAAAGATACAGTCTTGCGCCATCCCTCACTTTCTCATATTAAATGAAATAAAATGTAAGTTTCAGTAAAGAAATGGAAACAAATGTTACCATGTGATTCACTGCAAAGTACCTAAAGATACTATTTACAAATCTAGTGGTTTATGTATAAACCCCAGCAGCGACCTCATTTCCCCTCTCGTCTGTTCTGCACTACACAGGTACAGCGCGTGAGGTGTGAAGGAGCTGCTAATGGCTATAGAAGTGGATTACGTACACTGTAATAGATACATTCTTATTGTTAACCATGTGTGTGTGTGTGTGTGTGTGTGTGGTGTAACATCTCACCAGGTGTATTTCCTGGTCTCAGAGCTCAGGTTTACTTGATTTTGGTTAAGAGTGAATAATCGTCATAATAATAATCTTGACAACACTCAGTTTTCTTGAAAGTTAGCAAAAATGTCTGTAAAGAAAACATCACTGTAAGACCGTTTAAAGAGAAACCACGAGTTTGTGTGAAATAGCAGAAAAACAACAGGTACAAATATATTGATTAGTATATTATTAAGAGTGCCTTAATTGTCCTGCACTGAAGTGCCACAAGATGGCGCCAAACACACACTGGATACACAGTACATAAAGTAAATGATTTAAAATCCAAATCTGTTGAGAGAAAAGATTAAGATCTTAGTGTAAGTTGTTTATTTTTTAGCCTCAATTAGAGTGAATTCTCTGTATAAAAGTCTACTTGTACAGTAGTGTTCGTTCTAAGACTGTAGTCTGAAATTACAGGCCAGGTCTGTACGTAGAGTATTTGGACTGTGACTCATATTATTTGTCTCGGTACACCAACAGAATGGATTTGAAATGAAACAATCATGATTTGATTGAAGTGCAGACTTTGATCTTCAATGGGTTTAATTAAATATGGCATCATAATTAAGGAAATGCACGGATGGTTTAGTGGTTAGCACTTCGGCCTCTCACCTTCAGGGTCAAGAGTTTGATCCCCTTAGGCTAATTGGCGTTCCCGTAGTGACTGAATGCACCGCGGGTCCTACCACCGTCATAAACTAGGAATGAATACGATGGTAATCACTATTGGCCTCCACGGTCCCTAGTTGGACTAGGAAGTTCCTAAATGGATAGAATTAAGGAATTACGGCAAGTTCCTCCATTTTCGCAGGCTGAAAATTCCTCCTGAGTTATAAGTAGTTTGAGGGGCAGTTGTGTGGAGGCCATCATTCAGAATTAAGCTGGAGAAAGTAAACAGACCTATTACACTGAGATAAATGGCAGAAAATTCAGAAAGGGCCAAATCAACAATCTGTACGTTCTTAAAAGGAAGGAGTTGGTGAAGAGGAGAAAAAAACTGTTCACAACATCTAATCAGGTCAAGCACACATTTTAGAAGATCTATAATCAAGGAGTGTAAATACTGTTTACTGTAATCAGGAGACATTTGGCCTCTCATTATACATCTGAGCAGTTGGGGGTTAAGTGTCTTGCTCAAGGGCACAACTTGGTGGTTGTGGGGTTTGAACCTGGGATCTTCTGAACCGTAGTCCAATGCCGTCACCACCGAGCTACCCCTTCTCTTCTACTAATGGTAAAAAATTTTTTAGTGTTACTTTGTCCGATTACTTTTGAGCCTGTGAAAATGGCTGTAAATATTTCATTCGGTACTTTTGCTAAAACTCATTGGTTGAAAGTCTGCACTTTATTTAAACATGGATCATGGTGGTGTACAGGGCAAACATGTAAAAAAAATTGTGTCCTTGTCCAAATACTTATGGACCTGAACAAAATGAAGCAGGATAAGGAAGATAAAGATCCAGTCCTGTGCACAAGTCTTGACCCATCCCTCATTTTCTCATATTAAATACAATTACATTAAAGAAATGGGAACAAATGTTTTACTACGATGGGATTCAAAGTGCCTAAAGATACAATTTACAAATTTGGTGGTTTACGTAACAACCTCAGCAGCGACCTCATTTCCCCTCTCGTCCGTTCCAAACCTTCAGCATCAGCGGTATACTATACTAATCACCGACCTGTTATCTGGTTCATTCCTTAAGTTAGACGTGTTTTTGTGCTTGAATGGGACAAAAAAAAAAAGTCCTCCAGGAAGTCTGGAGAACTATTCCTCAAGATTACATGAAAAAAAGACAGGAAAGGTTTATGAATTCCTGCCCATTTCCCTTTGATTCAGCTGAACACAGGTGTATTAAAGAATCTAGAACATGTTCCGCTTCATCCTGTCTGAGACTGAACCCAGCTGTGTGTTACGTGTACATGTGCAGTACGAAACAAGAGGATGAAATAACCTTAAACAGAGTCTCTCTAATGCGTAGGTGACGGTTTTTACTCCACATGCAGAGCGCAACATTTACATTTTGTCCTGCAGCTGTGTGTGTGTTCATGCGGATGATGTTATAGTCTCAAGTGGTGTTGAGGAAACTGTTTCGAATCTTTGTAGTCCGTGTCGTGTTGAATTTCACCTCTTTGCTCCCAAAAAGTGGATATTTAGACTACAATATTTCCTACATTATATACAATGAGTGAGTGAAATTGTTTATATTTTAAAATTCCGTGTCTTTTACATTATTGAACAAGCAGTAGGAATGAGGTTTTCACACCAGTATTAGAGACACGTCCATGTCTGAAACTCCACCACCTTTCCTTCTTTTCTCCTCCACTGAATGTCCTGTGTCCTGCATCTGAATTCCTTTTTTTTTTTTTTTCCCTGTAAATTTTCTCTTTCTTTCAGTTTTGAGAAGCTGAGATATTTTCATAACGGAAAGTTTTGACTCTGAAGATATTTGCATTAGATTAGATGCCGACACCATCGCGGTGCATGCGTTTAGTGCGCTCCGTGATATGGAACGCAAACCGAAATCATCCCAGCACCACCACACATCTGCTCTCGGCTCGTATGAGACAGTGTTTTTTTTTTTTTTTTTTTTCCCCCCCCTCGGATAGAATTCTGCATCAATTGCTTTGAATAAAACGCATGGCCCCATGCAAATGCACTAGAAATTTTTTTCCAAGTGTGTGACGATATTTCATATTCCATCATACATCTAACCTGCACTTAGTTTTAACAAGCACACAGTTTTCTATTGAGAAACCGGATCTGTTTCTCTCTCCGTCTCTCAGAGTCCCGTGGCGTGTGTTTGCTCTAACTGGGTTTTCTCTGCACTGCAGGCTGCAGCTCAGCGCACACACACACACACACACACACAGGGGTGTAGACCACGGCGGAGTGATGTGTGGTGCTGAAGTGTGTGCGAACCAAACACTGCCTGAGCTAGATCAGTTTACAGCCCAATATCAGTGCAGGTGTTTATCAGGTTAGGGAGAAAACGCCCCAGTATTTTTTATAAAAAAGATTGTTTTTGGCGTTCCACGTTGGAATCACTCTCATGTTGCACACTGACTGCCTCGTGACTTGGCTTGATATTTCGGTCTTTACAAAAATACAATGGAAAATTAAATGCATTGAAGCGCTCTGCTCTAATACTCCTGTGTTTATACAGCGCGGAGAAACCGATAAAGAGATAAAAAGGTGTTCTTAAAAAAAAGGTGTATCCATGATTAAAAGAAGTTACACACTATAACTAAAAAGGTATCATTTCTAAAACTACATCAAAACCACTCTGCACACTGAGATGATGTGTTTGTCCTCACAGTAATGAGGCTAACTTTAATCCATCAAGACACAGAAGTAGCACTCGGTATCCTGAAACGTGATTTTAAAAAGATTAAAATAAAAGCTCCTCCACTTTTAAGATTGCGTTTTGAATGCGATTCTTTTAAGCGGTGTGACGTTTCTGCCACTTCCTGGTGTCACTCACTCCATCCATGCCTGCTCGATTGCTTTCTAAAGATCTGCCACAGATGTTCGCAGTTCACTTGAGAATTCCCGAGTTTCAGGTGGACACACCCCGTCTTCAGAAAGTAAAAGTCCTGCCACATATTTATTCCGTCCATTTGGGCGAAGGTTCTCTTCAGCCAGGTAGGCGAGAACTAGTTAGTGACATCACCTGTTTTGTACACAGGGAGGACTATAATACACGGCATATGTTATCTTAATACTTTTGGCCTCCGTTGTATGTCTTTGAACTGTTGGAGGAAACCCGAGTACCCAGAGGAAACCCGTCAAGTATGTACAGAATGAGGAAAGAAAACCTTTTTATTTTTCACATTAAAACCCATTTATGGAAGATTAGTTAGTTTCAACTGTGTGTTATCTGTCTAACCCGATATCTAGAAACTGATGTTATTTCAGGCCAGATGTTTACATTAACATAAAGAAAATATATTAATTCTCAGTTTTCATCTTGCCGTACATTTCTTTTTGCAAGTCAGTTAGGACTTTTAAAACATTTGACTGATGTAGTTTTGAATTGCAGTGGGTCAAAACTTTAAATACCCCACTTTATCCGAGACAAGCAGCACCGGATACCTGTGTATGTGCCTTTACCATTGGAACTGACAAAACTAAAGGGAAAGAGGGGGGATTAGGGTGTGTGTGTTCCCCTCTGATTTTATCTCTAATGTTTAGTCATTGCCAATCCCCACCCACTCCCCTACCAACCAGCATGAGACAATAGTGTCATTCGGGAGTGCCATAACAAGCTCTGAGGACGCAGCTATCCACCCACTTCCACATGCATGGGATCACAGACTCCATGATCGGCCAGTTTGACTGATTGGTTTTTGAGAATATCTGTCTGTCTGTCTGTCGATAGATAGATATCACAGTCCAATACAGCTCTGAGACAAAATGGGGTTCAAGTGCACAGTGAACACCATGTAGTGTTGTCTCTCGCCAAACCCCCCCGACGTCTCCGCAGGCTCCCCTTAAACCAGGAATGCTGACCCCTCTGCGTCACCAGTACTCCCTCGTTATTTAGAAGTGCAGTTTCGCAAGAATTTAATGTGGAACCAAATACATGTGTGTCAAAGTTGTACAAGACTCGCTTACGAACAAATCCAACTTACGAACGTGCTCTCGAAACGGGACTTGTCCCCGACTTACTATAGTGCACTTCGGACACTAGATCGCATTATAGGAGAGGATTATTATTTAGGGCCCAAACAAAAGGAGGCTCACAAACCTGACTGAGAACTTGGTTGCATCACTTTTTAATTGCTTTGCTAGAATCAAACACCTGGTTAGACACTCACAAGCTTCTAACCATACTGGACTACGTAGGGATCAAGAAACAAAGGCAGCTTTTCTTATCTTCATCTTCTGATCGAATCATTTGACTCTTCATCCCTGATTTCTGCTGAGACGCTGTTTAGATAATAGCAGCATGTAAATAAACTGCTGTACTTTACATTAAAGGGCAGTAAAAAGCATGAAGATGTAACAGGGGAACGTGTAGGGGGTAAGTGACCGTTCCTTCCTGACCCAGTTTCCAGGCTAAAATGGACGACCGAGCAGATGAGGTTTGGCCGGTTCGATGTCTGGCGCAGTTATTGTTGTTAGTGATCAGAACGTTTTTGAGTTCAAATTGAGAGAAATATGCGCTATCCTAAACACTGAATGTTACAAAGAAGACCTGCTAGACCATGAGACTTGTTGGCTAATCTATGGTTAGAAGAGGACACTCTTAAACGAGGATACTTTATAAATAAGGCCTTTTAGTGCCACTCCACAGATGATATAAGCTCTTAGCAGATAATAGATCTAATGTAGTTAACGTTACACAATCGTAAGTGTGTTGAAAACAGGTTAATTGACGCTACACTGATGTGGAAAATAATGACAGTTAAAAAGTCCAGTAAAGATGTCCAGTGAATTAACGAATCTCTAATCATTTGTTCTTTCTGCAGATATGGAGACCGATTTCTTCAACCCTGTATTTCCCAGTCGGTCCAGGAACAGGTTTTCTGTACATGGTCAATCTGTACTTCCTGTATCAGTACTCGTCCAGACTGGAAACAGGTACGACTCGCCGTACACCATAAATAATAGATCAAAATCATAAATGTTGATTGCGCATTAAAAATATCGAAATACAAAGGGTCATTCAAGTCAAACCAGGACACAGTTGTGAGAGTAAAAACTCCCTTTATTTCTACACTTCACGCACTTATCCCAGTGTTTCACTCGTGCTTGGACACCATCAAGGTAGAACGTCCTCTCAGTACGCCGGAGCCATGATCAGACTGCCTGCTTCATACGTGTGAAACACTGGCCTTCCAGGAACTCCGTTAATGGCCCAGACATGCAGCCCAAATGCCTTTCAGCGGGGTCAGGACCGTACGGAGGATGTGGCAATACTCCTCCAGCCGAGTTCCTGTAACGTGCGAGTGGTGTTGGTGAATGATGTGTGTACAGTTCACACAGACGGATTCCACAAGTTGACAGGATATCTGCCGATTTTTAAGGATCAGACGTTTCTCTCGCTGAATGTTGACCGTAACGACTGTGGTGTCTCCGAGCCACCTCGGGCTGGGATCGTCATTCGCACTTTTCAAATGTTTTACCGCGGCTAAGTCTCTCATCACCGTACAGTCTTCTGTAAACGTCAGTCGCTTTTACACCTTCATTCACGAGACATTGCTAAGTGTTAAGATAAGTCCCAGTTCGACTTGAACGCCCCTCATATTTTCATATTTACTTTGTTTTTTATCAGTGATTGTGTAATGTTTAATTAAATGCATCGTCTTCAGTCCTTTGCAATTAAATCATCATCATCAGGTAGTGAATAAAATTAAAATCATTCCGTTCCTACTTTATCCGGGAAGCTACAGTACGTCCACAAGGCGAGTCAAATGAGTTCTTGTTCAGAGGGGTGGTTCTCAATCCTGGCCCTGGGGAACCTCTGCCCTGCACATTTTCTCACGCTTTCTCGCTTCCCATCACATCCGATTCTGAACTGAATAGTGTGTGTGCGCTAGAGCTGGAAAACTCACGGGTTCTCCAGGAGAACTGTTGGCTTACAGAATTATGAAACGAGTACAGTAAGTCCCCTACATACGAACAAGTTCTGTTCCGAGAGCTCGCTCATAAGTCTGATTTGTTTGAAAGTCCATCAGACATTGTCTATGTACTTGGGATACTAACACAATTGGATATACAGAGTATAAAACTAAAATGTCCTTTAGAATTGTGCTGACTGTTAAGAACGATTCGTGTTAAAACACACACACTCACACTTGCCTCCCTGGACACCCTGGGCATGTACTGTATTTTACAGAGGATGCACGCACATGACAATGTACGCCGGACATGTGGTCGAACTTAAAGATACGAACATGCATTCGCATGCTTAAAGTTCATAACTCGATTGTTCGGATGTAGGAGACATACTGTAATTGTATTCTCCCACACCAGGACATCGGGTATAAAATTTTCCCAATATGCACCAAACTATTTGGGAAAAAAAAAAAACTTTAATAAAAAAAAAAAAAGTCTGATTCACCCTCAGCTCACACAAAGTCGTACAAGCAGGAGAAAGTTGTTGTGATGATGGATGCATTTATTGAATTGCAAACCTTCCATCTTTCTATCTCACACACACACACACACACACACACACACACACACACACATTAACCATTCATTACATTACAAAGTCAGAACTGTTCCATTAAGCTCGCTTTCCTCCACTAGGGGCCTTTGATGGGAGACCAGCAGACTACGTCTATATGCTGCTTTTCAACTGGATTTGCATTGTTGTATCCTTTTCACTTTTGTGTGTGTTGCAAAAAATAATAATAAAAAGTTAGATTCCTGACTGGTTTCAATTGTCCTTATCTACATGACCCAGATAACCGGATTAATGATGGACATGCAGGTTAGTCATCTGGCTTTTATCCTTAATTATTATTATTATTTGAAACATTTGTATGCTTTTACACTGACAGTCACACACACACACACACACACAAGGTCTGCCACATTGCCAGACAAATTAAGTAACAGTGTATATGAGTGTAGAAACACAGGAAGAAATGTTGTTTCCAAGATATAATGTTTATATTAAGATGAATTTCATACGTCATCTTGTACAAGACAGCGGTGCTTGAAGAGTAATCTTCAGGCTAAAACACAAATCCTCTGGATGTAAAAATGTATTTAATATTGTCTTCCCTTTTTTTTGTTAAAGCTCCTGATGATCCCGTTGATCATGTCCGTGCTGTACGTCTGGGCCCAAATGAACCGCGACATGATCGTGTCCTTCTGGTTTGGTACGAGGTTCAAGGTACAAATCCAATTTTGTAAAAAAAAAATTAATAAAATAAATAAATAAAAAATTCACGATCTCTTTGCAGTGTGTATAAATTCCCTAAAGCGTTCTGACGCCAGTATGAAATGTTTGCAGGCCTGCTATCTGCCCTGGGTCATTCTGGGATTCAACTACATCATCGGTGGCTCGTAAGAACCTCCTCGTTTCATTTTTACACACAATTTTTTAAAACTCTTTATAATATGTCTGACAGGGTTTTGTTACTTATGTTTGTAAGAACAGAGATTCATAGTTGTTTTGTCAACACGTTAATATCCGTGACCTTTGCAGAGGAATGACATCTGCTCAGTGTGAATGATGTACACTAAGAGCTTTATCATGATCTCTCCTCAGTGTTGTGAATGAGCTGATTGGGAATTTGGTGGGCCATCTGTACTTCTTCCTCATGTTCAAATATCCCATGGACCTGGGCGGCAGAACCTTCCTGTCCACGCCAGAGACACTGTAAGCATCAAGTCCACATTTTGTTTAAACCTCTTTCGACTGTGTATGAGAGGGTTCCCTCAACATTAATCCGTTTCCTTTACTGAATCTCAGCGATCTTTACAACACTCTCATTCAGCCTCACATCTGCTGATGTTGTTGTGTTTTAAGACAAACATCCATGTCTTTATCTAAACCGTCTCGTTTTCTTGACAGCTACCGGTGGTTTCCGAATCGGCGCGGTGGAGTTTCTGGATTCGGCGTCCCGCCCGTCAGGAGACGCGCTCCTCAGGAACAAGCAGGAGGAGGAGGAGGGGGCGGAGGAGGAGGACGTCACAACTGGGGACAAGGCTTTCGGCTCGGGGAAGATTGAGGACGTCCTACTGCTGAAGCCACCGTGCACGCCGATGCTCACCAGGCACATAATAAAAACACTGATGCTGCAGAACACAAGTTTGCGTAGGTTTGGGCTTCGGTTCAGTTTTTCTCTCTCTCCTGCCGACTCGGAATTAAAAGAAGGTGATCACACACACAGGTCTCCGTCACACCACGTCAGCGTGCTCGTTTACTCTTTAGTGAAAGCGTACGTCACACCGCTACTGGGTTTCTCACCGTACACAAGCAGCGCTGCGGATTGAGGAGCTCGGGCAGTGTTTGTGTAAAGGAGATGAATTAGTACAAGACTGAAATGTGTTTCGTTTTTTTTTTTTTTTTTTCGTTTTGACCCCTGTAAAACCTAGCACACTGTGGCAGTGTGTAATAGCTTCAGATTAAGACTTTTTTTTCTTTTAAATTCCTTTGTTTTAAAACTAAATGAATGCTTTAGTTTTTACTGTCCTGTTGATCGTCATGTACAGAGTTTTAACGCATTTCTTTTTACTAAGATGTGCAACTCTTGTGTTAATCGCTCTTACTTGTAAATTGTTTTTTGTTCAAACCATGTGTTTATCAGGGTTTGAAATATGTACTAATATGTACATGTCTAATGAGCTCACCTAATAAATAAAAATTCATTACTGAAATTAAGACAAATTAAAGAGTTTCAGCCTGTAGGGGTCAGTATTTCACAGAACTCTTAACAGTGGTAGGAGACAGTAAATTAAACCTAAAACCTTTTTAAAAATATATTTAAAACTCTTTTGCATTTTATATCCAACATGAATTATAAATCATGATGTAATCACAAAAACATGAAGCTGACCTTTAACAAAGCACTGAAATTCTGCTGAAACGTACAGAAAGGGAAGCCTGATGGGCAAACGGCTATAGTTCAGTAGGGCAAGAAATGTTTAATCTTACATCTGTTTTTTACTTTATTGAGCTCAACTTTCTTCCTTTTACTGCACACACAAAA
>JAOTQY010000045.1:27109917-27121930 GCA_026413445.1 Dolichallabes microphthalmus
TGGGCACTGGCTGGAATCGAACCCAGGCCTTCCGCATGGCAGGCGAAACACCTACCACTGAGCCACCAGTGCCCCACTGAAAATATTGTATATAACTGTAAATATTGGTATCTGGTGCACTGCACTGTAAAGTTTTTGAACAATACACGTGAGCTGCTTCCACAATTGTACCGGAAGTAGGTCCGTTTATATCTTCGAAGATTTGTAACTCGAATGTTTGCAAGTCCGGGACAACCTGTGCTACCCATGTTTGCATGGACAATATTTCTCCAGTCCAGTTGAAATTATCCCGATTAAAGATTCCAACTGTTTACATCTGATAAGATGTGTTTACATGCAAAAAAAATTTCATCAGAATACAAATTTTTTTGACAAGTGCAAAGTGGTTGTGTCTGCATCACATCACACAATCTTACCCCCAAAGAGTGAGTTAAACATGTGCTATAAATAAAATAACATTCATTCCAACATGAGAGAAACGATTGGATTTACATGGCTAGTATTCAATGGATTAATAATTCAACAGAATAATCCTATACGACGGATTATAAAAAGGTTTACACCACTCTCTCTCTCTCTAATTGAAAACTCGGGCTGGGTCAGGTCGGGTCAGACTGATGCAACTGAGGTTTTTCGATTTAATTAAATTTTATTTGTATAGCATGTTTAACAGTGGTCATTGTCGCAAAGCAGCTTTACAGAATCAGAAGTAAATCATGCAAATGTGTGAGAAAACGCGTATGAATCAGAATGATCAGATTGTCCCTGATAAGCAAGCCGAGTGCGAGAGGAAAAACTCTCTGAGAAGCCAATAGGAAGAGACCTCGAGAGGAACCGGACTCGACAGGGAACGCTGGCAGGGATTTTTATTCTGATTGAGCTACAGTTTGTAGAGAAATAGGGTCAATGCAGATACAGCTAATGTTGCTCATGTGCATTTTCTACACATTTAAATCATCTGCTGATAAATTAAAGTGTAAGTGATTCGTCTGTGACCTCGGCCACCATATACACACTGAGTGAAGCCATCTCCTACCATCACGTGCTGTTTCACAATTGTTCGTTTACACACACTGGAGACATTATCTCCTGACAGCAAGCTTAATTACACATTTCCTACTGTTTTACAAAATACAGTGAGACTACAAAGAAAATGAAAACTCAAGTTTCCATTTTTCCCCAAAATGACATCCTGCTTAATTACAGTCATCACAGGATTTACAGTAAAACAAAACCAGTGCAATTTTTCTCTAGAACAACCTACATTCTCTGAAAGCATGCAAAACTACATTTTAATTTACAGATTATAAGCAATCTATACAGCGTTTTAGCTAAAATAATGAGCTGTATAATAATGAGAAGTCCTATAGGACGTTCTAAAACACAAAACTTTCTATTCATATTCACTTCACATTATGAGCGCAAGAAGGACTTGTAATCACCACTCAGGACTCGGGAGCTAGAAAGAATTTCTTGATTCGTATTGGATTTGTCCTGTAATATTCCGAGCGGGGCTTCATTAAAAATTAAGACAGACCTTCTTTGCATGTTGCAGTCGTAGCGCCTGCTTTAAGTGAGCGGCATGCACTTGACTACGACAGTGGATTAAGGATCCTTATATGGTTTAATTAGTGTGTAAAGAGATGCAGAGGTAGGAAAAATGTCTTCTAGCAGGTCTGATTGGTTATCTGGTAATAATCTTCCTCTGGCTTGCACTGACCTCAGGGTCTCAGTACACTGGAGAGTGATGAAATATGCATGAGCCACAGTCCTCTCGTATCTCAACCTCACAACCCGGCTCAGGCAGAATCAACCAGGAGCACAAAAGTGTGAATAAAGACAGATAACGTTCTATGAGATATGGCTTGATTGTAGTTTAAAAAGATCCCTGAAAAAGACAATTGGGTCACCAGAGTTGTTGCAATATATCGACCCATCTGCAAAAAAAAAAAAAAAAAAAAAAAAAAAACACCCTCCCTGTACTAGAGCACGGTTTCCCTCTCTACTGCCTCTGTTAATATGCATATTTGACAAACAGTTGAATGAAATGTGACTGAGGCGTGTGTTTCACAGAGGTGGCGGAGAGCAATAGAGAGCGGAAGATGAGCATTGTGTGCCTTTCCGCTGCCTGAGCTGCATCCTTCCACGGGAGGACGTAACTGTGTTAGTGCTGTGTGAGGAGGCGGAGACAGTGTCTCGTTAATACTGTGCAGTGCAGCAGGGAAGGGGCTGAATTCAGGATTGAGGCAGAATTAATTTAAATCTCATCAGATGGGGCCTAGAAACCCCACCGCACTGAACTGAAACTTGCTTCAAGATGCAGAGATGCACAAAACTATTGTCTCGAATTACTCTACCTCCCCCTCTAAATACAAGCTTGTAGCGGTTTTGATGCTTGTGTGATGGAGATTAAAAAAAAAAACATGTCTTCTGAAGGTAAAAAGTGACAAGTGTGTGTATGATTACAAGTATGATTTAAATCTTAGTGAAGACGGTTTAAAATGATTCTCACAGCTCTTTCAAGGACAGTATAAAAAAAGTATGAAAGTATGACATGCATTCCACATAAACAGATAATATAACCATAAGGATTCTGCTTGAGAAACCAATACACTTCTAATAATGAATTAAAGCTAAAAAGTCATGAAAACAAGTTTATAAAAATAACTCGAATTCTTCGCATGTCGCCTGCATGCCATGACCAACTTTAAATACAACTTTTTTAGACACTAAGCCTTTATAAGTTTGTTTCTGCTCAGGTTACATTTTTTGGGGGGTAATCTTGAGATAAGGCTTGGAGGAGAAAAAAAAAGAAAACAGAGAGGCCTCCTGGGTTGCCATGGAAACGGCCCTAGGCACGAGGGTGGGAGGGTTTTTCTCACCAGAGGTCCAGATGAGGATCCGCATTATTCCGCATTCCTATTTTTGGCCAAGGCAATTTTTGCGGGTTAAAATCCACACACAGCAGATGTGTGTAAAGCAATTAACACTCTTCTGTGCAGAAACGACTGACACTTGGATTTGCAAGGACTGCCCCTGCTGAGTAGACAAAACCTGTGATCATTACAACGCTCAAAAAAAACAAACAAAAAAAAGTTTTAGTAATAAGCTAATTACTTGAGATACTTTTGATTATTATGATGATCGAACATTCTTCAAAAAGCAAACTGTTCCATACTCATTTCTCAGCCTCAGAGTTATTCATCTAAATCAGGCACCTGAGCATCTTTTAGTCCTCCAACCCAGGAAAAAAAAAAAACAATAGCAAGAGTTTATAAACACACACAAGCCAATAGAAATACTGTGTTTGCATCACAACTAAAGCACGTATCTAGTCATAGTCATGATTTAGGTGTCATTTAGCACCAATGCTCAGAGAAGTGGTCCTGCCTGTCTGTTTGTTCACACACACACACACACACACACACACACACACACACACAGCACCATCTTTTGTACTCTGAAGTCATGCTGCCTCGTCAGATTTAACAACCCACCGTTCTTTCATTTCAATTGTTTCAATCTGATACTCCCAACAAGCACCAATCACAGGCCTGGCCCAGAAACGTAAACTTTACTTTCACCAATACACCAAACTCTGTTAAAAACATAGTCATCTCCCAATACAAGAACGTTATTCACATAAAACTGGGGTGCAGAATAACAGGACACGTTTACGAGAGTAAAAGCTTTCTTTATTTCTCTATATAATCCCAGTGTTTCACGAGTGCTTGGATACCATCAAGGTAGAAAGTCTTCTCAGTACGCCAGAGCATGATCACCCTGCCTGCTTCTCGTCTGAAACCCTGGCCTACCAGGAACTCCTTTATTGGTATAAAACATGTGGAAATGGCTTGGAGCGAGGTCAGGACTGTACGGTGGATGTGGTAATAACTTGGTTTTCACAAATAATTGTGTGTACAGTTTCTCACACACACACACACACACACAAAGAGATGAGTCTAGGTGACAAGTGATTTTCAAGGATCAAGATCAGGCAAGTCAACCTTGAGTGAACGACTTGTGAACGACTTGCAGTGGGATCTGAGCCACCTCGGTCGGGACCGTCCTTAATAGTCGTACAGCCTTCTTTGAAACGATTTAATGCAGCTAAGAGTCTCATCACAGTAATGTGCTTCTGAGAATGTTAATCGTTTTTACGCCTTTTCATTCATGAGAAACTTCATCAGATGTCCCGGTTTGACTCGAATATATATAGCAAAAAGAAAAACCATACAGGTCATACCGTATTACCCGGAATTACAGTAAATTCCCGACTTACAAACGAGTTTGAAACGCACACATTCAATATACCGGACATCCCGTTCGTATATGCGGAAATAATCACAAGAGATCTTTTTTCTTTTTTCATCACGTTGAGCTTCATATTTCTTCCTTCATAATCATGTATACATCTATTTATTAATAATAAGCAAAGAATATGTTGTTCCAGGCTGATGCTCACTTTCTGCTGCAGTGGATGGTTCACACACAGATACGCTGAAGACTACACTTTAATCCCAAACTCGCTTCAGTGGATAATCTCACCTGGATACTGTAGACTCGTAAACACTTTCTCCCAGGAGTCTTATTCATAGTCTGCTCACGCTGAACATCATCCACTCAGCACACTCAGTACTGTTTGTCTTTACTCCTTTAAAGCTGTGTGATTTATAATCAACCTATTCAGCATCATTAAACATTTTTTAAAAAAAGAAAAAAAAAAAGGTGCTAAAAGATAAACTGCTCAGTGTCACCCAAAGGTTTTATCACCTTTGGATTGTTTGTTATGGATCTACATCTCTATCTGTAAAAACTGCTTTTTATCAATGTTAAAAGTGCTTTAATTAAATTGGAAATGCAGTTTTTTAAAGCAGAAGACAAATCTCAGATATCGGTCATGGCTGTCATTTCAATTATGAAACATGATCAGCTTTAAGAGATTAGCATCACCTCTTCAGTAATATGTGAAGTAAAAATAAATAAATAAATAAAAGACAAACTAGCAGACAATTAAGAATGTGCTGGACATTATTACCGCACACTGTATCAAATCCATACAGCCGTCAAAACGAACAGGTCAGTCCACGAGCAAATGACCCGTCTCTTCTGCTCAGGATGTGTATCCACACTTCCAAAAACACAGAGTAAAAAAAGGCCTCTGGTCATTATGATGTTTTTCATTTATAGCAGGTTATTACTGGGCTAGTTTACTGGAGTAAACAGCCACTGAATCCCACATTTACGATAAGAAGCGGACTGTAGCATTAGCTTGCTGCGGTGTTCCCACGGTGAAGCTGAATCTACAGATTCCTCTTATTCTGCACCAGGCTCACACTGACGCTCAGGACGAGCTGCTGTAGTCCTGTATCACAGAACATATAGGTGTAATTCATTCGTATTAACAATCAGTGGAGGACAGCTACTGAGGATTGCTGCCTCGTGGGTCGTCTCAATGGACCCAGGCTGTGCAACTGGAGGGCGGAGTAAAAGCATGTAGAAGAAATGGTTTTAAATATGACGGGTGTTCGAGTCAAATCGGGACTTCGAAATTTTTCATGAATGAAGGTGTAAAAATCAGTGATGAGTCTCTTAAATCCTGATCTTTAAAAACCGACATAACTTGTCACCAACTTGCGGAAGAAACACATCTGTCTGTGGGAACCGTACACACACTCGTTCACCAACAGCTCTTGCACATTACAGGAGCTCGGCTGGGAGGTAATGCTGCATCCTCTGTACAGTTCTGCCCTGACTCCAGGCCACTGCAACATGTTTGGGGCATTAAAGGAGTTCCTGTGAGGCTAGCGTTTCAGACAGGAAGCAGGCAGAATGATCACGGTTCTGGTGTACTGAGTTAACTTTCTATCTTGATGGTCTCCAAGCACTAGTGAACCGCTGGAATAAGTTGGTATTAGTAAGCATTAGTGTAGCAGGAGATTATGTAGAGAAATAAAAACTCATAAGTTTTTACTCTCATAACTGTGTTCTGTTATTCAGCGCCATCAAAAGTCCCGGTTTGACTCGAATGCCCCCCAAATTAAAAACAAAAACAGAGATGATGCTGTTCACAGTGGAAATATGGAGACATTCATGAATAAACAAACAATCCAATACCTTTTCCACTCCTAGTCAATGAAAGGCAGATACACAAACGGCAAAGACAAGCAGGTGTGTACAAATCATGTTAAAATAATTCCTCCTTTCCCTTCCCTGTTTCTGAAACTAGCTCCAAGCTGAAATCACTGTCATTTGCACTACAGATCCAGGCACGTACATTGGCTCTGTCTTTGTCCTGCTAAGAAGACCACAGTGGTTTTCATCAAGCCTTCGCCGTCATCCAGCTGTGAGGCTGAGTCACCGCATCCAAACACTTGATTCACACAACATCCACACTTTTAACACTCAGATTATAAGAGTCACTCAAGGGCATAAAAGAAACAAATGTGAAATGTAAAGGGAAGGAAATAACATCAGGAGTCCAGTTATATGCTCAGGTGTTTTATTGATTTTTGTTTGCATCTAAAAAGCACTCTTTTTAAGTTTAAAATCGTGCTTAGGTAACTTCACCATGTACCAATCTGAGTCAGAACAATGTTAAGCCCGCCCCAAAAAAAGTGTTTTACTAATGGCAAAGGCCAGTCTTGTAGTGCAATACAGCACCCGGTTTAGCTGGATGACTGACACAGGCCGTATCCAATCACAGGGCGAGGCAGCGAAAACAAAACAAAAGAAATCACAAACAGATGTACAAACACACTAGAGAATAATCTTGTGGATTTCCGGCAAATGCATCGGTGGCTTTGTAATGTAACCCCTAAAGTGACCAAAACAGGACTGACTGAAAGATAGACTTCATACTGAGCATACCTCATATTTTTAGAAATCATACAGCATTTGTGACCATTTGATTTAATGAATAATAATGACAGGTTTCTTGTCAAGAAGTGCTGAGGTGAGGAGGTGTGTGACAGTCTTGGCCAAAAATTTTCAGATGAAATTTTATGAAGTATACTTGACCAAGTGCAAAGGAAGACAACACTGTTAGTCACTGTTAGTCATTAATATTTCTATCTCACAAAAAAAAGTGCAGTATTTTCAGTGCAGTGTATTTAATCTTACAACATGAGATACTTCTCGCCGTGACCCATACAGATAAATAATTAAAAGAGTTATATTTACGTTTGATTATAGCTTATAACTTAAAAATCTGAAGCAGCTTGTGCTTTTCCTTCTCAGCGTCTCTGCTGCTGGTTCAGTCAGGATGCAGTTAAATTACTGAGTCCCGAAAGTTCACTCGCGGCCTTGATGTTGTGAAACTGAGTATAAATGTGAAATGTGATGGTGTAGAAAGTTTAAAAGGGCAACAAAAGTACAAGCGTGTTTAAAAAAAATTTTTTTTAAAACAAGCGGATTTATTCCCATAGAAACAGGAAACATCTCCGAAGAATAATTTCATAATGGTTCGGGTCATGCTACAAATGACATTTAATTGTTCACTGGCTGCAGTTTTCAGGAAGAAGAGTGGCTCGGGCTGCCAACACGATGTCACTAAAAATCACGTCTCTGCTGTGTTCATCTGTCCACAGTTCTGTGTTTCTGCTCCAACACATCTAACTGCACATGCGAACAACTTTACACGACCCAAATGTGGCTGCTTTAAAACAGTGGGAAGTTTTTTCACCTTTAGATTTTCTTCAGTGAGAGGCTGTAGTGTTCATTAAAAGCTTTTAAGTCAGGGACGACCTCCACTGGAATGTGCGTGATCTAGAACAGATACGGAAGCTTTTTCCTCATCTACTGTTTATTTTCCTCCACAATTAATCCAGATTTCAATGTCCTACGGATGTCACATTATAGTGCTGTTAAAGCATGCATCCTAAACCTGACATTCTGTAAGTGCACACATCCTCCACGGGTCATCAGGCCGCTCTTTTTCTGTGTCTCAATCTCAAAAGGACGAGACTGAAGACATTCTGAACTGTCCAGGTCAGACAGTGCCTTTATGTTATTTCCCAGTGTAGTGAGTGTATACAGTTAATATATAGTTGGACGGAGCTCTAATAAATGCTATTGTAGCTGTGTGTCAAGGTCAAAAAGCCTGGGAAAGGCTGGGGAAAAGACACTGCATCTTTATAAAAACAAGACTGCTTGAAGAGGAACGCTCACTGAACAAACTTTCTGCCACAAAAGGCACGACTCGTGTGCAGAAACCGAAACAGACCCTGAGGACACTATGCTCATCTGAGGAGAGACGTTCAATTAAACTCGATTTTATTTGTACAGCTCAATCAACAATGTCACAAAACAGACAGGATGTCACAGAATTCAGGATACGGTTCCATAATAGCATTAGTAATATATATATATATATATATATATATGTATGTCAAATAAGATAGCAAAAGATAGAGAATCTTTTTTTTTTGCTAGTGTGGATGGCATCACAAATTCTACTTAGCGCCATGACATTGCAGCCGCAAACCCGGTTGCTTATAGCCGTAGGTGGATTTTTCAACAAGATAACCCAAACAATACATTACAAACAGTTTAATGTGATGGTTGTCTCTGGATTAAAGCCGTGATCGTTCAATGGACTACTGATCATTAGGTCATGAGGTCAAATCCCATCTCTGCCTTGATGGGCTTACTTAAATCAGTTGTCAAATTAAATAAATTTAAGTGTGACGATTTGACCAGAACAAAGATGATCAGTTTGTTAATGTTTGTTTCCCATCCCACAGAGAAAAATATTTAGAGACAGAGGTTACCCTACACGCGTTGGTCGTCATTCTTGTGATTGTTTATTGCGCTTACCACTTAAGGAAAATCATACTGTTTGAAAATGAAGCACTCAAATATGCATTGGACTCTCAGAAGGAGAGTCAAGACATATCAAGACATTACTTAAGATAGCTTGCATTAATCCTACTGAACTGTGACATTCTCAATAGGACTAATACGTCAGCTGAAGATATGTCCAAAAATATGTCAGAATCAAGAGAGAAACGGACGACATGTGAAAAAACCCTATTTGCAGTGTCCCCTGAACAGGAGCATGATGCAGCATGTGCATCAAAAGAAAAAATGCCTGACTTCTTACATACCTCAGGAAAAGCTAGTTAGCCTTGAAGTATAATAAGGAAGAACTGGCTCGTCTGTAAGAATCGGTGAAGTCAGATAAACGTGTAAGGATGCCCAAAACCACATAGTGAAATCTTTAAAATAAGAAACACCTGTGGCCCTGAACTGTAGACGGTGCTACTTCAGCCATCCTGAGCTCAAGCTGTTCAACAAATAGAGCTAGAAATTTCTACAAATCCCTAAAAGTGTGGAAACAAACTAAATCTGAGCAATTCCACGAGGGACTGTGTAATGCAGCTAGCGACGGTGTTTGGCGCTTTAAATGCCAGGATCTGGAGCTCTCTTAACAAGAGTGTGTCCTGTGGCTTCATGGTGATCATGTTACTCACATCCCTGTGCCTCGTGAATTTTCTTCAAATAAAGTAGCTTGGTGTTTTCTTTGCCTGAAGTTTACATTTTGAGCTTAACTCACTTCTTTGCATGGTGTGTAATAGGCATCATGAAGAGTTTATAAGAATTGTTTGCTGTGAGGAATCAGCCATAATTTCTGTGCAGTCCACACACTGGCACATTATCCGTGAGGAATTACGGTTTCTGGACTTCTGGCCATCTTGAGATCGATCAACAAGGTTAATTTCTGCAAAAACCCTGTGACTTACTATATTGCAAATGATGTCATTATAACATCATAACTGGTTGTCAAAATGGTTGCTATTCCAGTTGTGCTCTGAAATGCCCCTAAATGGCTTAAAGCGTGTTACATCACATCTTGTTAAACCTGAACATCACACCCATAGGTGATGCTCTGACAAACAAAAGTGTGAAGCACACAGCTGTATAGGATGTCTTTGTGTGCTGTACAAATCCAATTTCTCTTCATCAAAAGCTAAAAGAAACTATGGTGTTTGATCATGATGATGTTCCTGTGCTAGATTCATGAACACATGCTGTGTTGATTTTGTAATGGAAAAACTTAGTCTTGACCTCAACTCCATTGAACACTTTTGGGATGGACTGGAACCGGGGAGCTACTGCTGAACACACACATCACCACAGGCTTACTATAAGATCTAGTGGAATGCGTTCCCAAAAGGAGAAAGGTTACTACAACAATCCAGGGACACTGGATCTGGACTGTGATGTCCAACAAGCGTATGAATCTGATGGTCCAGCAATCTTGTGCCACGTGGTGTACGAGGTCTGTCTGGAAAAATCCAGCCGTTGTTAATATAAGGGAACAGTTTGTGGGACATCGATGTAAGATGAGTGGACTTGTGTGAACAGCGACTGTCATAGTCAGTGGTGTGCTAGACGCCGTTGAGTGAGAATGCGTACTGTGAGGCAGTCGCTTTAAAAATGATTGAGCGAGTAGAGCAACAATCACGACTATGCACCCGCTCATGCATTAAGTTATTTTTGGCGGAACATCAAATCTCAGCCCACCCTGCGCCGCAGATTTGGTTGCCCTGTGACTTCTGGCTTTTCCCGAACTGAAAAATCTCCTTTGAAAGGAAAAAGATTTCAGACCGTCGGTGAGATTCAGGAACAAACAACGAGGCACAAACAAGTACAAAATTTTTCTTTGTACGTTGAATCTTCTTCAATAAATGTCTATATTTTTCAAATTACAGGGCTGGAAAGATCTTATATAATGTAACAGTTATGATGTGGATGGCCAACTCCCCCAAAAAAGCTCACTGGGTTTAAACTCAAATGGTATGAACATCCTTCTACGTTTCGGTCTTTTGGAAGTTGGTCAGAACTAGATGTGGGTTTCGCGAGAACTTCAGGACTTGAGGTGAAATTCCCACAGACACTTTTTTTTTTCTACCTGAGCTTCCTGTAACGAAATTGGACTCCATATTAACTTAAAAGCATCTTCTGTTATACTGACCTTCCCGCTGCCTAACACACAGTATGACTAGAAAACAATCCCCTGCTACCCGTTATCACCCTAATGAGGATGGGTTCCCTGTTGAGTCTGGTTCCTCCCGAGGTTTCTTCCTAGTGCCATCTCAGGGAGTTTTTCCTTCGGCTTGCTCATCAGGAAAATTCTGATCGTTAGGATTTATACATACTGTATTTCCTCACACTTTTCAAACTCATTTCTAGAATTTTCTTTTGATTCTGTAAAACTGCTTTGTTCTCGTGACATGGATGCCCCATGTGTCTCGTGTCTGGGGACGGTTTCACTCTACCATGAAGACGGTTCTGGCCTCGACTGATGTTAACAGCTGTTTCTCTGAGGACTTGACTTGGCTGCAGTCGCTCGATAGGTCATGACTGGAATTTCCTACCAGTCTACCTGAGTCTCCAATAACTACCTGGACTTCATATTAACATCAATTAACATCAACTGTTATAGCTGACCTGGCTGCCACCTAACACACTGTATAAACGCAGATCAATTCCTGCTTTCTGTTTCACCCAGATGAGGATGGGATCCCTATTGAGTCCGGTTCCTCTCACGGTTTCTTCTTATTACCATCTCGGGGAGTTTTTCCTTGCCACTGTCGCCCTCGGCTTGCTCACCAGGGACAATCTGACCATTTTGATTCATACACACTCACAGTCCATACAAACTTAAATAATTCTTTAGATTGTGTAAAGCTGCTTTGAGGCAATGACAATTGTTAAAAGCGCTATACAAAAAAAAAATTAAATTGTTAAAAACGTTATGTAAATAAAACTGAACTGAACAGAACTGGGTATTTTATGAATGCTTATCATGCGAAAAAAAACAAAACTTGAGGTGGGACAAATTAAAGAGAAATTTCTTGCGTTGACCAGTACGGTATGCGGTTGCTGTATAGCGCTATAGACATACATAGAGAGAGATCTACAAGATAAAGATTCATTCATTCATTTTCTGTACCGCTTTATCCTTATATACAGGGTCGCGGGGGGGCCTGGAGCCTATCCCAGGAAG
>JAOTQY010000045.1:27210002-27223940 GCA_026413445.1 Dolichallabes microphthalmus
ACATTTTGTGTGACAAACATGCAAAAGAATAAGAAATCAGGAGGGGGGCAAATAGTTTTTCACACCACTGTATATAATTACATGAAAATAAAACCCCCAGCCGCTCATTAGACGAAGATACGAAGCATAAAGTATTATATAAAATGGTGTTACATGATCCTGACTTAAAAATTTACTTTTCCACTTAGGCGAGACACTTTTTAGCACCAAGAACATGTTTTTGGCCGACTATAAATATTTAGAACAGGCTCAAAAGATTTGCGGAGGAGCTACGTCTGTCCCGTAGGTGTGCCGTGGGTCTGCTGCACAGCTGAGTAGACTTATTCATGGCCTTCTGTACGCAAACATGAGAAAATTGCCGGAACATTGACTGTAAATGCAGCTTTAAGCTAAGAGACATTGTTTCATCTCGACAACAGAGACTACAAGACCACGAACCCAGTGCCATGGAATGGAATATATAATTAATATGGAAAATGGATATGGAATGAAGAAGATGATGGAGTTTGAGGTGGGGTCGATGATGGAGTTTGAGGTGGGGTTGATGATGGAGTTTGAGGTGCGGTCTTTATCCCAAGACCCCACCTCAAACTCCATCATCTTCTTCATTCCATCATCTTCTTCATTTATTTGGTTATTTTTTTTACTTAATTTTATAATTCCATCTTCTGTAGCCTATATGTAGTATAGCAGCATTATTGAAATAAAACAAGCAAACAAAAAACGAAAAAAGATTCGCCTTTAAGCACTTACCAAATGCAATCAGCACCAGTGTGTAGATAATCTATGTATGGAAGGCTGTTCTGGTCCCTGGACCAACATGAGGTAGAAAACACCATGCCTATATTCAGCCAGGGGATGGTCACTCCTGCGTACAAACACAAACTCATCGGCACACAATCTAATGACTCTGGAACTACTCGAAAAATGCAATGCAAAAGACAAACATTTGAAACTGGAGCATGATTTTAATGACAGTGTACAAGACTGAAGAAACTAAAGAACCACAGAGATCAGGATCAGGAAAATCAGCCTCACCTGGCACAGCACCAAGGTGACGCAAGATGGATCCTGAGTTATTGGAAAGCACAGTAAGATTCCATCCATGCCTGGCAAAGTCATACAAGTTGAGTTATAATGTGGGAAAAAAATAAATAACATGACAGAAATCTTTCTATAAAAGTAATACGATCGCTCCATGGGATGAAGCACTACAGAGCTGACACACATTCACTGGATAGAAGGTGGAGCAAGGAATTACAGTACACTAGCACAGATACCGTGACGCGCATGTAACTCGTCCTCTATTTTACAATATATTACTTACAATAAAAAAAAATAGATTGTCACGAATCTCTAGAAATGAAATAAAATTTCTACATCTTTTTACGTTTCAAACATCGGAGGACCCGAAATCAGTCCCTGAGAAATACCGTATCTTCATGTCTGTTCACCCTGATCACGCAAAACCGGCTGGACAGAATTTAATGACACTTTCTTAAACCCGAGCCATGAATTCAGTCTAAATGTTGCGTAGAAGTGAAGTTAAGAGCAATTTATGTGCCAGATTACAAACCGCGAGTTTTGAAAGCATACATGCATTAAACCGTGGGCGCGTCTTAAATCGACTTAAATCGAGAGAATTTATAATGAAACTTTGGCAGTACTCGGGTAAACCTGCGCCATAAGTGAAATCTAAATGCTGAGTAAAGGTGAAGATAAGAGCAGTTATGTGACGGATTGCAAACTGCAAGTTTTGATTAGAAATTACTGGGTCAAATTAGTGAGTCTTAGTGACACTCAACCAGGCGGTGTTTTATTTCATTGTATTAATAAGTCCGACAGAGAGTTCTGCTGTACAGAGAGACAGACGTGTACGTGGGCTTCAACCTGAAATAATGACATCACTGATTACATTAAAGCTCTTTGGATTGGCCTCCGAGTGGCGCAGTGGTAAAGCGCTCGCCCCATCATCCGGAGATCGCTGGTTCGAACCCCGGGTGATGCTGTTGCCTCTCACAGCCGGAGGCCTAGAGAGAGCTGATTGGCCGAGCTCTCTCAGGGGGGAGGGATGAGAGGTACTTCGCGCTCCCACATTAACGACGGCTCTACAAGCCAATCAAGGGCGTCTGTGAGCTCGCGTAAGCGGAGGAAGCGGATAGTGCTGTCCTCCGAGTGTGTTACGCCGCCCCCAACGGTGCATGAGCGAGCAGTTAGAAAAAAATGGTCGGTGACGTCTCGTGGGTCAGAGGAAACACGTGGGCGGTCTACGGCCCTCCCGACTGAGTGGCGGTAGGAGCTTAATGTGGGCGCCCCCTAGTGACTGGGAGGAATTGGACACGACAAAATTAGGGGAGAAAATCGGGCAAAAATTGCGGGGGAAATAAAAAACTAAACAAAAAACTCTTTGGATTATTTTTAGCTTTATCTTTTTAACTATTTCTACAAACTCTTTTCCCGTCAACGATGTATACAGTAAAATATACAGTAAATATCAATCAATATATCTGGAGTTACTTCTTGTTAATTAATAATGTATCCCCCATTATATCATTTCCTTCCTAATCAAAATCATGTACACATGTTGAAATATTTGACGGTTTTCTCTATGACTGAGTCCTCTGAAAAAAAAAACATGACTTGGTACAGTATGTAACAGGGAAGATGTTGTATAAAATGTCTGATTCTAATTAAAGCCTATAAATTCATAGCGTGTGCCGCCAAAACATTGTCAAGCTGGCGCGTATATATCACGGCGAGATGGCAACCTGTTTGTTCTGCTGAGCACTGATTTACGCAGTTAATACTCAGGCTGTTTGGGAATTACAGCTTAATGATGTTATTAACATGCAAAGCACACACTGTAAGCTACAGAATTCTTCTTACTGTTTATCACCTTCCTCTAGCGACGCACAGAGGGAAGCGGGCATCAAGTACGGCGGAAACCGCCACGGGGAACACAGCCGTACGCGGTGTAAGAGCTGTTCGAATCCAGGACAGAACAGCTGGAGGCTGGAGGCATAGCAAGAGCTGTTTGCAACAATGCAACACATGCGTGTCTGAAACAGCTGAGCTGCTTACAGAGTCAGAACGTGACATCTGTGGCTGTGTTCCATTCTCTGAACTTGACCAAGACTTCGGTCTGCAAAGCAGAGTCGCAGCAAAGCCCTGACACTGAAGAGACTGAAGCCGTGCCACCCAATACAGATAGAGAAGTGATTAATCCATGTTGTTGTAAGTGCACCCATGGGCTATGCAACAGTGTACCAATTTCACTAATGAGCTCGTACTGAACGTGCGTTCCAAGGCAGCGGAGACAAGACAACCAAGCTACAGGGGCCGCACCAGCAGGAAGTGAATCACTGGGCTGGGAGTCTGGTGACAACAAGCTCTGGTCCGGTGGGTGAACAAAGCTCTAGAAGTGTGCATGTATACTGTTGTGTTTCGTAGCTACATACAGTATCTATGAGACCAACACAGCCAAACAGCAAAGTCTAGACTCAGGGATTGGCAAATCCACCTGTTCCTGACATGACAGAACCTAGAGTCCAAAAGGAGTAAGTCACCACAGCACAACAGACCGCACCGCGTGAAATGATGGTACAGTATGGACCAATGGGAGGGGCAACAGCATCCTGGAACGTTTGCGAGGGATCAGAGAGAGTCAGTCGTCGCTACAGCCAGGTAAGTCAGTGAAATGTGTTTGTTATTGTCTGGCACACAGTGTTAGTTTTGGGAACTGGAGTTCAGGCATGCCACACTGTGGCTGCATATGGTTGGACCGGTTAACAAATTTGTTCTTTCAGATGGGAATCTGTCCAGTCCAGCCCTGAACTCGGCGAAAGCACTGAAACCCTTTATGGAGAAGTGACTGGCAGTTGTTGGGTAGAGCATGTGGTGTGTCTGGTGTGTAAAGACGAGTTATACGACACTGAGTGCGGATATCGAGCATAACAGCACTGGGGCGTTTAACTATGTGTATCCCTCCACATCACAGGTGCTCCAACAATCGTTAATTACGCTAACTGTTGGTCGCCAGTATGGGTGAAAGTAGATCGGTACGATCCGCAGTACTGGAAAGAGGAGAGAGCAGCTGCCTGCCAAAACCCACATTCACAACCAGTCAAGAAACACACACCTGATGACGTTATGTCATCTTAAAAATCACTTTGTCTCCTTAGTAATTGCTTCCCACTCGCTTTAAGTTGCTTCTGAACTGTCTATGTTGTTTTGCTTACAGCTAATGCGAGCATAGAAAGCCTTCTAAATCTCAAATCCCTCTTTAACCCCTGACCTTTTGGCTGCATAGTACCGGGAAGAATTTAAGACTACTTTCACAGCTGTTAATTACACTAACTGTTGGTCAGGGTGTGTGTGTGGGGGGGGGGGGGGCACATGGTGGCACATTGACCGTCCACAGTCCAAAGACATGCAGATTAGGCGTTCCCAGATTGCATGTGTGTGTGTGTGTGTGTGTGTGTGTGTGCCCTGCAGTGGATTGGCACCCCGTCCAGGGAATACCCCACATCTTGTCCTAAGTCTCCTGGGACAGGCTCCAGCCCCACGTGACCCTGTGTACAGGTTAAAGCGGTATAGATGATGAGTGAGTAAGTGAGTGTAGTTCAGGTCAATGGACCAGCAGCTAACAGGCTTACATTATGCAAAACAAGCAAAAAAAAACTAGGAAGGAAGCAAATGGGAATGGGGGGAACTCCATAGCCAAATGTAGGGATTCAGGGGTAGCTCAGTGGGTAAGGCATTGGACTACGGTTCGGAAGGTCCAAGGTTCAAACCCCACAATCACCACGTTGTCCCTGTTGGGCCCTTGAGCAAGGCCCCTAACCCTCAACAACTCAGATGTATAATGAGATAAAGATGTAAGTTGTTCTGGATAAGGGCGTCTGCTAAAAGCCTAAATGTAATGTAGAAGTATGTGGACACTTGAGCATTACTCCATGTGTTTGTTAGCAGTCCCATTCCAGATCTACTCCACCACTATACAGTACAATCATACAATACACTGTATGTAACCATTTCCCAATTATTAATATGAATATCTTTATCACTAGTGATATAAAACACATTTGCAAACTTCTGCAGGTAAAACTGAATGTTTATGCAGAAACCTATTATTATTATTATTACTAAACTATTCCATACCATTATAAACTGAACAATGATACAGGCTCTTACTTTGAAAATGGCTCAGACTTGCTCACAGGAAATCCACTCCCATGAGTCTTTGTATCCACTCGCCCACAATGCACTGCAACATGGCATTCTTTTTCTTCTACAAGTCTCCAGTACTCTTGCTAAAGAAAGACAGAAAAGAGGGTACGGGCTTAAATTGAGACGTTAAAACAGAAATCTCGCCAATAAGGAGGAAAGAAGAGGGTCCTGCCGGGTCAAAAGCTTTCAGAGTGAAGAGTTCAATCCCACTTATTTTTTAAGAAATATATACATATATATACCTCTATTCCAGCTGTGTCTGGCTCCCGGCTGAAGCACATATTCATGGTATTCCTGGCTGCCCGGTAAAAAGTTGTCAGAGAGAACGATTTCCCCTGCAAAAGTATATATATATATACATACATATAAAGAAAAAAACTGAAAATGCCCAGTACAGTTGCATTCCAAATGCAAAACATATTTCATATACAGTATAGTACTGTTTAAAAAAAAATAATAATAAAAGCACCTTGTATATGCATTTGTGCAGCTCAGTCAGTATACCGCCTTCCTCTTTCCTCTCCTGCCGTCCCTGGCGGCCGTTCCTGGCCATGGGGTCGAGCTCCCTAAGGCGCTCGCGTACGCCGCTCCGGTGAAGAGCGCCGTTCACCAGGCCGTTCTTGGGTTCGCAGCGTGGCAGGAGCATCGCGGCATGTTGAAGTATGTCTGCCTGTCCCTCCAGCGGCCCGTTCCTCCTCTCCAGGCTCTCCTTCTCCGTCAGCACGCCCTTCTCCAGCTGAGCCCGCTGTGCCAGAGACAATGAGTCATAGGAGAGCAGGTATTTGCAGTAGGCCTCCTGCAGCTTGGCGAGCCGGTCTTGTGCGGATCGCGGGATGCCCAGCAGGTCAGCGAGACGTCCCCAGGTCTTCAGGTCCGTCACCTGCTGCATGCCTCCCATGTCATTCAGGAGCTGAAAGAATCGGGCCAAGTCCAACTCACAGCCACCTGGTAAAGAGAAGGAAATGAGGATGATTCTTAAAAAAAATTTAATAAACGTATGTTTTCCATTGTAGCAGAGACACCCCTGCTGTTACAAACTATGAAGTATGAAACAAACTCCTGTGTCAAACCATGAGGTTAAAACACTCATGTAAGGTTCATGATGTTCAGGATCTGAAGACATCAGACGATCAAATAAACCAAATGGAATCTAAAAGCCTCGACCCAAACAAGACGAAAAGTATTACTGCACCAGGTAGAAGGCCAGAAGATAATGACTGATGAATAGTGATCATTAAAAACAAATTAACCGGCATATCTGAAGCATATCTCAGGAGACATATGGCACAAGGCGTGGTACACTTTGGACAGTGGTCAAGTACATCATACGGCACATATACACGCACACACACACACACACACACACAATCTCACACGCTACAGGAAATTTGGGAACGCCTAATCAGCCTAATCTGCATGTCTTTGCACTTTTGGAGGAAACCCAAGGACAAGGAGGAAACCCACCAAACTCCATGCACACAGACCCCGAGGCGGGAGTCACACCCAGACCCTGGAGGCGCGAGCTGTGACAGTGCTAACCTTTAAGCCGCTGCGCCGCCATGCTAGGAACAAAAAAAGACAAACGAACATGAACTCGGCATTATTAGCCAGGAATTGAGATTGATATAGAGAACAGAAGTGAAGTACATTTGTAATAATATCTCAGCGGGATTAAATTCTATGGGTAAATTGAATGTAGCAAAAGCCAATTGAGTTTTCTCATTTGATGGATGAGAGGCGGCGCTTTCCTATTCGCCGCTGATTCCCCTCCTGCTTATAGGAGCTGAACACTTAAGGTTAGATAATATGGCAAAAGGGAAATAACAGCTGATAACCCGCAGCAGGTGGGCCTCAGAGTAATCGGTGATGATCCAGGTCCCAGTGTCGGGGCAGACGCTGGTTAAACATACAGTAAGACCTACAGTATGTATACTGTACAACAAACCAAAATAGAATTATGCGACATACCGATCAGCAGATGTGCCAAGTTTGAGACTGGTACTCATGCACATGTGTACTACTGTGAGATAAATAAAATATGCAGGTGCAGGCCTGCTACTGGACACCCCGAGGTCTGTATAGCGCTAATACACGAAGACATGATGCGTTTAATGAGAAGCAGAGCACTACAGGAAGGTTCAACAGTCAGTAGAACATGAGGCTCAAAACAGCAGGGTCTACTGAAACACAGCGAAGAATGTCACTGAAAATGTTCCAGAATTAACGAAAAAATCTGTACTAAAGAAATGTCACCCCCTGCTGTACTAACAATGGCAAAAAAAAAAGAAGGAAATATGAACATGGAACATTCACTCTTATATACTGCTTTATTCTGTATACAGGGTCGGCCCAGGTATTCCAGGAGACTTAGGGCAAGAGACACACACACACAAGAGAGCACACACACACACACACATACACACTACTTTGGACTGTGGGAGGAAACCGGAGTACATGGAGGAAACCCACCAAGCATGGGGATACACAGGTGGGAATCGAACCCTCAACCGCCTAAAGACCTAGTTCTCGTTTATACGGAACTCACAAGGTCACACTGCATAATGAGGAAGGAAGAAATATAGGTCATATTCATGAGAACAGACAGTCGGCAAGAGACATGGAGACGATGGATGATGACAGACTACAGCGAATTAACTACATCCGAGGAAATGTTTCGAACCGCAAATGGCCATCATGTAACGTTGCCGAGTCTAGACCAGACCTACTGATCCAACCACCAGTATACACTAACACGAGCACCTGGTGCATCGCTTCATACGCTTCCCTTCTTACCCCGACACGCCCATCACTCTGGAATAGGCTTAATCTGGACTCATCAGACCACATCACCTTCTTCCATCGCTCCAAAATCCATCCAAATCTTTATGCTCCCGATCAAGCTGAAGGCTTCTTCTGATTAGTTACTAACAAGTGGATTTCTTATGGCCACATGCCTGTTCAGTTCCAATCCTGTGAGTTCTCCTCACATTGTTTTAATAATGTGTTGGGACAGTTTTTATCTCAATTCCAGTTACATCTCTCCTTAGTTGTTTTCTTTGCTTGGTGCAGGAGAATAATGTGACTCATCTGAAGCAATGAGTTTTGGCCAGACAGTATAGTTGTCTAAGGTTTATACAGCCTGGTCTTCTCCTGTAGAAGTCACAAAACCGAGTGAACTCCAATCACAGTATGGTAAGGAGACTCTTAGCCGCAGTAAAACATCTCAAGAAGGCCTGATCCTTAAAACCCGATGGATAACTTGTCGCCAACCTGTGGAAGAGACGCTCCTGTCTGTGGGAACTGTCCACACAATCATTCACAAACACCACTTGCACGTTACAGGAACTCAGTTGGGAGTTTCGGCCACGCCCTCCGCACAGTCCTGACCTCACGCCCAGGAATTCCTGGAAGGCTAGCGTTTCAGACGTGAAGAAGGCAGTGTGATCATGACCCCAGTGTACTGTGAAAACTTTCTACTACCTTGATGGTGTCCAAGCACTAGTGAAACACTGGGATAAGTGCATCTGTGTAGCAGGGGATTATAGAGAGAAGTCCCTGTTAGAGACTGGAACGCCCCTCAAGGTACAGTATGATCACCGATAGCAGATAATCCAGTAATCTCATAATCTGACATCACGAGTCTTCAGTAGAAATACTTCGAAGACACGTTGTGTGTTTCAGCACTGTTTGCTTGGCATGCTGGTCCACTTGCTTTTGCCATTACGCCTTGGCAGGATTTCTGCCATTATCTTAAGGGCCTTTTAAATCTTTAGTACAGCTCAAGCGATGTCTGTTAAATGAGCTTTTGATCGACCGATAGATCAAATCCTCTATCCTTGCTTAAGCTATTGCGTCAGTCAAATGCAGTTTCCTCTGCAGAACGAAAACAAACCAACCAAAAAAAAATCTGTTCATATGCATAAATACAATTCTTTTCACACACACGATTTATGTCACTCTGCTAATTGGGGATTAAGCAGATAGTCACGGTATTAAGATACATGTGGAACAAACCTGTGCCAGGGATAAGACTGACCTCGGATAGATCGACGGTGACAGCTTGTGTAAACCCTTCACATGGATTTGAACCAATTTTAACATTTGATATCCTCTACAATCGAAGGCTCTGAACATGACTGGCTGAAATCTGTTGCATGAACCTCAGGCAGAAGTAAAGTTGAGGGAACTGCATTTAAAGTCGTGACTCAGGATCATCACACACTTTTGTCACGTTGTTAAACGTCTCACACTGATTATATAAGGACTGTTCTCATCACTGCGCTTCTCAAACGGCCTTCTTTTTTTTTTCCAGCAGAAAGGTGGCCAAGTCAAGGTTAAAACACAAAGATTTCAACATCATTCGGGTGAAATTTCTATCTAAAGTCAATTTGTCTGAACTGGGTATAATTTTAGCCGAAACAGCACTAACCATTTGTCAAAAGGCAATTATGGTAGACCACATACCTACAAAGGAATTTATTTGACTGCCATGCCCTTTTTGGAAAAAAAACGAAACAAAAAAACACTAGACTAAATTAAAACAAGATTCAAAACACCATTCCATTGTGCATCCTTACCTATTAACGGCGGCTCCTCCATGTTGATGCCTTGGGCGCGCAGGTGTTTCCTGATGCAGGCAAGCCGCTGCACGTTCGGGCCCCAGCGTCGGCCCAGCTTGTGCACATGTTGCACGTGCGAGACGAAACGCAGCTCCTCTTTCAGCTTGCACTCGGGCCGCCACCCGGTCGGTGGGACCACCCGAAAGAGACCGAACGGTTCGGCCTGCTCACGTACCAGCTCCACATACGCCAAGGGGTCGTGGAACTCGCGTGGGCTCGGGTGGAGCACGGGAACCTCGGCCATCTCCGGTAAACTGCCGCACTTTCCTCGCTCCTTGTCCTGAGCGACTTTGGGCTCTGCTGGTTTGGGAGATTTGGCTATGTTAAGTGAGTCGCCAGGGTCAGTAGGATGGTTTGATTTGACAGGCTCGCTGGGTCTCAGAGGCTTGGCTGGTTTGGCAATTGTGGCTGGTTTCAGGACGTTACTGTGGTGATGATGAGCTGAGGTAGCGGAGCTGCTCTTGCCCCGAGATGTGGCTTTACACTGCGCCCGTTTGACGAGCGGTAACTTCCCGGCAGAGGCTCGTTTGGGTCTCTGCGACGCCGTCACTCGCAGTTCCATCGTTCCTGCATGCAACGTCTTTTGAGCTGCTCTTCTGCTCCGGGTATCCAGAGGAATGACCTGCACCTTGACCCTTTTGACCTCTACTTCAGTCCCTGCTTGGTTTGGTTTAACCCCCGCCATCTCCAGCTGCCTCTTCGATTGTCGCAGTCCACTGCGTCTGACTGTGGATGATGATGGTGGCAACTGTTTTTGTGTCCTGCTGCGACCAGTTTGGGCTTTTCCTGAGTTATTGTGCTGAAGGTGTGTGTTGCTGTGTTGCTGTGAACTTAAGTGCCGCCTCTGGGCGCTTAGCTCGAGCTTCGCCTCTTTCAACAGTCTGGCTTTGGTGTAGGTCACATGGCCCTTGGGGTATTTCACAGATTTGGTCAGGGGAAGCGGTGGCAAATCCTCCTTCTGCGCCTTCCGACTGTTAGCTGAAGCGGCTCGCTGGGGTCGCGTCACTTTATGTGGCTGAGTGAAGGGGGACAAAAATGAGGGCGAATGAGTGTGTCACTTGTACAAAAAAAAAAAAAAAATACTCACACAGTGCTGAATTAACCTTTTTATTTTGGGGGGAAACTGATCAGGAGAAAAGCCACGTTTCCCCACTAGAGGGAGGGCTTCAGGTTTCGGGAAGCGCGTGTGTGTACATCTGCTGCGATTGTTCAGTCTGTGAATGTGCAAGTGGTGGGGGGAGGGGAAGGAGTCTGTGTCACCCAAACCCTTGCCATCCACCAGCACACTCATTACCCACATGGCATGTCAAAGTAGTTTATGACACTCAACAGCGAACACTGCGCTTTTGTCCAGCTTTTATCTAGCATGACTAGCTCTGGTGCACTAAATGTGTGTGAGGGGAGAAGGGGAGGGAGGGGGGAATGAGGGAGGGAGGGAGGACAAGGGGGTGGGGGGGATTACGCAGCGATGTGATGACATCATGCGTTGCTATAGGCCTGCTGCAGGCTGTAACTGTGAACTGAACAGATTCCAGAACAACAAGTTCCTATATTTCTACAGGAAATATGGCTACGCAAAATGTCTTTTTGTCCATTTTAACACATGATTGAACTGTCATCGTCCCTCACGCTACGGCAAAGTTAGAAATACATAAATATATCCAAAAATAAACATCAAATATCATCTCTTTCAGTCTAGCGTCATGGCAACCCACCGTCTATACAGTAGTATACAGTATATAAGAGCACATCAAATATTTCCGGACCTTTTTACTCTGGTTAAAAGCAGATTAAAGTTCATGTATTATTCAGAGGCAGCATTACCTGCTGTTTGTGTTCCAGTGCAGGCTTGCTAGGCCGGAGATTGTGTGTGCTTGAAGCCCTGGTTGTTTCTGAACCTCTCTCCCGTGCTTGGGCTCCGTCTTTCCCCCTGACCCTCAGGCTCCTCTCCCGTTCCCCGCTTGGCCGGGAATGCCCGTTAAACACTGACAGACATGAACAGAGAGACGCGTCAGAGAGCCTTCATCTTCACAAAGAGCATTTTGTAAGTGAAACAGTTCAAAGGGAAAATCGGACATAAAGAGACAGAATGAATGACAGACAGAGACTCAGACAGAAAGACTAACACTGGTTTCTTTAAAGCACAAAAGGAGAGTAAAACCCATACTAATGAGTCGAATATGAATGAAAGAAGGTATAGAACTGAATATAATTACAGATACAGTATACAGAACAATATATCAGGGTTATTAGGGTTTTTTTTCTGATGTTGTGTGAACTTTTCCATGTTTCTATCTTTTACATCTCTCTTTGTTTTACATCCTACTGTATAACAGTCCTCTCTTCCTCATTCTTTATATCGTGATACTTCCTATGGAATGGTGACACCCCGCTGGAATGTGCTTCCTGTCTGTCTGTCTATCTATCTGTCTGTCTGTCTGTCTGTCTGTCTGTCTGACTGTCTGTCTGTCTGACTGTCTGTCTGACTGTCTGCCTGCCTATCTGCCTGCCTATCTGTCTGTCTGTCTGCCTGTCTGTCTGTCTGACTGTCTGTCTGACTGTCTGCCTGCCTATCTGCCTGCCTATCTGTCTGTCTGCCTGTCTGTCTGCCTGTCTGTCTGTCTGTCTGTCTGACTGTCTGTCTTACTGTCTGTCTGCCTGCCTATCTGTCTGCCTGTCTGTCTGCCTGTCTGTCTGTCTGACTGTCTGTCTTACTGTCTGTCTGTCTGTCTCCATACAACTTACCTGTTAATAACTTTTGTTCTTTTACTGTACAGTATGTGACACGGGGTGACTGACCAAAAGCTTAAATATAATCTCTTTGCTGACAATAAACAGAGAACTTTCTGACATCGATTGTGTGTGCATGTGTGTGTGTGTGTGTGTGTTTGACTGCAATTCTCCCAATGATAATAAGCCTATCCATGCACAGCCACACATTAAGCAACAAATTATCTTACTTTCATTTATTTGAAAGGCAAAAGATCAGTAAAGAGTCAAACAGTGCTGCAATCTGTATACTGTACATCAGAACCTCGGCATACAAACTGAATCTGTTCCGGTGGCGAGTTCTCAAGGCGAAAGTTCATATAGCAAAACGCATTTTCCGATAGGAAATAATGTAAATGTTACCAATATTGTCAATTTCCAACAATAATCATAAAATAAACAATTCAATAGTAATAACATAAGATTAAATAGATATTAAATCTCACTTAACCTTAATTTAGGATTTTTCCTGGCAATAGCTGCTTTAAAAATGAAACTGAAAGCGTCTCCCTTGTCTTCTTGCTGCTGTCCATGCTAACCTTCTTGAGACCCATGGTGCAATGTCTTCACTAAATCCTGCACAAAATGCTAGTTTGACTTTCCACTGATGCAAACAAGTTTTGAACGGCTCCCGGACGTACACGCGGTTTATCCGACGCTCGCTTTGACTCGGGTTGTTTGCTCGTATGCCTCATATGCCAAGGCGAATTTTTTCAGTCATCACATGATTATCTTTACATATACAGGATGCTGACAAAGTATAGAACCAATAAGAGAAAAACTACATATATGAAACTGGACCAAGTCGGTAGTGATTTAGAAGCGATTTACTCCACTGTATATGATCTCAGTTAGTGAAACAACTGAGATCAGAGGACGACGATATCCTTTCATAGTTTTTCACTAAAGATGTTTCGTAATTTTTGCTGGGATCACTACAGTGCTGAAAATACTAGATATTAAAACCTTTAGTTAAACTTGTGATTAAGTTTAACAAATATATACTAGTTTATTAGCCACCCAGCTACTTATGAACAATAGCTGATTCCAAACGGTATAGTATGTTCATATTTTATTAATTAGTTTATTCTGTACTAAGTGCACGAGTATGGAAATAAGTATATGAATAATTAAATATCAGGTTTTTTTCTGATTAGATTCTGTGTAAATTATTTTGAACAGGATGAAACGAGTTCATGTTGGGAGATTTTAACCACGAAAAGAGAAATACAACCATCCCAAATCATTTCCTACTAGTGATGCGCGGGTCGTCTGGTAACCCGCGGGGCGGGTTGGGGGTGGGTACAGAAATTGTCACTTT
>JAOTQY010000045.1:27280207-27291495 GCA_026413445.1 Dolichallabes microphthalmus
CCGAAGTCTCCTGGGATAGGCTCCAGGTCCCCCGCGACCCTGAACAGGATAAAGCGGTATAGAAAATGAATGAATGATTGAATGAATGTTTAACTAAGATGGCACGGTGGCTTAGTGGTTAGCACCTGTCACCTCCCACCTTCGGGTTCGATTCCCACCTCGGGGTCTGTGTGCATGGAGTTTGCATGTTCTCCCCGTGTTTGGTGGGTTTCCTCCGCATACTCCGGTTTCCTCCCACAGTCCAAAGACATGCAGATGAGGCTAATCGGCATTCAGGAGTAGTGGTGGCATATGTGCCCTGTGATGGATTGGCACCTGTCCTGGGTGTACCCCGCCTCAGGCCATGAGACTCATGGGATAAGATCCAGGCCCCCCAGAACCCTGTATACAGGATAAAGTGATATAGGTGATGGTATACATATAATCTTTAACTAAAGTTCAACTAACTAGTTTGTAATATAAATCAGAGAATCACTATAAATGTATACACAATTAAATAGTTAAATATTTAGGTAGTGATTAAAATATGTATTTAGTTAAATAATTTGTATAACGATTAAATCCTCCATCAAGTTTTAATTGATCAATTTTCATTGTCGAACAGAGAACATTTTTAATTAGTGTTATACTTAGTCAGACTAGAGATGATTAATTATTAATTAGTCAGTCAGTCAGTCATCTTCTATACCGCTTTATCCTGTGTTCAGGGTCGCGGGAGGCCATGGAGCCTATCCCAGGAGACTTTGGGCATGAGGCAGGGTTAGGGTTGTCCAATCCATTGCAAAAAACACCTTTACAGTTAACCTATTCTGCCTATTTTTGGACTGTGGAAGGAAACTGGAGTATGCAGAGGAAACTCACCAAGCACAGGGAGAACCCTCAAACCTGGAGGTTATTATTCTAGGGGATATATTTTCATATTTTAGGGGAAAATGGGTGACAGAATAAAGAAAGGACAGAAGCAAGCTTTAAAAGAAGCAAGCTTTAAAAGATTCTGCAAAGAAAAGATGTCAAATGGCAGTTAAAAGTATTTAATAAAAATAGAGTTCAAATAGGACAGCAGTTTGAAAGATCATTATCATGTAATTTTTATGCCCAGAAATTAAGCTTTATCAATACTTCTGGTTATGTGCATGTGTTCCAAGTCATCAACATTGTCAAACAAAAATGTAACTGCATCTTATTTATTTATTACATACTTTTACAGTCCTATAAAGTATTTTTGTGTCTTATTTCATGTGTATTCTAAAATTGTAGAGTAAAAACTTTTGAGAAGCCAAATATATCTTTAAAAATGATATGTAAACAATTTTGTTATGTACAATTTGCAATATGCAGTTATATGCAGGTGTTAACACTGTGCATGCAGCTTTGCAGTTTAAAAGGCAAATACAAGAAAATAAATATTTTAAAACATTTATTTTTTCACAATATTTCCATTTTAAATTATTGTTAAAAATAATGAAGAAAACAGTTAACATATTTAATGTTTTTGAAACAACAACAAGCAAAACAACAACAATAACAGACTGTACATTAGATTAATAGAAGACCCTGGCCCCTGAACCCCAACTCCACACCAGCCCCTTGTGTCTTGTGGAATAAAATGTCACAGCTTGAGAAACAGGCATTTGTTAATCAACACTCCGATTATAAATAGACTAGTCCAGGCAGAAGCACAATGACACGTGATCACAACAAATCCTAGATATGTGATGGTTTATATTTGGCAGAGATTGGGGTCAATGCATGAATGCAGTCAGCACTGGTTCAGCTAATACTTCAGAAGTCACAAAGTAACTACAGTCCAGACGTTTTGATGGAAATCCATGCAGTGAAATGCAACATTTCTATAAATACATGTGTACCAATTTGTATGCATTACGTACATGAATAATTAAACTCAGTCATATGTTATTTATTTCATGCTTTCAACAATGTACTTTGTCACAAAGCAGCTTTACAGAAAGTCCAGATGTAAAATTTAAATTTGAATCCCAACGAGAAATTCAGCAGTGTTACCTTTTGTGGCATGAATGATAATGAGAGAAAACTTAAGAAGAATGCAACTTAAAAGCGAATTCATCCACCTCTGGGCGATACCAGTGGAATTATAAATTAGTGCTCGTCTCCCAATGTATACTATAAATTCAAGCAGTGCTAAATGTGTTAAAAGAAACTTGAGTTTGCGCGTCGTTACCTTTAAGTCTCTCGCATTAAATTCTCTTGTCTTTGGTATCTTGTCTTTTAACAGAAGTTATTGACTGTTGAATGATTAATTAATTATTAAGTGTAATAATAACCTGGGCGGCATGTTGGCTTAGTGGTTAGCACTGTCACCTTACACCTCAAGGGTCTGGGTTTGATTCCTGGCCAGGTTCAATGGACTAAGAATGTATCGGAGTTAAAATGTGAAGGCTGTTCTCTCCCCTGCTGTAGCCTTCATTATTTGCGGTACTAACAAATAGCCAGCACCTTTTGAGCAAAGCAGACGTGCAGATCAGTGATTTCAAAAAGACTCCGGATGTTTCACCCCACATCCTAATGCAGATTAGGTTAATTTGCGTTCCCCAAAATGACAGTGTGTGTGCCGTGTGATGGATTGGCACCCTGTCCAGGGTCTACCCTGCCTCGTGCCCTAAGTCTCCTCAGATAGCGACCCTCTATACAAGATAAAGCGATACTGTATAGATGATGAGTGAGTGAACAACTACATACCGATGAGGTGCTTGTTTCTTTCGCTAGTTATTTTTTCTACAGTAATAATTAAGTATCTAGGATTTTTGGTATCTTTTATTATAATGTAAAGTATGCTAAGAAGGCTTCCATGTAATTTGGAATACTATTAATTTTTTGATGCTATGGTTGAGTGGGCTCTTTTAAGGTGCAGTAATCATGATACCAGGTTGCTGGAATGGTTTTTAAAATGTAATAGATCGTTGGCTTGATCTTTGAGTCTACCCTGGGTTTAGAAATAAAAGTTAGTATAAAAGGATGGGCAGACTTAATTTTTTCGGCTATATGTTAGTGTTTGTACAAAGGACTTCAAAGGCTTACGATTTATATATTTTTTTCCAGGTTTTTGTTTACTACCTAGAATATCATAAATTACTGTGTCATCTCTTCTCCTGTTAGAAAGATGGGGCTAGTTGATATAATTGTATCAGCGAGGACTAGTTTTACTTTTTTGTTAAACATAGTATAATAACCTTCTGATTAAAATGTTTTATTTACAATAAGTGTACAATAAATGTACAAATAATGTGTATTCAGATGATAGGTGCTGTGCATTCACTCACATTTTTGGATTGTGGGAGGAAACCGGAGTACCTGAAGGAAAGCTGCTGGGGCATTCAGTATGATCTAATTCTTATGTTGATTAGGTTGCTAAAACAATGTATTTCCACACTTTACTTGGTGCTTGGGCAACATAAACCATTTTAATGTGGTGGAACCAGAATGACAACTAGTGCAGCTTACAGATGGTTGGTTTATCCTGCTTTTCTGCTACCTGTCCTGAGCTCTGGAATGCCACCAATTGTGCCACCAATATACTGTATGTTCTGAGACTAATCATACATATTACTCATATCAGTGACATTCGTATGGTAATGTTCTGATTTGTTATAGGAAACTCAAAGATCGCAGGTTTGAATCTCTCCTCTGATCTGTGTGTGTGTGTGTGTGTGTGTGTTTTCAAAGACATTTGTTGTACACTGATTGCCATTTCTTAATCGCCTGTTCTGTGAGTGTGTTTCTGCTCCCCATCCATGGTGTCCTCTTTTCTATTTAGAATTGCTACACTCAACTCTTCCCGGTGACTTTACAGATATCTTGAACATAAGAATGATTTGAACTGAGTAACTCATAAAAAGAAACATCACACATTCTTGAAATCACCTTTAATAGCATTTCTGATACCATTTCTTGAATTGGGTTGTTTTTACATTTTTGTTTATTTAATTTAAGATGAAAACACGTAGTGCAATTAATAAAACTTTTTAAACAGGATTTTAAATGCACAATTCAAAGTTGTTTTGTTTTTAATTAACATGTTTATGGTTTCATCACTGCATGTTTAATCTATTTTCATATATTTATATAAAGCGTAATTTTTCTTGATTCCTGTTTGTTTTTTCATCACTTGAATAAAAAATAATAATAAAAGGAGAGTGATTACCACTGGAACATTAACAGTCAATTCTGTCATCTGTTTTTTTTTTTTTTTTTTAAAAGCTTAGTATCACTTAACAGAAATATACGGAAGCTACATGTGATTTGCTTTTGTAGCACATACAGTACAGTACAGTATATGCTCTCAGCCGCTCAGGTCTGTGGCAACTTCTCCATCGATGCTTGATTGGATATCTACGAGAACTCGTGCAAATCGGCTCCAGTCCTCTGAATGTGGCACAGCCAGTTGCTAAAAATGTACAAGATAACAACACAATAAACCTCACCTGTCATTCTCAGCTGTCATGCTCACTGAGACAGGAGAAAGGAGATGTGGTTCACTGCTTATTCTTAAAGAACTGACCCACAGTGTTGCTGTAACGTGGTTGTTTGTACCCTTGCATGCTTTCTGAACAACAATATTGTATATTTTTAATTTTATCATTTTAATTAATTTCCATTTGTATTACCTCTCCAACATCATAGATCCAGACTCGACCCTCAGAATCACCTGCTGCTACCTTGCGGCCCCCTGATGCCCATCTGACCCGGTTAAGGGCACAAGAGCCGTCCACTTTCACACCCGCTGTAGGAACCTGGTAAAGGGAATATAATAATTTGCTAATCGACATATTGCTAATTTCATAATGGAATTGGCCTCAAATTAGCTTAGTTATTATTTAACTCAATGTAATGTATGTTGTCTTGTTTGGGACCGGCACTGCTCCAGTGGCTGGGGTTTTGGCCCTTTAAAAAGTAGCACTAGCATACATAGATTTTCCAAGGTGTGTACAGTAAGTTAATATTCTTACTTCTGTGTCCTTATTAAGGTTCCAGATGTCCAAGCGACCCATTCCATCCACTGTAGCGAAGACAGCCGGGTGCACTGGAGACCACATGACATCAAAGACGTAGTCAACATTGTCCTCAAAGGAGCAGAGCGGTTTGTTATGCTGTGTGTACAGAACAGACATGACCAGGACATTAATACAGTAATACAGTAAGGTAGATACACACTAAAAATGTATGCAGCATTCTGAGTGACCACTGCCCCTATAAATTACATCAACATTTTACAGAATAGAAAGAGGAAAAAAAAAAAAAAACTCTCATACTTTAGTCGACCACAGTTTGGCAGACCAGTCAAAGGATGAAGTGGTGAAGAGGTTGGAGAAATCAATGGGGCCCACAGCATTATGGCAGCTGATGCCAGTCACTGGCCCCTGGTGGCCCACAAACATCTCACTAATACCAGGCCTACTATACAGACAAAAGACAAGCACAGCGTCAGGGAAATGCAAAAGCTTATGCAACATCTACATCTAGATAGACTCACCTGCCATGCCGTGAGGCTGTGTATACGGTTCCTTCTTCACTACCCACCACAAAGTTATTCACCTCACCAGTTGGAAAAGCCATTCCAGTCACAGCGACAACCTTAGATTTACTATAGTGGAGTTCCATACTATCCTGTGAATAAACAAAAAATAAAAACACAATCCTGTAATTGCCTCTTGTTTTTGGATTTTGCCCATGATATTGTACACAGATCGGCCATAACATTATGACTGTTATGGTGGCAAAGGGTGGGGATCTACTCAATATTAGGCAGGAGGTCATAATGTTGTGGCTGATCAGTGTATATTATAATATATTACATTAAATTATATTATATTTTGACTGTTATCTCTGCCAGCTGACGATGTCTCCTTACCTGTGGTTGAGAGAGCATATCTAAACTCCAGGAGCATATTTTGCCATCTGTGGACACGGAGACCAGGTTGTGAGCGTTCTGCGTTCCCACCACAGTTATGCAGGACACAGGATGCTGCAGAACACAAAGTGATGGTTGATTTATAAGCAGGATTGATGAACAGTGATCCACAAAGTCAAGGTGGAATAATTTTAAATATGTTTTTTGCGAATCGTCTAGGGAGCTTCATGAAACCTGAATTGAAACAGCGTCACCAATTTATTCTAGTCAAGGTCATAGGGTCTAGCCCAGGAGCCAAGAGCGTACGGCAGATATACACTGGATGGCACCAATAACAATGTTAATGTTGGCATTCCCTCTACCAGCATATTTTGTAAGGTGGAAGGAGACTCACAGGGATGTTGGTAGAACTTGCAAAGAACCTGCACCACAGTCTGATCTCAGGATTGCCCTTGGGACCATGGACCTGCGAGATGGCCATGCTACACACTACCACACAGTCCTGCCTAATTGTCTTGCAGGTTAACGGTAGTTCTTAACAGATATTTTGTTGAGGTAAATTCATAATTTTGTGGCAGTGTGTTCTTACAGTATGAGCAGCAGTAGATAAAGGTGTCCTTTGTACCGGGGTTCTCCTCTGGGTCCGATTATCCCACAATGCAATCTGTCCGGAGTAAGTGCCCCCGACTATGAGGTTTGGATGAAACTGTGCAAAAGCCACTGACATCACAGAGGACTGCAGGGAGAGATATGTGAGATACACGTTTCAACACTGTTGCGTATTCACAAGAATTCACATAAGTCATAAGCAAAACTCATGCCAGATTATATTTATTCAATGAAAATTTATTTAACTTTTGTACTGCATGCTCACTGTAATACAGTACAGCCGAGTGCAGAAAATGGATGACGTAGTGTATAGTAATAAAATAAATTCAAGGTCATATTTATTATTAGAAGGGAACATGACGAGGGGGAGAGAAGGGAAGAGACAAATGGGCTAATTTCATTACTGCAGCTATTCAGGCAGAACACAAACAAAGCCTGACCTTAGTGTGCCTCAGCTATCTGGCCTGCAATTCATTCTTACTCCTGGATACTGCTTGGATACTTACTAATTTATAAAGCCTGTGTGTTAGAAGTACTGGTGCCTTCTAATGCAAAATCAATGTTTCTTATTAAGGAAATGCTTTAGTGTCGGGTTACCAGTCATGGTTCTATCTCCTACATGAGTATTTGTTAGATATTAGGACTACCAACAACAAACAAACAAACAAACAAACAAACAAACAAACAAAAAAACCTGACCTGACAGTGAAATATGTATTCTGGGGTTGTCTTCTTAAACTTCATATTCCACACCAGCACAACTCCATCTGGTTCCTGTGGTGTATGTTCGTTGGCATTGTATGAAGCCATGAGCAATTCTGAATACTGAGAAGAGGACATCAAAACACGATGGCAATAATAATCAAAACAATCACAATAAATAACGTAGATATGCAAAAGAGTGCAGCAAAGAACTATCATTTAACATACGATTAAATACAAAGGTCAGTTTAGTAACTTCATAGAACCACGGTGGTGTTAAAAGAGTTTTATTCTAGGAAAGTACCTACAGTGCCGTGAAAATGTATTCAGATTTTATTTTGCATATTTGTCACAATTAAATGATTGAGATCATCAAACTAATTTTAATATTAAACAAAGATAACCTGCGTAAATACAAAATGCAGTTCTTAATTTATGAATTCATATATAAATTGAAAAAAGCTGATAGGCTCCAGGCCCCCGCGACCCTGTATATAAGGATAAAGCGGTACAGAAAATGAATGAATGAATGAATGTTTAAATCTACCTGGCCCCGCATCATTTAAGTGCACAAATCATTTATGCATTACAAATTCAGCCTGGAAATCCTTTTTAACTCCTGACCTAACATTGAAGTTACTAAGAATATTCTAGATAACGTACTAGACGTTATCATTTAACTGTTTACAAAGACTCGATGAGAAAGTTGTCTGTAAATGCACAAAAATAAAGGGGGTTGCATGATGCTGTAGATTTTGAGCTTATCTAAATATTATTAAATATACACACTGTACGCCCACAGGGCGAACTACAGCAAGTGTGTTGTTAGAATCCCTATTGTAAATGTTTTCATTTCATAGAGAGCTCAATCAGACCACCTCCTTACCTGCGGTGACCAATCGAGACCGGTGACGACTCGATGTTTTGTCCATTGCTCGTCATAAAATTGTTGGTTGAAGGACAGATTTAATCCAGCTTGTGTGTCTCTAACAAACAAAAATGTTAACTTTGTATTAGTTTAATGTTAGATTATAGATAACAGCCAGTTATTCACCTATCGAAAGTGATACAATAAACAATACATTGAATTTTAACATTGTACTTTATAACATTCAATATCTTTCTAGTTCATGCATTTATATACTGTAGCAGTATCCCACATAACCACCACTGATGTTAACATACAGAACATAAAACGCACAAGGTGATGCACCTGATCAAATGACCAATAGGCTTAATTATAGCAAAACTAATTACATTTCATTTCTTTTCTCTTTTCCATATCAGCAGGTCTCCTCTTAAAGTAAACACAACAACAATCACAATCATGCGGACATGTGGAGCTGAAAATTCGCAAAACAGTGAATATGTCTCATATCCAGCGGACATTTATTAAAACTTTGTTCTAATGCGAAACGCCCTGACCTCTCTCTGTCTTGCATGTCACGTCCACTGTAGTCAGTGAAAATATCCAAGTCCTCAGCTAGTGTTCTCTCCACCACCCGGATGCTACGGTCGAAGAAGATCAGGAACTCCTCCGAGTGAACGATCTGCTCCTTCTCCTCATCTGTGAGCTCCTTACAATCTTCTACAAAACATAAATGCATTCGTATGTGTAATTTTCCTTTAATGCAGTGATTCTGCAAAAGTGTTGTCATATGAGGTCACCATTAACTTGCATGTCCTCCTGATTGTCCGCCACCTCATGTTCTTTAGATTCAGGCTTGGGTTTGACCACCGGGGGTTCTACATCAGGCTTCTCTTCTGTGTAGTTTAAGAGAAGAAATTTAATATGACCTCGAATTGTTTAGTGATTTGTGGAGAGTGTAAAGTCTTACGAAGATCTCCATAATCAAATGTCATTCATATATAGATTATATAATCCTTTGAACTGTACATAAACAATAAATCAGCGCTGTTTATTACATATACAGTGTCAACATTGCTGAATTCTGGAGGAGGCACTGTATTGAGTTTTACCTTCAGACTGGTTTGGTGCTACAGGTGTCTGGGTCTCTTTACAGTACGTCACCTGTTGTTTGGGCATGTAATCAATCTGTACAATCTCTGTTGTTTCAAGTTTCTGCATTCTGCACTTGAGAAGAGAAAAACAGGGACAACAGGAACTATTATCACATAGACCCTTACTCCCCTTTCATTTGAAATGAATAAAGTGGTTGAACACTTTCAAAGACTTTAAAATCTCACCTGTGTTCCGAGTCTGCTAGGAGCTGGAGAGCTGAGGGATCCATGTCCCACTGCAACGTCCTGGACACACCAGGACAAGGGGAAGATGTCATAATCATCAGGATGGAGGGTGAAAAGCATGCACTTTACTGTATGCATCCAATATACTGTATCAATATGGTTAATAAAAGGTAGTAACTTTAGGCGATGTCTCTCTCTTGACTTGTGGTTGGGGGGCTTTCACATGTTTATTTCAATGCCACTCTCATTAGTATGCTTGTGTGCACCTCATTCATTTGACTCACATTTTTAACGACCATACTCGTTGAAACTGCTCTGAGTGCTCAGGTCTTTTTATGTTTAAACACCATAGCCTGAGATTTAAGAACTGACAAAGATATGCACAGTTTTTAAAATAAATTATTATTATTATTTTTATTAATTTAGACTACTTAAGCCCTTTAGATGCTTTTAAGACCATATGAGATCTGCCTAGCTCCATGGCACACAAGTTCCCCATCCTTCGAGCACACTGAAACATTTGAACATGTCGTAACAAAATTCAATTCAATTTATTGCCAAAAGTTTCCATGATACATGAAAAAGAATGAAATTCTCCTGCTATGGTGGCACCCCTGCACAGTGGACATAATGAATCTAAGAAAAAAGCAAACAGAGACAAAACCTGAGTGACATACAGTACTGTACAGTGTAATAGTGCAAATAAAAAAACTTTGTTTGAATTTAAAAATAGCAATATTGCAAGCAAATACTTGACAATATAATTATAACTTATAACAACCGGAAAACAGAAAAAGATGCATAAGTGCTTAGGTTTAAAGAGAAGTAATGCAAAGTGTACAATACAATGTATTCCATATGTGAAGTAGGAAAAACAGCCAGTTTAACACAATTTTGGTAAAACAATCTCATTCATTCTAGGTAATTGAAGCAATAAATCAATAAATGCTTTTTAAACAAGTGGCAATTTTTTTTTTTTACTGTAAATGTGAGCCATTAATGTGGAAAATATCCATCACTAAACACAGGACATTTTACAGCCTTCCTATCCACCATCATCAACACACCATCTGAGTGTTTTTCTTTAAAGTATGTACATTTACGTTTATGGCATTTGACAGACGCCCTCACCTAGAGAAACTAACAGAAGTGTTTTTAAGTCTCTATCAAAAAAATACATGCTGAATCTGGTTCACTAGGCCATTTGGAGGAAGAAACCATCAGTCTAAAAAGTTATGATGGAGGAGGTAACTAAAACACAGAAGAGATTTATTTACAGTCTGGTATCGCCCAAATTAGAACGGGTTCCCTTGTGAGTCTGGATCCTCTGAAGATTTCTTCTTCATGTTCCCTCACCCTCACATCTAGCTTGCTCATTAGGGACATTTTAAAAAATATTTGTAATTATTAAATGTCTCTGGACACTCAATTTTTATTTCTGTAAAGCTGATTTGTGACAATTTCAAATGTTAAATGCGTGATACAAATTATTATATATTATTCATTCATTCATTCATCTTCTATACCGCTTTATTATACAAATTCAGTTGAATTGAGGTAAAGTAGTAAGACAAGCACACAGATATCACGTTAAAAAAATAATAGTCTAAGGTTTGTTCTCTCCCAGCTGTTCCGACATCCAAAGTTACATCCGAGTTATTTCCAGCATCAGGGTGCGAGAACTGAGAAGTGCCTTGATGCATGTCTTCCTTGTACCAAGGTTGTGATAAATGCTTTATGTTAGTTACTAGCATACCATGGATTTACACTAAATTCATTCATCTTCTGTACCGCTTTATCCTCTATTCAGGGTCGCGGGGGGCCTGGAGCCTATCCCAGGAGGCTTAGGACACAAGGCAGGGTACACCCTGGACAGGGTGCC
>JAOTQY010000045.1:27319082-27333693 GCA_026413445.1 Dolichallabes microphthalmus
ACCCGCTCATTGTAAAGTGTCCTTGAGCTCTGGAAAGGCGCTATATAAATAAAAATTATTATTATTATTATTATTAGGGGGTAGTACTGAAAAATGTTTTGAGGTTTGAGGAACATGACTGAGAGTTCTCCAAATTCCCCAGATCTCAATCTGATCAAGCATTTCTGGGATGTTCTGGAGAAGCAAGCACAATTCATGGAGGACCAACCTGAAGTGTTTTATGGACACAACAGGGCCTCACGTAATATTATACAGGTGGATTACAGTAAATGTTATGGGTGTATATATGACTATAGATCTGTATGCAAATGTGTTATTGGCCTTTACCAATAACACTTATATGACTAATACATGGCCTTTATATAAGTGTTATTGGCATGCATTGTTTTAAGTTAAATAGTAATCATGAAAATTGTTTTTGTAGATACTGGGGACAAGTCGCACCACTACATACATTAAAGAGCATTCCATTGTCGACCCTGAAGAGAAGAAAATGGAACTTTGCTCAACAAATGTGAGTATGGACAGACCAGGACAGGACAAGACTACTTCAAGTGTACTTGTTTTTATTATTGTTCATTGGATGAAAAATGTCATTACAAACATGGCTGAGGAAAGAAGTCTTGGTCCCATTATTCCTGCAGCTCAGTGTACACCAACAGCCTCGGTCGCATACAGTTGAAGTCAGAAGTTTACATACGGTTTAGCCAAACACATTTAGACTCAGTATTTCACAATCCCTGACATTTACTCCTAGTAAACAGTTCTTTCCCTTTCTTAGGCCAGTTAGTCAGTTAGTCTCACTACTTGTGAAATGTCATAGTAATAGTAGAGATAAATATTTATTTAAACTTTTCTTTCTTTCATCACATTCCCATTGGCTCTGGTGTTTACATGCATGAAGTTAATATTTGGCAGCATTGCCTTTAAAGTGTTTAAATTGGGTTGAACGTTCTGGTTAGAACTCCACAAGATTTTTTACAACAATTTGTTAGAATTTTATCTCATTTCTCCTGACAGAACTGGTTTAACTGAGTCAGGTTTGTTGGGTTCCTTTATCACCACGTGCACCTGGAAACCACAGTCTGGGTGTTTTTGGCAGGTTTGAGCAGCCTTTCCGGTTACGACCATACCTGTCTTATTTTACTGTAGAGATGGTTACTTTGTTTCCTCAAGTGTTTTCACAAGATCCTTTGTTTTTCTGGGATGGATATGTCCTTTTCGTACCATTGCACAGAAAAATTATCTCCTTCCTGACTGGTATAATCGCTGCGTGGTCCCATGGTGTTTATAAGTGCGTAGTACTGTTTGCACAGACCTGACAGACCTTTAGGCATTTGGAAATGCTCTCAATATAAACCAGAATTGTGAACTGGATTTGTGATCATGTAAAAGATTACAGTTGTGTAATGATAATCTGTAAACAATTGTTGGAAAAATTACTTGTCATGCACAAAGAAGATATCCTAAGTAACCAACTTGCAAAACTACTGTATAGGTTATGGAAAAGATCAGTTGTCATGATTTTAACCCTAAGTGTAGGTAAACTTCTGACTTCATCTGTACATTGTGGTCTTATTGCGGACCACTTTAAATGCAAATGTGTTATTTCCTGAACAGTTGTGAGATATTAACAATAATTCTGATTGATCTTTTTTAGATAACCCTAACAAATTTAGTGTCTGTAGATGAAAGACTTGTTTACAGACCGCATCCTGAAAACCCAGACGTGTAAGTTTGGTCATTGGTTATAATTCTTTTGTATTCATGTACATTAATAATAATAATAATAATAATAATAATAATAATATTTGGCTTTGTTTAAATTATTGTTAAGCATTTATTAAAAAAAAATCTTTCCAACAGAACGATCTTAACCCAAGAGGCAATAATTACAGTGAAAGGAGTCAGTTTGAGCAGCTACCTTGAGAGTCTGATGGCACTTAGTATGACTGCTAATGCAAGAAAGGTAAATAAAGTACTGATTTATAATTAAATTGAAGAGAAGTGCCATATTTATTCACCCCCTTGAACATTTTGTTAGGTTAAAAATAGAAACTGACTTAATTTTTTAAGTCTTTCTACTATTTGGTTTGCACAGTATGCAATATTTAAAGATATATAGTAGTAAAGTAACACACTGCACACAGCTATACTGTATTCATTCAATTATGTGACTATTATGTTTCCTCATTGTATCAGTACTAATTTCAGGATTTCACAATAGGGGTGAATACTTATTAGATAACATCACAACTTTTACTTGTAAATAATTTTGCAGACTATAATGAATTTTCCCCAAACTTCAATATTATGGACTATTTTTTTGATTGCTTTTTTTTTTTTCTTTTCTTTTTTTGTACATTCATGACATACTCAAGAACCCGGAGCCAATCAAGTCTGTTTCAGTTCCACATTAGAACGCTACAAAATGTGGAAAAGTTGTGGGAGGTGTGGTAATACCACTGTATTTGATGCGGCTTTCTAATTCTCAGTTTCTGACTTGCTACAGTCACTGGAATACCCTCTTCGATCACATGGTGCTTCACGTGGGTTTATGAAGGGGCAGCTCCTAACTACTTCTCGTTTGCCTGGATTGCAAAATCAGAATTTTTACGCAGTTGAGGAATTTCCTCTATAAACAATGTGCTTTTCTATGTAGATATTCCAGCATGGTGCGGTGTCCTCAGATGATTTTATACATTAACTGATTATAGATGAATAGATAATAGTTTAATATACAGTATAGAATCTGCATTAAAACTTCCAGAGGATTTACTCAGTATTTATTCTGTTCATTAGACCAGCATTAATAATCTAAAAGAACATGAACAAATCCTTTAAGAGATATAATCAGGCAGACAAAAATAGCGTACTATACCGGTATAATACAGTATTGCAGCACACGGATCTGGTTTTGCTTTGCAGATTTACTGAGAACGGCTGTGAGTGGGTGTGAAAATGTGAAAATATTACTTTTCTTGAAACTGATAAAATAGCTTGCTTAGTTAAAACTGTAAAATAATGAATTTATGCATGTATAGACAGTCTTTTTTTTTTTTTTTTTTAAAGAGTGTCGTAGTAATAAGGTATGTACATTGCTGCGCTACCTCAATAAAAGTACATTTACATCAACTACTGCAAAGAGCTTTATCAGTAATCTCCCTGACTTATCAACTATGATTAGATCACCGCCTGACCCCACAGAACTTGATCAGTTTAGAGTCAGCATTCTGTTACACCATAGATACTGTAGTTCAGCTCCACTTAAAAGAAAAATAAGTTGAGAGGCGAAAAAAAAACACCGAACCTCATGGTATTTTACAATTGGAATGACACAAACAAAACCAAAGTGCTGACTAAGCGCTCAGCAATTTTCCATGCATTTCCAGAATCGCACAGTTCTGGGTTGCCAGATCCAGAATTTTTTATGTACAAACTAAAATGTTCATTTGCTCAAGTTTGAAGATTATAAGATTGTAAGATTCTAAGTTTGAAATGACAGACTTTCCAAATCCATCTCATCTAAATTATTTTTCATAATTAAATGTTATGCTGGGGGGAAAAAAGGCTTGACAAAGTAGGAAGTGAAACTGCCCGTAGTTAATGCGTGTAGTTTAGTGTATGTCGATCATCAGCGAATATAATCATAAACATTTGCAAGTGTGGATTTTTTGCAACAAAATGCAAGTGGAAATATTAACGCTCTTATGTTGTTTCTGCTAAAGTTCAAATGAAGCGAACGACACTTTTGTGCATTTCCAATATATCACAGTTCTATAGTTCCTCGTTAGCTATGAATCACGGACATTGAAACCACCGAGCTCAAGTGGAAACCGTGTGCTGTGCCCTATTCGGCAGTGTGATTATAGGCATCACTTAAACATCATCATAAGCTATTAATGGGGATATTTCATATTAAAAACACAATTCATGTAACTTATTAAGAGATCAGAAAGCTTATTGCAATGATTATAACACATTATAATAAAACTGAATGAAACAGTAAAAAGATATTAATCATTTACTATTACAATAATCGAAAAAGAATAATGATTAGGGAATGACGGAATGGTTACTGATGCTTAAACTTGCTTCACTTGTGTCTTGGCTCTCTCTAGGGCTGGGATGCCATCGAGTGGATCATCAAGAACTCTGAACGGGAGAACGTACCTTTTATATGACACATGCTGAGCAGCAATAAACTCTACCACCTCAGTAATAAAACGGTAAAATTGTTTTAAAATGCATTTTGCAATTGCTTTCTACATGAACATGTGCTGACATTAATTTATCATGTAATTACTCCCAACATGCTGGACGGATGGTAGGTGAGTAGATTTGCTCACCTACCATCAATTGCTTGTGTTTCATCTTTGTTTAAATCACAGCCCTAAATTTATTATTATTATTATTATTTATTTATTAATTTTTTTAATAGGATTAGCTCGTGTAGTAAAAAGTAAGTGGTCGGTAAGCAGGTAATGCTAGCTAACGTTCTTTTCCCAACTTTAACTAAATATGAATGTTTCACAATATGCAATCCTGAATACAACTGCCAATCAAGACTGTTTATATTTTTAATTATCCATAAACATTATCATAAAAGTTGACTCTCATTCTTAATTACAATATACACTTTGTTTGTGGACACCTGACCATCATACCCACATGTTGTTAATAAACCTCCGGTCTTCTTGGAGGACGTACCACTTTGCAGTGTGATGGAGGGGATTTGTTTTCATTCAGCTACAAGAGTATAAAAAAAAGTCCCAAAAGTGTTCAATAGGGTTGACGTCAATGCTGAAAGCTTCCGCATCATCCTTGGCAAACCATGTCTTTATGGAACTTGCATTGTGCACAGTCAGAATGTCATGCTGGAACAGGTTTGGGTGTCTTAGTTCTAAGAAAGTTAATCTAGAATGCTACAGACGCGTACGAACACATTCTATATAATTGGGCGGTTTCAACTTTGTGACAGTTTAGGGATACCCATATATGGGCATGAATGGTCAGGTGGATGCATACAGTACTATACCTTTACTGTACGTATATTACACACACATACAGAGTACCAATCAAAGGTTTGGACACACCTTCTAATTTCATGGTCTTTCCTGATTATGATTTTTTTTCTACGTTGTAGAACAATGCTGAAGGCATCTAAAAATATGCAATGATCTCCTCTGAACAGTTGAATTTGAGATGTATCTGCTACTTCCGCTCTGTAATGCCTTCATCATGCCTCTAATCTGAGGTGCGGTTTGTTAATTGGTGATTTCTGATGCTGGTAACACTAAATGAACAACTTCTTTACAGCAGAGCTACGTTTTGGTCTTGCTTTCCTGGGAAGGTCTTCATGAGAGATGGTCTTCATGTTTTGTCATGGTGCTTGATGGGATTTGCAAATGCACTTGGCAATACGGTTGTACTGCTAGAAGAGCTGACTGTTGTTTTTGTTGCTTAGTTACTTATGAGCTAGCCAATGAGCGTGTGAATGTGTGTATGTGTGTGTGTGCCCTGCGATGGATTGGCACCCTGTCCAGGGTGTGTCCTGACTTGTGCCCTAAGTCTCCTGGAATAGGCTCCAGGCCCCCGCCGCCCTGAATACAGGATAAAGCGGTATAGATGATGAGTGAGTGAGTGAGTTACTTAATGCCATGTGTTATATAGTTTTGAAAAAAAAAAGAAAAAAAGAATTGTTCCAGAATGCGAAAACAAGTCGAAACTTTTGATTGGTAATGTGTGTATACTATCTGTGCTCACGACTTCGGAATTGTATAGTTATCGCAAACCGACAGACTTACTTTAACTCACCATTGCACTTTAAAATGTGATTGCACACTCATAAGTTCTTTTTAAAAAATGTACAGCGCCATGTGTTGATTTTTGGAATGAACTAAAATTTTGAAGTGTTACCGTAAAGCGTATGGAATTAAGTTGTTATGATGTTACATTACTCCATCTTACATCCCCCAAAATATTTTTTCGCAAATGCACAGACTTCCAGTTTTATTCTATATACAGTGTCTTACAGTCTGTCTGCTTTACTTTATCTGCTGTAGGGCCAAATAGTAAGGTGTGAGTGTGTGATTTGGTCTTCACCAGCGCTGGAACCCCATCTAACTCATCCGAGTTTACACCTACTGTCTATTGTACAGTAAGCTGAGCTTCTTTTCAATGTTCGAAGCATCGCAGTGGAAATCTCCCAAACCACATAAAACTACTCTTTTTAAGCTTACATACACTAATTGAAGTCACTGTTGAAGGAAGTATGGAATATTTAGTTTGAATGTTAATATGCACTTCAAATGCTCTCACTACCTCCTTGTAAGAATCTTCGGGTATCCATTAGGATTATTGTGTAAGTTAGTTGTTGTCCTTGTTACATGAAGCATGTTTACTATATTCTTTAAGTCATTAAGTGTTTTGTTTTACTTTTTTTGTTTATAAATATTTATTGATGTTAATACTTAGTAACTTAATAATTCAATTCACCCAAAATGTTTACACATTCTCGTTTGTTTTGTTTCACTCGTTTGTGTTACTAATGTAGTATCAGATGCAAGACGTTATAGTTATTTTTATTCAAGAATCTTATTGCTCAAAGTTAAAGCTAAAACGAGCTCTAGCGTTATTTATTATTAATTTTTTCTATTTTTTTATTATATACCTGTTTTGCTAGTATAAGTTCATTATCGATGTTTTCAAAGAATGTATGATGTATTACGTGTATCATCGCACCAGTGCACAATTGACAGTTAAACAGTTATTTTAGAAAAAAAATTATATAAAGCATGTCACCATCAGCAAGCATTTTTGTGCAATGACAAGAACATGCACAGCCTCCTTGTAGCCCATTGGAATAATATGTTCACTGAAAAAAAAAATAATAATAATTTACTGTGCTTTATGGGAAATTGCAAGAAATCGAAACCAGCCATCAGTGTGATCATTTGAGAACATATTGTTGATTACAAGTAGGCCTGTCACAGTTATTCAAACCATTGGGATTGAGACGGTTAAATGTTGTTGCACAGCTCATACATATTTAAAGGACTTGCATTCCTTTTTTTGTAACTTAATCAAGCCAACATAAAAATTTCAGGGCCATATACAGCACTGTGGCCTCGCACCTCGTTGGTTCTATTCCCCCCCCTGGGGTTTGTGGAGTTTGCATGCCCTCCCTGTGCTTGGCAGGGTTCCTCAGGGTCCTCCGGTTTTCTCCCACAGTCCGAAGATGTGCAGATTAGGTTCATTGGTGTTCCCAAATTGTCCATTGTGTGTGTATGTGTGCGTGCGATGGATTGGCACCCCAACTAAGTGTGTGCCCTGCCTCAAGCCCTGAGTCACCTGGGATAGGCATCATGTGTATTCATTGAAATAACTGCAAGTCAACAGGATAGACATTTAAACTGTTTGTTGCAGTCATTTGTCAGCCAATGTGCTATAACTGTGACAGGCCTACCATCAAACTGAACGAGCAACGTATTGAAGAACCTCGTATTTGGTGCTAAAATGCATGCTTGAAACGTTTTTGCTAAACACTCTTTTCTTAGTGTAATGATGGGACGCACAAGTGACCTGTCTCCTTGCTGTACTATGTTACAATAACTCCTGGTTCTGGCGTAGATTGTATTTCTTACTGTTTCTTGTTCGTTGCCATAGTAGATGCAGCATGATAATAAAACCTAATGGCAGCAAAAGAACTATGTATGTATTTGTTTATTAATTTGTTGTACTTTTATATAGGATAAAATATACATTTGAAGCAAGGATATCCCAAGGCTCTTAACATCTATGTAAGATAAATCACATGAGGGTCCAGCTGAAAACGGACACAGTTTTCTCAGTATATCACACTGTTAAGGCTACAAATATTTCCACTGTATTTTCATTTGCCATACTGTTGTATCAAAGCAACAAGCTTCTGCATGTCTTTGTCATGTTCACATTAATGCATAAGTACAGCATCTGGAGGAACCACTGCTAATCACATTTAAACTTTAATAAATGACTACTAGTCAATTTTAAAATGCATATTACGCTTTATAGGACCTGTGTTACTCTGGCAAAGCAATTTTTCCTTTCACCAACGAATGTACTAATTGAAACTCATTTTGTGCACTCTGTAGAGCTGGAGAAATTGCTTGTGCACAATCACAATTCATTAAGAGATCTCACTTGCACTGCACTATGTGGCCAAAGGTTTGTGGACACCTCACCTTTACATTAGTATGTGTTTGTTGAACCCTCAATTCCAGATTTATTCCTCGTTTGCTGTTATATTACAGTCTTGCCGCCACATTTTGGAGAGCGGATCTGAGTGGATTTGTGTTCAGGCAGCTACAAGATCATCAGTGAAATTGAGCATGTAGGGTAAGGAGACCTCGGATGCAGTCTGTATTCCAATTAACTCCAAATGCTTACAGTGGAGTTGAGTTTCAGGATCGTGCATGTTCACTCCAACCTTTACGAAGCATGTCTATACAGAGCTCACTTTGAGCACATGCACATTGTCATGCTGGATCAGGTTTGGGCTTCTTAGTTCCAGTGAAGGGAAATTAAATCGTAACTGTACAGCATGTAAAGACACTCCAGACATCGGTGTGCTTCTGAGTTTGTGGCAAGAGTTTGGAGGAGGAGCCACAGGGGATGTAGGTGTTACAGTAGGTGTGATGGTCAGGTGTCCACATATGTTTGGCCTTTATGGTGCATTTTATTTTCAGATATTGCTTCCAACAGTAAAGAATCCGTATTTGTAAATTGTTCCATGATGCATTAAATACTACTGAACCCGTGGCAGTTGTTGCCAAACTTCAATAATTCTTTTGATTGTGTAAAGCTGCTTTGCGACAATGTCAATTGTAAAAAGCGCTATACAAATAAAATTTTATTGAATTGATATCCACAGTTTAACCCTTTATTAAATTGGTTTTCAAAAGATTTTCAGTGTTTTTTTTTCTCCATTTTGCATAAAAGCTTAGATTTTGCTGTTAATAACAATAAATTGGACGAGTAATTTTATGATTAGGTTCTAAATGTGTTTTACATTCATCTGTCTTTGTTGTTTGTAACATGCACTGGAGTGTGATTTTTCTCCTGGACGGTTTGACATATTTACCTTTCTTTGTGATGAAGGGAGCTATAAGTTCTGTAGCGGATTTAGACTGGCTTTTTCTACAGAGTATACAGCATGATGACCAGATGAATTGCTCCAAATCCCAAGGAAGGTGTTATAGATCAAACAGTTTATTCCTGTTTGTGTTAAATACTCAGCTAATTGGTTGAAAGATGAGGATTGCTTTTTTTTTTACTAAGGCTTTAGTTGTTACAGTAGTTGCTATAGTCTGGGCAGGCATTGGTTGGGAATTGGACCCAGACCTTCTGCATGGCAGGGAGAAACCCACCACTGAGCCACCAATTTGAATAAAAATGTACCTACTGAACAGTGTGACTAATCTACTAGATAGTACACAGACAAGCCCAGTATTTCCATTAGGTTATACTGTACTTAAGTCCACCAGATGGCAGTAAAATAGACAATACACAGCAGTAGCAGACCATGATTTATTTTCAACCATCAGTACCAAAGTGTATTTTGGCTTACTCATGAAGAACTAGTTGCATAACTAAACAAGTGGGATGGTGCATAGAAAAAAAAAACAAACAAAGATTTTCCTGGTCAGAATAACACAGTGTGCCACAGAATGAAATAAATAAGCAGCTCTTTGGTATCAAATTCATACCATGCATGTGGTAGTAAACATTCAGGGGGAAAAAAAAAAAAAGTATGCTACAGAAATTAGTGCATAGCTCAATGGTATGTACACAAGGCAACATGTGAAGATGTCCATTAACAAAAACATTGCTATGTGCATTTACAACATCTGTATTTGTGAAAGATCAGTGAATAATGAAACGGTAAATTACACTATACTTTAGTGTTGTAACTGAAGTTACTTTAGTGTTGACTATAGTCAAGTGTTTTTGCATATGTGGCGACAAATATGTTTAAACAATTAAACGTACGGTATAAAAGTGGAAAAAAGTTCCATAGAAAAGTATTGCACACTAATGAACAACATGCCATTGCCGTCACCTTCTTTTGGAAATGCAAATATAAAAGTCCAACAAGAGAGTATATACACTGCAACATAGTTAAAAAAAAATAAAATAAAATAAAAATATTTAAAGAATTATTGCAGCATGAGGGCAAACTGTAATGCAAATCCACTTGCATCAAGCAAAGTATATTTATCTTCTTTTTGGAAGAAACATTCGCACCCAACAAAATACATAAATACCCTTTCCCTGTACATGGAGCTCATTTACATACTGATATTTTACCTTCACAAATTGCACAAATTATCAAAAGTCCTCATGCCGACTTGCTCTGTTCATACATCACTTTATATACAATATGTACAAACCGTGAAGAACAAGAAAAGTCCTTTTAGAACTTAAAGAGGTTGATGAAACCTTGTGGAGAAACGGAAATGCTGCAGCTCTCCGGATTGTTGGCGGTGCACGGATGGTTTGCATCCTGGATGAGAACAGAAAGGAAGCTTTTAGCACTTGGGAAAGTCAAGGGTTATGTGATCAATCAAAGCTCAGCTATAACTGTTCAGACATCGAGTAATCAGGTGCTGCATTTCAGGTGCTACAGGTTGAACTGAAAAACCTCTGCAGATGCTCTATGGATATATTTCAGACTCACCTTCCAGAACAGGATGTGGCAATGTGTGCAAAACTGCAGGGTGTCGCTGTACTGCTCTTTATGAGGGTAGCACCGGCACAGCTTGAAGTACATCTTTTTCCACTCAAGTTGTCCCATATCTGATACCATGAGTCGCTTGCGAATCTGTAATAAAGCCATATAATAAATAAACAGAATGTATAAATAAATATTCATCTCACTGCAAACCCCAAAAACACTTGGTATACTGCATCTGCCCAAAAGTATGATATACAGTACACTATAATTACATTTTAGCATTAAAATACTGTACCTGTCGGTCTGTGAAGTGATACTGGCAGAGGTTTTTCCATAACAGCCGGTCCTCAGTCAGGACGCCGAGATCGGGACACACCTGACCCAGACTGACCAGGTCCCGCCCATCCGAGAGCCGGTGCATGATGTTCAGCTGGAGACTGGCAGGCAAGTCCAGGAGAGTCATCCCGGTGTTTGTGGGCTTCGGGTACAAAAAGGACTCATCTTTACAATTCATTAACGTGATCAATTCAGAACATCACCATTCTAGTTCCTTGTGCAGTAAGAGACAGATGGAGAGAAACATGTAATATTTAACCAGATAATGTTAAATAATATGAAAAAAAAAAAAAATCCAAATACTTTGTGTGTGTAATAGTCATATGACGGGCTTGATGTTTAAAACAAAAACACACAAACTCCGTGTTGATTAAACTTGTCTTACACTGTTTATCCGTACTATTTTTAAGCCTGTGTATGCCATAATAAATCACACTACCAATGTGTATATAAAAACAGAATGAAACCTGGCATCACGCATCAACCACTCTAATGCATCAATTATGTTAACGTATTAAAAAGGTTAATTTCATATGATTCTCTTTTTTCCTCCCTATTGGGTATATTTGCTGTTACCTTCTCCATCTTATTTATTTGGAATCTGGCAGGTATTTAAGTATATAGTGCAAAACTGACCGGAGAAACTTACTCCTTGCCCCTAGATCGTTTCCTTCCAAATCAAGACTTTTCTCATCCTCCTCACAACTATTCACATTTACAATTCTCCTAAGAGGGAAGTCTTAATTCTATCCAGAATAAAGTCTTAAATGTGCATTTTTGGCAACATTGAAACAAGGCATATTTGGGGCCAAATCAAGGCAGACCAGGACGGAAATAATATGGCTCAGTAATGATTGTTGCATGGACATTTCTGGTCAGCTGCTGCTGTCTGGGTTTGTTTTCATCCGGTTATTCATGCCAATAATATTTTAGAAATGAGACGTTTAGCCACTGTTAGGAAATGCGATTACCCTGATTATCAAGCAAACCTTAGACTCACCCTATTAATCTGAATGTTGTCCAGCTGCTGCTGCCACTGCAGGATGTTTTCCATGCGGTGCACCCAGATATTAATGTTTCCCACCAACACGGACTTGCCCATGTCCTGCACCAGAGTGCACAGGGAGACGTACAGCGTCTGCAGCAGCTCTTTGATGGGCCTCACATTCTGTTGATCTTTCAGAACTAAAACAGAGCAGACACAGGAACAGTTCCAGGATTACAACTGTTTACACGGACGTTGACAAAGACACGGGAATATGATCGAGAATCCGCTTGAGTAGAAAATCAAATCTAAGCAGCTTACTTTTTTTTTTTTTTTTAAGTTTTAAAAGGACACATGGTCTCATTATTTTATTATTTACCATCATACCTGTCAGGTTCTGTGTTGGTGCATGTTCATGCAAAAAGGTTCATCATACGCTTATTTACAGGCCTGATCTACAGTACAAGTGCACTTAGCAGAACATGCACTTCTGTTTAACTGAGCGACCTCTTGGTTTACAATACTTTTGAAGTTCCTGTTTGCTCTCAAAGCCATGTCATTCTTTCCACTGCAGGTAATTATGAAATCTCCTACAGCTATGCTGCTGTTCGAAGCCAAAAACTGTGGTAAATAGATAAGTGCCAACAGTTTCATTATATGGATGCACAGATATGTTAGACATGCATTTGCTGCTTGAGTTTAATTCCTTAAAAAATAAAAATAAAAGCGCTGCAAATAGTCAAAAGGAAAAAAGGTCCGATGATTATTTTGATTAAAATATTATATGTACATGTGTATTCTGAGACTGTAGGGAAAAGAAAGAAAAATCATTGTGCTGCTGAAAATGTGTGTGTGTGTCCTTACCTTTCTGCACCACTCTTTCCAGAATGTTCATGTAGTTCTTCTGCGCCACTCCACTCAGACATGGGAGCTGCGACTTGGCAATCAGCTCAAGCAGCTAAAAGGCATACATTTCAGGAGTCAGACTTGGAGACATTCTGTTCCAACATCACTTTCACAACATTACTCTTCTCTCTTCATCCAGGCTCAAGCAACAACAAACTCCATTCTGAGAAACAGCCAAGCATCCCTCTGCACCTCACACTCACTTATGGCTCAGTAAGCCCTGTGCTGTTTTGCACCCGTGAAAACTTTCAAAGTTTATAAGAGTCATTGGCACAAGTACATAAATAAAAATTAAACCCTTTATTATTTTAGATGGATGTACAGTACATGTGGTTCAAACTGGCAACCCTCCCAAATTAACTTGGTGGCATTTTAACACAAAGTAGTCAGAGTTAAGACAGCAGTGATTTGTTTCCAGAGTTTGAACGCCAGAGCTGAGTAAGTCGGTCTGCTGGCCATCCAAGAACTGCAGTGCCATGGAGGAACACTGACCCCCCGCCTGACCTGAAGTCATGGGATCACTAGACGCAGCAAGTCCCACTTTCAAGTGTGTTCATTTCAAGTGTATACACCGAGACGTGACATTTCTACATCACAAACACAATTAACTTAGTCTCCATAACACAAACACTTCGCACCACCCAATCACTTACAATTTGAAATAGATACATTTCATCCATCCTAATGAGTCACAGGTTATTTTGAATGTTTAGCTTAAGGGTGTGTTTAGCCACAGTCCAAGAGCCGAACACAAATATGTGCCTTGACAAGCATCACAGGATTATCAAGTGAATACTCTGAATGTATATTAAACGTTGTTGTGCAGAGTGTTTTTGGTTGCTTTATTGTCTCAAGGACCTGTTTTTCCATTCCCACCTAAACTCAATCACTGTACTGTAGCTTTGAGCTCAACAAAACAGGCGAGCATCATCACCCAAACACACAATGAGAAATTCAAACATTCAGATTTGTACAAACCTAAAAAGATATATATAATAATAAAATATGTAATCAACAGACTGAGAACCGTGAAGTGTTTTCAATCAATTATAGTTTCATGGCAAACTAGCAATCGGAAATATAAAGGTAAAGGTCTAATGGAGAGGGGGAGGGGGGTTCATTTTCCACTCTGCCCTCATGGAGGGGGGGGGGGAGGCTAATTACCTCCTCATGTTAAACCAGCTTAAAAACTACTAGGTCTTAAATATGGCCAACAAACAAGACGACAAGTGTTCAGACCAGATACACACATACACACTTAAGTACTTATCACTATGACATAACTTATGCAGAAGAACTCTAGTCAGGAGTGCAGAGATAAGGATAAAAACAGAGCCACAGACCAACGCTCACCCCCACCCACTGATAGATCTCAATGTCTTCAAGTGCCAAACTGACATAATACTTTATTCATGTAATAATAATAATCCTAACATTAATTGTTAGTACATCAGTATAGAATATAAGTTTCTATTCAAAATACCAACACCCTTAGAGATCCATGTTCTTTTACCATAGTATCATATTGTTTAACCGATTTTATACACCTTATCGAATTAAAAAACACTTTTATGTTCAATCATTATTATGAATTACAGTGGTGTGAAAAACTATTTGCCCCCCTCCTGATTTCTTATTCTTTTGCATGTTTGTCACACAAAATGTTT
>JAOTQY010000045.1:27337768-27348078 GCA_026413445.1 Dolichallabes microphthalmus
CCTGGGATAGGCTCCAGGCCCCCCGCGACCCTGTATATAAGGATAAAGCGGTACAGAAAATGAATGAATGAATGTTTGTATAGTTGCTTATGTACTGAAACCCACAAAATTTCCAAAAGTAATCAGAAACTCTCTTTATTTCAAACAGAAGGTACGCTTTGATAGATTTTAAAATCAATATTCTACAAAAAAGTTACATTTTACACAAAATTGTTTATAAATTGTGAACAATTTTATAAAAATAGCAAAATTTCTATTAAAACAACATTGCAGATTATAGAATTTGATATAGAGCATCACACAGTGTTTCAAGCAACATTAGAAACCTTTTTGGAGAATCCGCGAATAGGAGGTTGTACTGTAGGAATGATTTTGGATAAAGGTATGGAGATAATGCAAGTGTTTGATTCAAAGTGCTAGACATTAAATGAGTAATAGTTTAACGATATGTACATAAAATATGTACATAGCTATTTACAGTACATTTAAAAGAAACATGGATAAAGTACCAAGATGTCTTGCCCAATCAGTTTGTAAATGTGAACTATTATTTTAAGCAACAGATATTGCTACATGTCATAACAAGTTGCTGCATGCTTAAATGATGCTGCACTTTTTATTGCATATCTAGAATATCTTATGATCAAGTTCCTTATGTGACTTGAACAGCTGTATGTCATGTTACTCATTAACTGCATAATCCTGTACACTTGGACACTCCTGCATCTTAGTCACTGAAAGCTTTTCAAATATAGACATAGCTTTCTCAGTCGATGACCAGTCTGGGTACACAGTGCTGTATTTCCAGCAGCATTATAATCACATTCATGTGGGAAAAGGCTTGTGTGAGACACACACCATCGGAACCGAGCCATGGTCAAAGAGTTTAAATGGCAAAGTGCCTTTTGATGTCCAGACGTCCGTCTCTGGGTCGTAGCAGTCAAAGCTGTCTGAATCCTGAATATCATCGTGGCTGGTAATGTATCGGCCCCCAGTAACGTAGAGTCTGTTGTTGATGACGGTGGCTGAGTGATGCATCCTTCTTTCTTTCATATTGCTACATTTAATAAATCTGTTGGTTTTGATGTCATATGCCACCATTCGTCTTGTGTAGCCTGTAAAACGAAATGTTTCTAGATTGAGCAAACAAATCTGGACTGTTTTAGCATTCTTTCTGCACAGCTAATTAGATTACCTCCAATAATGTAGATTCTGCCATCAATGAAAGAAGCAGGGGCACAAGCATTCTTCACCATCCGGTTCTCCATTTTACACCAGAGATTTCGTCCAATGTGGTACACCTATGTGAACATAGGTGCGGCAAACCAATTTTTTTAAAAGATCTATCATTTGCATTTAATCTTATAAGACAGCTAATTAAAATTAAAATAGTGACCTCACCTGAATAATTCGTACTGGATTTTGCATGGCATCTTCCCCACCGAAAACATAGATTCTCTGGTTATATGCTGCTACAGCAGGATGCTGAACTGCTACTGGCATTGGAGCTACAGATTCCCATAGATTGAACATGGTATTGTACCTTTCCACCCCACTGGTGATCTGTCGGTCACTGGTAATGCCACCTAAAACAAAGATGAACTGTAGATAGGAGATGCTCTGATGGCCAAATCGAGCCTCAAGCATGGGCTCTGCAACCCTCCACTGATTCATTTTTAGGGAGAGTGTATAAACTGTTGCAGTAGGTACACCACCTCCGCCTGCAGTCATGGTGAGACCTCCCAGAACATACAGAATGCTATGCATACAGACGTAAGAGGCACGGTAGAGTCGTACAGGTAACTTAGCCAGGGATTGCCAGCACTCTGTCTCTTCATCATATAGCAGTGCCTCGCGAGATGTGCGCTCGTTGTTTTTACGTCCGCCAATAACCACTAGAGCTTCTTTACATGCATGACGCCGGGGAGCAGTCCAGAGTGGTTGCAGTTCATTTGGGCAATGGGAACCAGCAGAAAAGAGGAGACGCCTGACCGAGTCGATGATCTCAGTACAAAGGGAGGAGGACTGCACTAATGGGTCATTGGCAACAAACTGAAAGAGGTAGGAAGGATGGATGTGTCGTAGCCTCACCTTTCGGAAAAGATCATGGATAGCACCTTGGCGGGCAAAAGGGTCATGATGAATCCAAGCCAGAAGGATCTCGAACACTTGCTCCTCCTTTGCACACAGTTGGTCATCCTCTAAGTAAGCAACCACCTCTTTCAGGGAAAGTTCACAGAAGTCCTCAGAAGCCACAACATCAGAGAAGCTTTTGACGGCCATGTCTCGAGCTTTCTGCTGCAAACTGGTGCAGTGCAGAATCTCTGAAAGACGTATCATGCTCAAGCAGTTATCTGGCCTGAGCTGGCCCTGCAAGAAGGTCGAGCAGGCCTCGAAAACCCGCTCATAATGTAACATGGCAGCGGCATGCATCAAAGGGAGGACAGACTCCATGGTAATACTAATGGTCCCTGTGTAGACATAGTCCACAATGCTGTTCAGGACATTATAGGGAATTCCCTGCATATCCACCTGAGCCTGCTGTCTCTCACAAAAGTTGCTGCAGAACATAGCGTGAAAATAGGGGCTGCTGGAGACCAGGACATTGCGGTGGCAGGGGATCTTATTGCCATCAGAACAAAGGACAACATCTGTGAGGATCTGCTGCTTCCGCAAGTTGTTGAGTTGCAAAAGGAGTCTGGAATACAGCTCTTGGTCTTTAAAATGTAGGACCTCCATTAATGCACCATCAAAGCTGCCAACAAAAGGAGATGACAAAGTTAACCTCCTTGATTTTGATCATCATTTTTAGGTCAAATAGCATTCGTTTTCTTTATCATGTGGGTAATGGAACAACATTTCATGTGTCTGGGTTACTGTAATGATGGTCTAATATGGACTTTCATATGCTATCAGTGAATTGTGGTATTATTCAGTTGATAGAGGAGTCAGGACTAGACCACGATAAGCAATCATTAAACAACAGATTTACAAGCACAGAAGCTCATTTATTTCTAAGGGTATTAACTGGTTCATTTTTAATAACTGCTTTATCCTGGTCAGGGTCATGGTGGATCTCCTGCTGAACACATTCTTGATGGGACATCTGTATAGCGCAGGGAACATGAATTCACATTCACTCTCAGGGAGAATTAATCTTAGCCAGACCACCTACAGTACTACAGATTTTGGGAAGTACCTAGGGAGCATATGTATAGAAATTTAACTATCACTAAAGTTAAAGATCGAACTGGAGGTTTTGCAATGATTTGTACCCTCTCTGCATAGCTTTTAACATTATTCTTAGCGAAAAGAGTATTATTATATATGTTATCTATTTAGCATTGAAATCTTAATGGTTATATAATAAATATTTAATTATATATACCATGTGAAGGGGACATAAAAATGACACAGTAGCTACAAAGCTCACAAAAATTTGTCATTTCTACAGTACATCAGATGTCTTTATATACTTAGAAGATAGTAGCAATGTTGATGCAATGTTTTTTTTTTTTTTTGCATAAAAAAAATCCAATTTGTCAAATATCTTCTTTTTAAAACAATGTACTACTATTTACTTATCATGTTACTCTTCAGTGATAATCAACTCAGAACACTGCATGCAGCCTGGAGTTTGCATATAATAGCATTAAAAAAGTGGCGTTGAAGATGGGATAGTTACCATGATCATCCATATCCGATAACTCTATCTACAAATGTCGCTTGACATCTCAAACATCAGGTAGTCAGCCATCTTACCTGCTTTCAGCCGGCGTGTAACACATCCTGTCGGTTTCGTACGTGCTTTAGTTTAAGCAAAACTCGACAAATCGATCACTTGTGTGCTCTAAGATCTCTCTGTATGCTTGATGCAATCTGGAATAGCAGCAGATGGATGTTTATAGGATGGATCATGCTGTGTTGTTTGTTGTCTAGCCTTCCTTCCATGAGGCTCTGTGTACATTCCAGTCACCCTAAAAATAGTAATGCCCCTGCCTCTGTCTGAGCTACAGCTACTCTTACTACCATCAGCATGTGACGCCCCCACCCCCTCTGTTTTTTTCCACCACGCGAGCTTTTTCCCTGTTTACATTGAAGTTGAATTTTCTGGTACCCAACCAACATTTAAGTAGCATGTACTTGGAATGCCCCCACCTCCTTTTTTCTATGCAAGGGTCAGGCTGTTACTATAGCAGCCGATTAAAAGAAAACAAGATGGGGGTGGGATTGAGAGGCTGTGTACTTATCCCTTAAGTCCAGTATGATATTAATGTGTCATAGAATGTGTCAGGTCACTGGATACACAGTCAAGAACATTCATAATAATTAGGTCTATTATAGTTCATATTTTCGTAGTTTATAATAAAAAAAGAATCCAAATACACAATAATGCTCTTTCTTTATTAAACCCATATTGTTTTCGCTTTTTTTCATTCCAGATGTTTCTGATATATAGCTTTCATTAAATCTTCTGGAACTGGGACTTATTAGCATTAAAATGATTGTATCGAACAGAGGGATAAATGTATATTTAATCCAATATGCTAGACTATCATGGCTGTAGAGTTTATTTGTCTAAAACAGTTGGTGATGTGTTAAGGCTCCAAGATCAGAAAGTTGACGGTTCGAGCCCCACCTCCATCAAGTTGCTTCTGTCGGGCACTTGAGCAAGGCCCTTAACTCTGTCTGCGATAAGGGTGCCATATAACAGCAGACTCTGCACTGACCCCGGCATACCAACCAAAGCTGGGATACATGACGAATGAAGAATTTCACTGTGCAGTAATGTATATGTGCCACATAAAGGCTGAACTAAATCTAAAATCCACATTTAAGCACAGATGTCGGTATGTTTATATGTGAAGCAGGACCATTGTCACTTATAGATGTGTAGGTACTAATCATAGTTAGTAGGTTTGTAATACTCTAAAAGTCATTGCAGTTAAATACAACTTAATCACAAACCAAACTGCAATTTCCAAGAACTGTTTTTGCATCTCGTACAGTACACTGAAGACTGAGCTCCCAGACTAGGTGTTAAGTGTCCCATGTGCTGGCACAGCATGTTTCATTACAGGCAGCACCTGGTTAACATCTGTACTGTGTTTTGACACTACGGATGACAGGGATGAAGCAATAAAGTTTCACTTCCCATCCTGAGTATAAGACTTGGCATTATTTAGGAAGATCACAGCTCCGAGACCTCTTGCACACTCCGGACATTTGTAACAGGAGAGTTGTTTGTATCCAGTGGGTAAAGATGGAACTTTAGTAGTCACAAAAGCAAGAAATATTTTTTTCTGTATACTGAAAATGCATTAATTTTTTGCAATATCCTCTCTTTTTTTTAGTGTGTGACTTGGGTCAAGTTTAACATTTTGGTCCTTTTACTGCTGGACACAATGCAACGTATCTGTGTGGCTGGAACATACAGTACAGTTCCACATAGCAGAAGAAGCCAATACCATAATATCATTAAGAATTGTGCCCGGTGGTCATTATTAGGACAATAATAACATTTACTGCATGTGGCAGACATCCTTATCCAGAGCGACTTACATTTTTATTTCATTATACGTCTGAGCAGATTAAGGGCCTTGCTCGGGGGGGCCAAAGGTGGCGATTTGGTGGTGGTGGGGTTTGAACTTGGGACCTTCTGATCCACAGACCAATACCCTAACCTAGTAGTAAGCTACCCTTTCCTCTAATAACAATAATAATGACGCAATAATGATATAATGGCATAACAATGACACAATTCCTGGAGAAAGTGTAAAGGAAACAATGGTGTACCGCTTTTCCTGAACAAAGCACTGAAAGTGGCTTATTTCTAGCCCTAGTGTGCCTATACTGGCTGATATAAGTAGTGTTAAACCCTTAGCTGTACTGTGTAGCCAAAAGCTGAGGGGTATTAAACGTGTGGTAGACAGTCCAGGATATTTTGTACGTTTTGTAAGAATATCAACTCCAATACTTGAGGGGTCCACGTTGAATCTCAAATAGTGTTAAATGGAGAGTTAGTGCACTTTGTGAGGTGTGCTATCCTTTGTTCCACACAAAGTGCACTTGACTAGGGGTTAGAATGGAATTTGGGGTTTAGGCTGATGTTAGAAGCTCGTTAGCTTTTATAGACTTAAATAAATGAACCTGTACAGTTCAGATGCAATTCAGAAAGACTTAGAAACAATTATTATAATATGATATAATCAATTATTTAACAATTATAAATAATATAAACTGTTATTTAAAATGACATAACATGATCAGATGTGAGGCCGAAAGTGCCTCCTTGACCGCTTTTGTATGTGTCTTAAATTGGTTTTGGCAGGCAGCTGCTCTCCACTCATGCTGGTGATTGACAGTTGGTGTAATAAATGAATTATTGTTAGAATGCAAAAAGTAATAAATGTAGTTAAACATCCCAGTGCTTAATTGTGTATTACCACCACTTATAGAACGGCTCTCATCCAATCAGATTGCTCAGTTGGAACTAACTGTTGTATAATTTTACTTATATCAGAGACATTGTAGGGATTTGGTTCTTGGATCATTCGCGCGACGAGGCTTTAAAATCGTGTGATGTCAAGTTTTATGTGTATATTTTATAAATTGCGCGCAGGATGGCAGGTTTTACAAAGTGGTCCAAAATTTTTTTTTGTCTTTCAGTGTGTCTCCACTCTATAAACCCCATCAAAGTGATTTTTGTGTTGAATTTGGAATCATTTTTGTGCTGATGCATGGACTTATTTCTGACTGACATGATTTTTACCAATGTAGAAGAGTTTTTCAAGCCCTTTGACATGCCTTGTTTCGTTTTTCAAACAAACCAAAAGCGATGAGGTAGGAGACAAGGGAGAAAAGTGGTTCGGCATGCATACCAAATTGATCCTTATGATATTTTTTATGGTGTGATATCTTCTTCCACTCTGCTTGGGAAACCCAACCAAACATAAGTTTCCTGAATTGGAAAAATAGGAATTTTGGGAAAGCATTGGTCAGATTCTTTAAAAAGTAATAGCAAGCCTTGCCTGGCGGGGAGGGTAAATCAGGCTCCAGTTGGCACCGGGGCTTCACTCCCTCTGCCGGTTATAATTTATAACTTTAGCCAGTGGTGTATTACATTGACTTGCATCATAAAAAAACTCAACAGTAGAAGTCACAGCTATGTTTAATGTGACAAGCTTTAAAGTGCCAGGAAGCATAAATATTGGACAAAAGTAAGGCGGTCTTGATAAGTCCAGATTGACCCTGTTCCAGATCAATGGGCACACCTGAATACACCGAATGACCAGGTTATCACATGTCATTTAATCTTTCGGATGTGCTGAAGAAGACTTTACAGAGTGGTTTGATTCTCCGATCATCAGTATAAACTCTGCATAGAAGTAAATGTTTTAGTGTTGCATATGGTAATTATTAAAACAATGCATTTTTTTCTTTTTCGGCCAGGCACAGTTCAATCTGTATTACTCCCAACCATGCATATTATCTTAACCATGAGTCAAGTCTTTTCTAACTTTTATGTGAGCTTCTGAACCCCATGCTCCCTCATGTGACCAATCACTGCCATTACTGTCACATACTGGGCAGACCTGACCATGGTTATTGTAGTTAACATCTATCTAAATCCTAGGCTGTTTTGTGTGTCTTTGCAAAGTCCCACTAGAGAATCTTTCTTTTTTATGTTATTAAACAGTCTATATGCACAGTTCTTTGGTTTGGATCTCATTTTCTCTCTTCATGCCCACTTTCTCACATCTTTGGTTTTTTTTTTTTTTTTTAATGGTTTTGGTTGTGTTTATGTTAATTAGCTTGGCCCTTATACTTGCATTCCTTAAGTCTATCGGTTCAGTGTACGCATACCATTATGGTAAGTGCTTTAATTAAAATTAATCAAGCTGATATACTGCAATTTGGGTTTGATGCTGAACAATAAGTACTACACTATCACGTAAACTTCTGGGTGGATCAATGAGCTCTGATAATAGTGGACCTTGATCGCAGCTTCAGCTGTGGCTTGCTGGTGTGTTCATCCAACCTGATACAGCCTTCAACATCATCTTAACTAGTTTACACACTTGGCAATACTATTATTATTATTATTATTATTATTATTATTATGTCGCCTTGCATCTCCAGGCTCCGGGTTCAATTCCCAGCCAGGTTCGATTTGGGTGTGAATGTTGACCTAAGGTCCTTCCATGGTCATACAAGATAGGAATAAATACATTGGTCACCACTGACCTCCACTGTCCCTAGATTGATGGATGGAATAATAATGCAATTTATTTATAAGCGCCTTATAGTTAAGTTATATACCATATATACCTGCTTTTGTGTTCATAGTACCAAACCTTTCTCACTCAACTGCTTTCTTATGGTGCCACCCTATCACCCTCAAGCTGATAGGTTGTCTTTTTGTGATGGTTTTTTTTTTTTTAACAGTTTTGACTAAGAAATAGCTCTGTAAAAGAATAATTAAGATGATCTGTCCCACAGAGTAGGGTGTGATATAATGTTGATATAAAAATAGGTTCTCTATTCTTTTTAAATAACAGTCAATGTATTATTGTTTCTATTACCAATGCAGAACTGATTCAGACTCTCATGTGTCTACATGTTGTACTTCAGAAATCTTGCAAGGCCACCCCATTATGCTGAAAGGGCACACCAATTCCAGTTTCCATAAATATATTCTGTGCACGCGTGCCACTGGAATTCATCTAAAGGGCATCTGTTATTGTGTGCCTGGATGGTCAAGTGTATTCATAAAATCCATGGCAATTCTAAGAAAAACTAAGATAATGCACAGCTTTGTACCCTAAATGAATAAATGTCAACACACAGTATCTGTAACATGGCACCTTCATGGTATATCGTTCTAACAGATTCTATTAAGATTGATATTAAAATACCTTATATGAGAAATTGCTTTTCCTTGCCAGTTATTCTGCACAATTCAAAGGGTGTCAGCATACATAAGGCTGCAGCTATACACACCTACTCACATGCTTTATCCTGTGTACAGCAACACGGGGAGCTTATCCCAGGAGACTGGTGATAATACTAGAGTATTATACTAGTAGTGTAGAGATAATACTAGGGCATGCATCTATACAGAGATGTGTTTTTCTCTTCTAACACAGGGATTTCCTTTGAAATTAGACTCATGGCAGGTTTGTTCATTGAGCTAGCACTGTGAGAGACTCGCACCTGTGGCCTACAACAGTGATGCTACGTAGCTGTTCAGTGCAAGTAACAGTTGGGAGCAGCTTAGCTCCAAAATGACAAGAGCAAAACTGTTTGCGCATGTGTGTATATGCGCAAACAGGAAATATCAGACATTTGTCATTTCATGTCTAAACGTGGAATGTGAAGGATGTAGGGAACTTGGTGAAAATTATTTCCAGTTATTTGGATTTTTGAGAGCATTTTAGTCTTTTTCCCCCCAATTTCCAATCATATCACTTTGTACAGACCATAATATTCTATTCCTGTTCTATTATGTTCTAAAAAGTAAGATTGATTGTTTGATTGATTGTTTGATTAAATGTATTGATTGATTGGTTGATTATGTATATAAGGATAAAGCGGTATAGAAAATGAATGAATGAATGATTGGTTGATTAATTTGTTCGTTTGTTATTTCTATACCGTGTCCATAAATCACTGTTATAGGGAAGCATTCAGCATGCCTGTCGAAATTGGACTCAGAGAAATGAAAGCTGAAGGGAGAAAAATTTTATCTAAGAGGTCCTGGTCCAGATAAGTGTGATAATCTAAAGTGCAGAAGATGAAAATATTCACTGCCTGACCCCAAAAATGTTGCATATTCAGAAGAGCCTGTATGAAGTGATGAAAAGGGAGATTGCTGAATTACTGGAATTAAGCTAAGAACCATCCGACACATTTTTAAAACTTGGAAGGGAGAGTGTTGAACCATCAAATTCACATGGATGTCTGTGTATTAATGGTGTTTAACTGTTTAGTGATGTTGCATCATAATAAATCTGGGGTTGCCTCAGTTGGTCAGGTCTAGGCTCAACACCGTTATGTGGCAATAAAATGAAGTCAGCTGACGACCTGAATGTACAGTACTGAATGATCAGGTGATCACATCTGTACATTAGTTCTTCCATAATGGGATGACAATATTCCAGGACTCAAATTGTGTTTTTAGGAGCATAAGAAATCACCACAATTATTATTATTATTATTATTCATTCATTAATTTTCTATACCACTTAATCCTGTGTTCAGGGTCGCGGGGGACCTGGAGCCTATCCCAGGAGACTTCGGGCACTAGG
>JAOTQY010000045.1:27397161-27414563 GCA_026413445.1 Dolichallabes microphthalmus
ATATAAATGCACTTTATATTTGAAGCAAATCTCAAAGTGCCACAAAAATGTATTATACAATACATCTTTTAATACATTATACAGTAAGTCCCCAACATACGAACGAGTTTTGTAAGTCCAACAAACATTGTCTATGTACTGGGATACTAATAGTATAAAATATACAGATATCCACAGTATTAAACTAACATGATCCGTGATCTTGCCTTGTTGTTTAGTGCCGATGGTTGAGTGATTCATGTTAAAAAGAACAAGCAATGTCTGCCACCTTTTCACCTTGATTCATTCTGTCAATTATTTTCACTTTTCTCTCCATCATTATTGTTTGGCACTTAGCAGTACCAGCTTCATCGCCGGACATGTGATCCATGTGTACATCCGCGATTGAACATGTGGATGCATGGTCGCATCTTTAAACGGTCATAACTTGAATGTTCATATGTAGGAGACCTTACTATATACTTGAATATATATACTTACTATATATTCATCAATGGTAATGATCCTTGACATGATGGCTCAAGGATGGGTCATCCATAGCACGCTGACACCTAATGGAGTTCTTCGACACAATGTTCCTTCTGCTCCTGGGTCAGCAGCCTGGAGACAAACTTGGCAGCAAAGTCCCGCAAGAACTCCATCAGCATGCCGTGGATGACCTGTTTCCTCATGTCAAGGATCATTACCGGTGACGAAATTTGGGTGTACGGGTCTGACCCTGAGACAAATCAAAGTGGTAATGTACTGTACATGGTCAGAATAGTCGCACAGCTCTCGTTGTACACAGGACACGTCTTTTGGAATGCTGAGGAAAGTCGGTGCTCACTGTGACTGTACGTGCAGCCTTGTGCTGCCATCTGTTGTTTTGATACCACCTTACATATAATGTATATATAATGTTTACAAATGTCAGTACCAATTGGCCTATTTTAACTCCGCTCGTAAAAGTCATAGTGAGTCCAGCCATATCAGCTTGTTTTCGACAACTTGCTTCCATAAACTCACTTTTCACTATCAGTAGGATCAACCCTTTAATTTTTATCTCAATAAATTCACCAGTATTATTCACATTATTCAATGTACTAGATGAAAAACAAGAGTAAAAGATGTATTGACAAAAAAAAGATATATTCACAAAATTTACTCTTAGAATTGGCGAACATGCATTAGGATATAAAATTCATTGGTATAGTCAATCAAATTCTTGAAGCAAACATTTGGGTAATTATATATGATCATTAACACTGTTTAACTTGGGTCTCTTGACTCTTCTACAAAACATTTTAATTTCATTATTTAGTTAGTGTGTAAACGTGTTTACTTTTGAATACACTGTAAAAAAAAATTCAAATTGATTCCATAGAAAGAGAAAGAGGACAATTGAGGCATAAAATGTGTAAAATTATAGATCTGCAAGGTCACAGTTTCACTAACACAAAGCTTCTTTTAGATCTGTACATACAAACACATTTAAAGACAATAATAGCATAAACAATAAAACACACCATGGAACAAATTCTTTACTTGGCAATGAATTCATTACAAAAATAATATCGGACAAAACAAAAGACATTTTAACAGTTCAAAAGTAAAACTAAATTGATACTATGCATGCTTCACTGACATCTACCATATATTAAAAAATTATTCTTTTCACAGTTTATAATGTCCAATTAATTATTTTTGTACAAATTGTGGACCTGCGGATACATTCTGAACTCGCGCTAAATACCTACACAGTGCAAATATGGTTAAAACTTTAACTTTGAAAAACAGTTGTTTAAACTGATTTACCATGTAAACAAAATTCTAACATTGGTTGTTTTCAAACCAAAATAAATAAATAATGTGACAATTAAAATGGTGTGACTAAAAAGCAAAACCTAAAAAAATAGATATTTTAAACGAACAAACAAAACCTACACAGCCCTGGGGTAGATTTTATTATGAAGAAGAATGTCTGTTATACCCCTGAAGGTGTTGTAAAAACACCTGTCGAAAAATCTCCCTAGCAAGGATATTTGATTAACACACACACACACACACACACACACACACACTACAATAGTATACTTAAGACAGAAGAAAAAATCAAATCCATTTAAAAAAAATGGAAGAGTCTTAGATACATGTGGTAACAATAAATTATACATGGACTAGCCCCTGCTAAATGCATATGTTCATCTAATCCATCTGTTAAATAAGGATAATAAAAAAAGGGTCTCTGAAAGTAAAGGACAAATGAACAAAATAGCCAAAATTTGCACTCTGTATTTAGTTGTTATATACTTTGGGTCTCAATACATATAAACCAAGCAAAACTGCTTTTTTGATTAGAGTTTAAAATTTTTAACTGGTGGCTACACACTCTGATGTAATGTCTCAGAGATTACTTATAAAAGTGTAAAAATGCAAAAGTGGCCCACTTGGGCATGGCAAACCAATGTGTATAACTCACTACCCTGTATTATCACTACTAAACAACTTGTGGACCAATGTACAGTATTAGGCTTCAAACACTCAACATGTGATTCCAACAAGTGAAAAGTATAGTTATATTCAACTGGGTTCTATAACTGAGTATTACATTTATGATTATTATTTTACTTTTGCAAGCAAGTTAAGCAAATAAAAATATTTTTACCTTCATTTGTTGATGTTTGTTCGTTTAAAATGAGAGCAGATTAAACCTTCATTCTGCCCTACACCAGACAACACCAAGAAACAAATCAAGGAGGTTAATAAAATCAAAATAATAAAAATATTGGTTTAATCTGGCTAATGATCAAAGCAGTTTAGCAGATTCATGTAGTTCCTTGATTGTGAAACTTCAGGAAGCAGTTGTGATTGCGAGAAATACAGAGGAAAACACAGCATTTGAGACAACGTACTCTAGACATTTGCTCACAACCTCCAAATCTACACCTAGCCTCTTCACCCTCGGAAAGTTGTTCTGGCCAGTGGCCCAAACCATCATATCGTGTGACTGCATCAGGTAAAGGGGTCTCCAAGACATCCGAATGTCCTGCGGAGGCATTTGATCCAAGCTGTGCTGGTATTGGGAGATATGGAGGTGAGGAGTCTTGCACAGCAATATGGCTGGAATGAATTAAAGCTTTAGAAACTTCCAGTCGGAAAGCCATAAGTGACAGTGGCTCTGAAGGATGGTTTTGATTTTGCTTGTACTGTAGCCAAGAATTAACTAATGCCAGATCAATAAGGTCCCAAAGAACAGACTGTGGCCAGGCACTAGGTAATGGGCTTGTGCAGGGTGTGCGATAAAGGCTTCTCAAATCTCGGTTCAGATTTGCAGCTTTGATGGCTCTCTCAAAACCACTGACGAGCGATGTTGAGCGTGACTTTTCCTTTGTTACTGCAGACAGAATAAAGCCATGATGGCACCTGAACAGTTTCAGTTTACCATCGGACGTGACAAACTCATCACCTATTTGCCCCCTAGCACCACCAACTTTTCCAGCACTGCGCACTCCTACCTCTAGAAGATGCTCCAACATGGAAGGTGTTGATAGCTCGGGTTTGCAAAGAAATACCATTCCTTGATTATCAGTTTTTTCCAGAGAAACCATTTTCTCAACAATCTCCTCTCTGTTACAGTCACTGACTCGAAAGTTAAAATCCATGACCAATCCAGCAGAATTTATCATGACTGTGTGATGTAATGAGTGTGTTGGGTGTCTCTGAAAAGGAAGGAGATACTGGTCAACTCCATAGTTTCCATTTCGTTTAAGTGCTTGACACCCTTCTCGAACTCTGTTCACTATTGCCTCAACCTTCCATAGGGGATCTTTCTCTGATATCAAAACGTCTGTGCAATTCTGTGCGTCTTGCACAGAATTTAATCTTTCCCCTCCAAGACTGGCGAATCTTAGATTAGATCCAAGTTCAGAAAACATGTCTGCAGGCATGGCATCAGCAATCAGTGGCACTCTGGTGAACTCATCCCAGTACAGCTTCATACTTGGAAACTAAGTGTTAAAAGGAAAGAAGGAGAAAGATTTAGCATGAATCTAGATTTAGAATTTAGCACAAAAGGTCAAAAAGATGTAACAATTTATATTATTTATTTTTAATTTTCACTTTGGGCTAAATGTAAATTTAATCAAATTATACACAGGCAGCTGTGTTGGTGGCACACTTGATAAAGAATTACTTTAACTCCAGTAGATTATCATAATCAGACACTAAAAATAAGAAAAATACGAAAATAAGAAAAATTTTGAATGTATCAAAAAGATTTGTTTTTTTTTTACCAAAACCACATGTCACAAATATCGACACCCCTGCATATATAATATTTACAAAATAGATTTTTCTTAATTCACCTCCAAACACATAACCTCTCCTAATTCAGGAACTTGGTCCTCTCTTGTCCTCTTGGGCCTACTCTTACGTGGTGGTCACACCACAGATGTACAATGCGGCAATCATCTTCAAAGCTTGATTATGTGGTCAATTAAACATTTTTCATGTTTGTCTGGATAGATATTTTGGATTTTTATCCAGGTAGACTATTGATCCAAGAACTAGAAATAGCTTCCAAACAAATGTATAAAGTCATATGTATTCTGTCCTTCTCTGTACCACTTATCCTGTTCAGGGTCTTTGGAGGTCTGCAGCCTATCCCAGGGGACTTGGGCACTAGGTGGGGTACACCTGGACTTTTGATTTTAAAATATCCTAATAATTATTTATTAAGTCATTACCATGTATCGTACCCTAACAAAAGTCCTAGTTCATTTAAAGAGCCACACCGCCTCCTCTATAAAAAGGTCCTCAATTATTATAAACTATTTTACAATAAATGTTTCCTGTTGTATTCATTGCCAAAAAGCTGTTTGTTTCATCTGATCATAAAAATCTCACTAAATCTCGCTTTTCCTTTGTCACAGATTTGTCTCTGTGCATTCTCTAATCTTTCCCATGCTGATAAATGACTAAGGGAATCAGGCTTTTGTTTGTTTTTCTCGTGAACCAGGAAGTCATGAATGAAAAGGCAAACAATTTTAATACTGCACTAAATAACATCTGACCCTCACAGCCACATGCTAACCTTTCGCAAACTGTTGCAACAAAGTTGGAAATGCTGAATTGCTTATAATGTGTTTGTTTGCTGTGGCATTACAAATTCCATTCCAAACTAGAAAGGCTGTCCCTGTCCGTGAACTGATACTTTTGGAATGTTTGTATGTTTTTTCCCCCCTTTTTAACTGTAATTATCAAGAATGCTAGTAATTGAGGGAGCTGTCTGCATACATTTCACTTATTGAAAAAAGCCATGATACAAAATCTGCTAAAAACATAAAAGAAAATGTTTGACATGGAGGATCATACAGAACTGTTTAATGACAGAATTCCATCATTAACCTTGAGTAACAGTTTAATTGTGATGGGAAACATGGTGAATCACGAGGCGAATCCTAAGAACATTGGGAATGAGAGAATACACTCCAGATGATGTGCACACTCGCCACATATAAGATGTGCTGTTATTCCTACACCATTCCCATAATTTGGATGTGGTACTCTCAAGTTCATACTGCAAGGCTGAATTATTGTAAATTTTTTAATGCTAACAAAAGTAGAAAATTTACTTTGATACGATACTTGAGAGCATATTCCACATATCTGTATTGTACTTGAGTTCTACTTCTCTACATTTCTGATTAGCATTGCCTTCAGCCATGTGTAGCATTTTAAGTGGGAATATTGCCACTTGTTGACTTATGTTTAAATGTGTGATCACTTTTCACAGCTATAATATATACAGTATAATAGTCAATATTTATAGACCTGGTTGAATGCTTTTACTCACCTTTAAGGTTCCCATTGCAATGTGGATTCCTACGAACTGGGCCACCTCTTTTTCAGTGACGGGCTTTGTCAATTTTGACACTTGCCCTGTACAGGCTGCAATATCTTTCCATATATTCCAACTAAAATACTGAATAAAGTAGTCGATAGGCTCACAATGCTCTTCATTGCCTGTCGGTTGGTCATCTGCTTCAGGACAGCCTGAAATTCTACAAAAGAAGGTACACATCAGAAGGCAGAAAGTACAATTTTACTAATATAATTATTTATGGCAATAAGACTTACTTAGATGTTTTTGCATGCTGCTCACTGTTGGCCGGTTCACACTGTCGCACCGCTCCATTAGCACAGATATCATGGTAACAAGACATGAGATGAGTTTCAGCTTCTGGCTCAGAGTGGACACTCTCGCAGTTCTCTGTATCTGATGATCGAGAAAGGAACTGTAGAACATCTTCAGCGCTCTGCTGCTCTGCACCAACATTGCCTGCATGTGACAAAAGTATTTGAAATGAAAAATTATTTACTTTGCTTGATATTACACTGTCATGATATTGAGCAGGAACAAAATACGCTTCAGTGAAAGCAAAAAAAAATTCTGTTACGTTATAGCCATACTGCTGTTACTTACCCTCTTCTGGGCTGGTGTATAAATTATGATGCATTTCCATTTGTGAGCATCCTATCCTCATATCACACTCCTCTAATCCAGGTACACCCCCTACAGATTAGCAGAAAAGCAGTTATCTGTTGTCTAGAACTTCAGTTCCGAATTGTCATTGACTTCAAATATTTATTGATCTTACATGATGGTCGAGTCCTCTCTTCCACCACTTCGGAACCGGAGGTGTCTTGATTAGTAGCTTGAGGCTCCACCGTCATCTCCCCTTCCTCTTCCTTTACAGGGTAGAAAATACACTGCTTGGCAGTAGACTGAGCCACTGTTGGGGAACCAGAAGAAATTCCAACTGGAGAACGATCCGTTTCTTTAGTGTGTGTGAGAAACAGCAATTAAACATCAAAAACAAGAGCGATAAACATACAAAGCAACCAAAGTAATTAACAAAAATACATACCTGGACATGCATTATGATCAGTTTGCATATCTTGAGCTTCCTGTGAAATATGAGGTTCATTTGAAATTTGCTGATCTTCTGCTTTTACCAAAATCATCTGGACTCCTTGCAAAAAATCTCCATCGTTAGCCTGAACATCCTGGGGTGTGAGAATAGATGGACTGACTTCTGTTTTCACATCAGTAGAGGTGCCACCCGAAGTTAATGCATTATCTGACTGAAGATTCAAACATTCAAGATAAAAAAATTTATTTGCGACAGTGGTGAAATGCAATTGCAACAACTTCAGACTGTGTAGATTAAAAAATTAAGATAATAATAAGAATATATGTATAACTTGTATTCTTGTCTATCAGTTTTGTTGCACACAAGTTATACTGTGCAAATATACAGAAAGCGTAAGTAACACTATTTCCTTGCTTTAATAGTGTTGAAGTCATAAGTCGTGATATGTGCACAAGATGGAAGAGTTAAATAACATTAAATGTAAACATAACCAACAAATAAAAAGCACAGTTGTAGCGGAGCACCCTTTAATTAATACAAACGTTATAAAAATTCATCTGAGTATTAAATAAAATTCTTGATTCAGAAAATTGTGTTCATCCTGAACACAATATGTGACCTAAGTGTGCAAATTTTAGACATAAAGTTTTTAGCCAAACGTACTATTTATACCTATAAGCAAGATTAAACATTGTATACAGAAAAACATACCTGCGCTCGAGTTCCACTCTGGCAGTGCACAGAGAGTCGTCCGTTTTTTAAGCTACTGGAGGAACGCCTGTTCTTCTCATGTTCTCCAGACTTCTGAGTTAGAGAACCACTTTCTGGTTTCATCATTTCCAAAGCAGTTGTAGTATCAGGTTGTGGTAACACAGATACTTCCTGAGCTTCTGAAGATTCTTTCAAGGTTGCAGTGGCATTAATGATTTTTCTGGTTTTGTGTATTTCTTCATTTGTTTCCTCACTGTTACCTGTGAGTGAATAAAGTTCAAAGACAACCCGGCAGTCTTCTTCACTGGCAACCAGCTCTTCTGTAGGTCTCTCTTCAGCAGAACGTCTTTTTCCAACTTGTCTCTTTCCCCTACCTTTGCTTCCTCGTCCTCTTTTCCCTTTTGGAATAGAATTGTTTTTTTGCCTGGATAGTGTCTGAACAGATATCTCGTCTGCCTCTTGCTTAATCTCTGATTGCTCTGTTATGTGAGATCCAGCATTATGAGAGGATCCTGGATTCAAAGTTTTTGAAGGCAGTTCGTTCTGAATAAAGGGAATTTTGTGAGCAAGTGTGTTGTGGTTTGCTTCTCCTTCCTGTGAATCAGAGACCTTGAGGGCAATATTTAGAGAGGGGGTATATAACTTAGAAGATACTTGGGAATGTTCTTTATTTTTGTCCAAATTGATAAAATGCATATCTGAATCTGAAGGCAGTGCCCCTTTAATATCCATTCCTTTTTGTGGCTCAGACAATGTAAGTGAGTGTATGTCTAAATTCTCCTGTTCAGCTATATTAACTTCATCTGTTTCAACATGATCAGCAGAAGATTCACCAGCTGCTTTTTTATGTCCAAGCGGAGGAGGCTCTTGATTAAGACCGTCATTGTGGTTACCCTCTCCTTCAACAAAAGTTGTTGTCACTAGAAAAGAAGGCGAAGGACTGAGGGCTGGGAAAGAAAGCCTGGGTTCATTCCTTTGTTCGTCCCCCAAACCAATCTCTCTCATTTCTGAATCTACGTCCCAGTCTGTTGGTACATGCATTTCAAAGTCATTAGTGTGGACTGCACTTGCGAGCGTTATTTCATTTGACCTCAGGCTAACTGCGCTCATTTCAGAAACATCACAGGGCACAACAGAGTAACTGAATCCATTTTCAGAGTGAAACAATGCCATGTGCTCTTGTAAAGCAGATACCTCTGAAAAGCTCTTCCCACAATCATGGCAACCAATTACGAGCCGAGAATAAGGAGGGCTTAATGCAATTTCCTGATCTATTTTTGCAGAGGATTTACGCTTTCTCACAGCTTTTTGTTTTGTGCCAGAGGGAATGTCACTGTCGACATGAGATGTGTGCAAACGAGAAGACTGCTTTGAACCTACTTTGGATTTCTTTACAATTGTTTTTGACTTCTTTTTCTTTTGGCTGGAAGCTTGCAATGATTTTTGTGCGCCTTTCTTTGCTGGCTCTACTGTTGTCTCGTGGTCATAATTTTTTTTTGTTTGACACTTATGTATTAGTTGGTGATCTAAACCTGTAGTCTTAGCATCCAGCTTGTGCACCTTCAGTTGTGGTTGTTTATGACCTTTTAGCAAAAGTAAGGCCTGTTGCTTTATTTGATCGATGACTGGGGTCTCGGATACATTTTTATCTTTCTCCCTTTGTTTTGCTAACTTGTGGGTTTTCTTACTCACCTTATTTACTTTATTTACTGTGATCTTACTCTTTGCTTTTTTTTTTGATTTTGCCTCGGAAACTTTACCTGACTTTTTCTTCTTCGGCACAGGGGTTTCATCTTGATTTGACTCCTGAGTAGACTTTCCTTCCTTTGCCATATCTCTCTGGTTTTCAGATTTTCTTTTTTGAGGTTTCCCTCTGTGTGCTTGTTCTGACACCTTCATTACTTTTTTGTCACAGGGGAAATTAAGGGCCTGGGTTGGTCCAGAAGACTTTTCAGTTTTTCTTCCCTTTTTGTGTTTCGGTTTCAAATTTTCAATCGCCTTTTGTGACAAAACAGGCACATTTCCTGAATCAATGTCTTCTTGATCCTTATATGGACTGTTTTTGGAAGTATTTAACAGTTTTTGAGTTGAATATTTTTTCTTATTTTGTTTAGATCCAAAGTGGTTCTTTGTCTTCTCTTGTTTTTTCGGTTTCCTTGACCCAGCTTGAATCTTTTGATTAGGTGTTATGGGTAATGAACTTTTTGCAACTTTATCCTGAATTTTCATGTGCCGGGACTTCACCTGCTTTTTAGATCTTTTCTTCTTAATTGGCAAGGACTTCTTAACCTTTGGGGAATCTTCTGGCAAAGGATTTTGGTCGTTGGTTTCCACTCTGTTGCCTTGCTGTACACCTGATTCACTACAGGGTGCCTGCTCCAAGGAAGAGCTTTCTTGGTCAGGTTGTATGTTGCAAAGAGAAGGGTTATTCATGTTTAATATTTGATCCTCTGGTGGGGGAATTTCATCAAAATTCTGTTGCTTCAACTGGGCTTCACTGTCTTGACTATCATCAAGTTGAGGATTCCCTTGCTCAGTTCTTGGCTGAGGTTCTACTAACAAATCCAGTGCCTCGATTGCATTTTGACAGTGGGACTTATTGAGTTTATCTAAATTTCCCGTGCCAGTTTGTGGCTCAGGTTCTACTCCTGAACCTATTACCTCGGGTGCCTCTTGAGTTTGAGGATCTGCACTGGTGTTGGTTAAATCAGAGATAACCTCACTCTCCTGCACAGTTTGGGTCTCAGGTTCAACTGTTGAGTCTGCAGCTTCAGAGACCTTGTGACTTGGTTCTGCATTAGTGTTGGCCTTCTCTGACAAGGCGATGTCTTGTGGCTTGATTACAGGTTCCCTTTCACTTATGCTACTTTCAAAATCAGTTGTCAAAGATGAATTGTTCACTGATTCTGCTGTTTTGACAACTATTATGGTATGAATCTGCTGCTCCTCTGTTGTAAGAACGAGTGGATGACTGGCTTCCAACTGAGGCGGTAAAATGTCTTTTTCGCTCAGTTCTGGCAGAAGTTCATACTGAACCTCATTTACCAGTTCTGCTGTGATGTCTGCTGATTCAACAACTGTGATATGGTTCTCTGCAGAAATAGTTGTCCCATCATCAATCACAGTTTGCTCTTGTTCAACAGCAACTTCAACCTGTAATGATTCTAATAACACATCTTGCTGAGTTCCAGTAGATGATGTTCCATCATGTTCTTGTTCATCCTCTGCCTGCTGAAGTCCAGTTTGTTGTACTGTTGGCTGCGTGAAATCAAAATGCAAAGGTCGTATAAGGCCTTGTGGCTGTTGCATTCCATTGCTTGGTGTCTGCAACGGTAACTGATCAACTCCAAGAATGACAAGTTGATTTACTTTCTGGACATTTCCCATTTTCTCTATTAATCTTTTAATATGTTCAACTCCAAGTGGGCTTATTTGCGGTACGGTCTGTCCAACAGCGTCCACGTGTGGTAGAGGTAGTTGAACTACTTCAGTCAGAGGTGTAACACACAAGCCTCCTGCTCCCACAGCACTGTTGGATGATGTAATAGTTGAGTGCTTTGTCCTATAGTGGTGCAGCTGTGATTTGGCCGTCTTGAAAGACTCGTTACATTGTGAGCATGAATATTTCTTAGACGATATACCTGGAAGTAAAAAGAAATGCCTTTCATTTTAAACAGGACAAACTATATACATTCCCAATAAATGTATTTTGCATGCAAAAACTTTCCATCATGCCTTTGGGAAGGCCCTAAAGTGGTCTTTTCTACACTGACCAGCCAAAAAAAGTCAGCATTTAGATTTAAGAAAACAAGTACTTTGGATCCTTTGGTTGAATAATTAATGCAGTGATTAATGTTTCAGCTCGCTATTTTTTTATTTTTTTTACCCTGCCTGGTGGAATACGTAATGTCTCATTTCTTAATCACCCAAGTTACTACGTTTCAGAAGGGTCAAAATATCAGCCTGGGTCAAGTAAAGAAAACATCTAAAGTGACTGCTTATATTACTGGAATGGGTTTAAGCTCAAGGGGTGTAGAAAAGGAAGTGCAGGAGGTACCCATTAGCCAAGGTTACATGGCAGTAAAACAAAGTCAGCTGACTAGCTGAATGTATTGATTGACTAGAATTGAATTATGTTATCCCATTACATCGATTACACCCATGCATAGATTATCCCCTACATCTACAACTAAAGTTTAGATTTATATTTGTATAGCTAAGTTTTTTTAATAAAATTTTTTTTTTACATTTTGTTATCTTCTACAGCTATATTTTCTATAGCTCTTATCTTCTATACTGTAGCTATATTTTCTATATTATATTCCTTAATTTATTACTAAATTTATTTCTTATTGATGATCTTTTTTTAAAGGTTACGGTCGGTCGTATAAGCATTTCACTGCATATCATGCTGTGTATTACTGTGTATGTGACAAACAAAATGTGAATTGAAATTTAAAATGCAGTTTTTCCTTCCCTGATGACATGGCCATATTCCAGGATGACAATACCCAGATTAATCAGGCTAAAATTATGAAAGAGCGGTTCTAGGAGCTTAAAAAAATAATTTTCACACAGGAATTGGCCACTATATTTGTCTTAACCTTCTCCTAACCTCTACAATGTACAATGAGTACAACTGTGTTGCTAGCAAACGTTTACTAATAAACATTAAAGGCACCAAAACAGGTTCTGAAAAATTCAGCTTATGTAATGTTAATTAAATGACAATAACAGTCCAGTTTCCAGAATAAAAAGCATCTGCAATTCAGGATGATGCCCTGGCACAGAGCAGGCCGGTGTTGTTCCAGAAAGTGACCGGCTGCCAAGACCTAACTGGACTCCTTCGATGCGTGTGTTGCATATTGACTACAAGCACAAACCAAAGACTTTATTCTGGTAGGTATAGGATTGATGTTTTATATTTGCTCGTCCGGTTCCTTTTTAATTTGGTTATTACACCCACCAACATTAACATGCAGCTTCGGTTTGTCGCTGATTTGCATACATTTCAGCGAAGAACTTTTCTGAAACAGCAATGAAAAATCTCACTCACTTTTATGTTATTTCTAAACTTCCTTCAGCTCAAATAGTGCTTTGTTCTCAGAATCAGGCATGTACTTTGACTTGCAAGTTAAAAACAGCAGACTAATTGGCTGTTGCAATTCGTTTATGTCTGCCGTGTGATTGCAGCGGTTAGATCTATCCAGTAAAATTGACCAAAACCTACCATTGCCATCAACATAAATTTTATCGCAATAATATATATAATTTTACTGCCCATCCCTACATGCTACCATCACTCCCTGGAATACTATATAATGCACCCTTTTGCATTATCATAATTGACTAATAAAAAGGTAAGACCAATTCTTTTTTTTTTCTGCTATACAAAGAACAGCAAAAAACATGGCAAATTTGGTAGATGCAGTTTCTGAAAAAAGTGCCGTGCTACCTCCAGCAAAGTGATATTGCTTTTGAACAACAGTTCCACAAACACTACTTATTATCAACAAATTTGGACTTGTTTATTAACTTAACCAGTTATTTTGCTTTACCAACACATAAAAAGTTGGTAAAGTTGGCATGTCTGTACATTGAAGGTATTTGCAAAAAAAAATTATTTGGCCAGATGTCAGATGAGTAATAGAACACATCAAGATGGTTTTCAGAATTTTTGTCTGTCTGTCTGTGCACGCATCACGTAAAAACTACTAAACAAAATTTTATGGGGTTTTCACCCCATTTTTGCCCGACCTTGAGATAACCTATTGGCTTCATCACAATCAAACCACAGGAACAGAAAAATATGCTAATTTGAAATTTAAATGGGGGGAAAAAAAAAAAAAAAAAAAAAAAACACCGTCAAAATTCAGGAGATGACACTGTACGTTTCTTTTATACACACTTATGAATGTGCAATAAAATTTCAGTAGATGTGCCTGCGACTTCATTATCGCTTAAAGTTTTTAAAAAATAATAGCCTGTTGGTTTTCCAGTGAATACATCCTGCACTAAAATCTTATTGTGTCGCAATATTCCCGGGTTTGTTCTCTGGGTAAAACCTAACCCATGATGTGTGTTTACTGGAAAATGCAGACCGGGAATTGGATTGCAATTATCAACACATTTTTAAGTAGTGGGCCATGGGGTACAGCATCTGGGGGAAACTCTATAGGTATACACTATATAGGTGAATTCTCTGATCACTAAGAGCGATGGTTTACATCCGAACGCATTTTACTACACAATTTTACCCTCACATTATTATGATTCATCTTCATGTCAGTTAATCATACATTATGTTCATGGAAAGTTCATGCATGAGGAGAATGTGCCATAAACCTAAATGTTAGAGAAAGAGTACTACTTACCCTTACCCCTCCTTTTCTTTGTTTTGCTTGTGGCATTTGTCAAGTTTTCTACACCTTCCGTCCCCTCATTTTCATGTGCTTCCAGGTGCTTTTGCAGAGCTTTGGGCATGGTAAATCTCTTGCCACACTCTTTATGTATGCAAACGTATGGCCTTTCTCCAGTGTGTACTCGCTGGTGGTACTTAAGCAAAGTAAGGGTCTTGAAGAGCTTGCCACATTCTGAGCAGGTATAACCCTGCTTGTTATAGTGTACCTTTTTATGGCTTGTAAGCTCGGACGATCGACTGAAAGCTTCCCCGCAAATGGGGCATTTAAATGGCTGCTTCTCTGTGTGAGCGCGCTGATGCGCCATGAGCTCCGTAGAACAGGTGAAATGTCGATCACACACATAGCACGCAAACAGCGCATCGCCAAGAATGAACTGCTCATACTCAGAGGGGTGGTTCATTTTGAGGTGGCGCTGCTTGCTCTTGTTGTCACTGAAGATGATGTGGCACTCCAGGCATTGCAGTGAGAGCTGAGATGCTGCAAAACGATCATACACTATTAACTTAGCAAGTTCAAGTCCGATGTAATACAGGTAAATAAAACTGAAGAAAAACAACTATGACACTACTTAAAAGCTAATGTCTTGCATACACGGAAATCAACAAAGAGGTCTGGAAAAACTTACAGGTGAGAGGCATCACTGTGGGCTTGGACATGTCCAGTTTTAGCGGATCCATTCTGTCCTTTTTTGGCGGGATGAACTTTCTAACACTTGCACCCACTTTAGAGATTCCTGTCTCTCCAGGAGCTGTAGGGCTAGATGTCACATCTCCAAGGGACTCTTCACATGATGGGGCTTCAGCTGAACCTTCTGACACTTCACTGGGATTTGAGTCTGGTACTGGACTGCTGATCGCCATTATCTCAGTTGGCATACCTTGATCTGGATACTGATTTGGCTCAACAGGATGACTGGTTATTTCATCTTCAGTAGCCTCATACGTTGGAACTGCAAGCACACTTTCCTCTGGCATGTCCTCCGCTGGAGATATTGGTTCAATTATTGCTTGTGATGGGACGTAAAGGTCGAGTTTCCCCTCACCCAGACCAATGACCTGTGCTGTGAGGTCCTGATCTAATCCTGTTTCTGCGGGAGACACACTCTCCAACTCTAGAGTTATACATTCTTTGTCAAGAAACAGATCACTGACTGACTGACTGGCAAGCTCCATGATCCTAAAGGATCCTCTAGAAGGAACCGGATGAATGAAGACTTAGAAGTAGTAAAAACCCCTGAAATGTACACAACATATTAACAAAAAACAGTTAATGATACATTTAACAAATACAAACTGTTTAAATCACAGTTTAGTAACACAGTGGTATGAAGTGGTATCCAAAATTTTTGAGATTTGCACACAACAGACTCGGCTGATTTTGCTGTACGTTCTCCCACACATGCCTTAAAACCTGACAGTAGAATTCACTATTAACAATCTGGCCCCTGAGGATGAATTCTCAATGCACAATGCTGCAAATGTCGGAAAAGAGGATGAGCATGCACACGGTCGAGCAGCGGATCTGCCTCGTCTTTTTCGGTCGTGGAAATGATGGGCTCTTCCACTTTGAAGACTATTGCTTCATCAGCGGTAATGATCCCTAACATGAAGGACAGGTCATCCACGGCACAGTGACTTCAATACGATGTTCCTCCTGCTCCTGGGTCAGCAGTCTGAGGACAAATTTGGCAGCGACACAGAGCATGCTCATACCACACGTGAGGATTGCCTGGACCGTTCCATACGACACATTGACAACGGCAGCAATTTGTTCTACAACAGGTCATCACGCATGGTTTCGCCATTTTTGGAAGTTGAGCTCATTGAAGGTCTTCCTGATTTTTTTTGTCGGCCGGTTTCCAGTCTTTAAGCGCGTGTGCCACTCGAAGCACCTCGAATGACTCATTGTAGCATCGCCGTAAACTTGCAGAGTTGTCTCTGTGGCAGATTTGCCCAGTTTCATGCAGAATTTCACATTCGCTCTTTGTTCTAACTTGCTATCCATGACAAAATAGCAGACGTGGTTCAAGACGATGTCTTTTGGCACGCTGACTTATGAAGGCCGGTGCTCCATGTGACTGTGCATGCAGCCTTGTGCTGCCATCTGCTGGTGTGTTACAAAACTAGTCTCGAAATCCTTTTGATACCACCTCATATACAGACCTCACAAACAATAAAACAATATAGGCGAGAGACTGGAGCTTTTATTATATATATATATATATTCATTTGAAAGGGAAAACTGAAAAGCGGTTTTAAAAAAAAGAAAGAATGATATACATTTATGCAGAGAATGGATAAGTGTTTGCAATTATCTCTAAGAGTGCTCATTACCCACTGATGTGTTGTGTAGGGAGTGTGCACGGTCATTCATTAATTCAGAATGCTAACTGCACCAGTATAATGCGAATACTTTCAAAACCAAACACATTTCGACTTACAATCAGCTTAACACACCCACTCTCTCTCTCTTTTCTCTTCCTCGGCTCCCCCACAGTTTTATCCTGGAGCAGACGGCTAACTACGGACGCTGACGCTAGGCTACCTGATTTATTCACCCTTCTAACGCTCTCTCTCAACCCTACTCATACACTTCAGCAAAAAACACGTATACTAAAAAAATTAACTATACATTATATCCAGTACAGCCACGTTAATGAACAAAAACGTTACCGGAACGCTGTTATACTGCCGCACTCATCCAGCCTGCATTGTTTCTCCTTCGCAAAGCATCACCAGCTACGACCATATCAACATGAATCCGGAGGGTGTGACGTCACGTGGGAGGGGGCAGATCCTCATGGATATTGTAGTCCTTTCCTTGACCACATTGTTCCTGTGGGTTTATTTCCAGGCAGGGGCGATTCTAGGATTTTGTACGTGGGAGGGAACAGGGGTGACCAAGAACCAGTCAGGGGGGGCCATGGCAAATCAGATTCAATTAGCTAGCAATATATAATGGCTTAGAAAACATGATTTCCAAAATCTTGATCAATGCCCTGTGGCCTAATAAGAGTAGTATTATGTTAAATGTGGTAAATAATTTAGTATTATTATTGTTTTTTTTTTTGGATGAAAAGATTTTTGTACATTTATTCATAAAAACAACTGATAAAGTAACATTTATCATTTCAGTAGTTTTTAGTTGGATTTAAGTGCGGGATCCACCCGAAAGTTTGTACTAGAGACCTGCGTGGGACGGATTTTCCCGTTACCGCTGGCGGGTATAGTGGCGCTGGGGGGGGCAGTCTCGCCGGGGAGCAATTCAGTGTAGAACCACTACTGAGTAGATAAATAATATAGTATTTGTTTAAAATAAATAAATTTTAAGATAATTACATTTTTGCGGGAGTCCC
>JAOTQY010000045.1:27477981-27488654 GCA_026413445.1 Dolichallabes microphthalmus
GATAGACCAAAATCTCTACCGGTTGACAAATTTCTACCGGTTAACCGTGTATACCGGTATATCGCCCACCCCTAGCCACACATAATGGGGACACTCATTTTAAGAAATATAAGGCCAAGTGAAGTTGTTAGTGATTTCCCACTGCCAATCTTGAAACAGTGAAACAGTATGAAAATGTTAAACAGGAAAGACTTGTGTCCATTTTAGCACAATGGCCATTTGCTGTTCCAGTATCTCACTTTTGCACAATGTAAAATCCCCCCCAAAAGAACCCTATATTACACTATATTGCTACTGCTACCAAACCCCCCAGCCACTGGATGCATTGCCGGTCCCAAGTCAGGAAGGGCATCCCGCGTAAAACCTGTGCCAAGTTGTTGTGCGGACTGGCTATTCCGCTGTGGCGACCCCTTGCCGGGAGCAGTCAAAAAGACTAACAACTATATTGCTACTGCTACTATATTGCTAGCCAACCACTTTTTTAAAAAACTTGAACAGTAATTATTTTAAAGCAGATTTTGTAAAATTATTCATATAAAAATTGCACATTGTAAGTTATACATTGAGTACCAAACCTTATTTGAACTAAACACTGGACAAAATGTACACCTTAACAAGACAATAGCACTCGCACCACGTGTACATCAAAGTGACAGCAAGCAACACCAGCATCTTGGTAGACACCTAGCATTGGGTGTCTGAAGTTTTTTTTAAATAGTTTTACACTATATACTTTTTGCTTACTTTTACTGACATCATTTTGATCTTCCTAAGTGGTCTAGCATCTAAAATTTAGTTTTACTGTAAATAAGTTGAGGTCACAATTAATAGTATTTGGAACTCTACCTTAAGACTATGAAATAATTGCCCATCTTGACTTTTTAAAGTTATCCGTGACTTATCCAGTCCCTGGATATAAGAGATACAGACCAACAATGACAACTCTATTGAAATGGCTTTATTGTCCAAGTCTGAAAATTTAATACACCATAAATGTAAAAATTGTTTAAAAAAAAAGGAAAAAAAAAAAAAAGGATGCACATGAATACATACATACTGCATATATACATAATGTAGTGACTTGCTTTTATGAGTAACTGCAAGTCATGAAGTGCTTGGTAGGTGCTCTTAAACACCAGTTAAGCAAATGAAAGAGTAAATCAACTTAACAATAAAATATACATAAAGAAGATACCAAGAATCCCATCTGAACATACAAAGGACAGACAACTCTAGCAAAACTACAAACCCTAGCAATTTAACATCGACTCCATTTGTTACATGGGCATTAGATATACGTGTTATTAGGACAACGGTTTTAAGAACTAAAATATAAAATTAATTTAAAAACAACTTAAGCCAGCAAATTACAAAAGTTAACAGGAAATGTTTGATAAAAGACTTTCGAATAAATGCCAAAAAGTTTAACAGTTTGTGGATTGATATTTAAGTCTGCTGTATAATATTTAGTAGTGGTGTAATATTTACACCATCAATTATTCCTAGCATGCACATTTTATCCCACACCTGTTTTAGTTTTAGAACAGCTATAATTTACCTTTATCTGGAGCTTTCTATAAACGCTAGAAATTTCGCAAGTAGTTCTCCGAAGTGCAGTAGTAAAAACAACTATTTATGTATGTACATATCAGAGTACTAAAACAATTAACCTAGAAAAAAAACAAACTTGGCATACGAGTTAATACGGAAAAGCATGAACCCACAACATGAGTCAAGGAACTATACAATTTTGTGTTCAGAAAACTGAATGACTAAGAATCACCTGCATTGCAGGAAATACTCTACAGTACACTCTACTCAATAACTGGGCTTTGAAAAAGAAAGTCAGTTGGTGACTGGGATGGGAAAGAATCTGGGGATGTCCTATGCGTTTGCTGATGCTCTTCTAAAAGATGTAGAAAAGCAAATGCCTTGTCGCACTCTGTGCATTCATAGACGACTTGTCCAACGTGTGTTTCCTGGTGCTGTCTCAGCTGAGAAAGCACGTTGAAAGATTTATAGCACATATCGCATCTGTGGTCTCCACTTGCTTCACTAAATGTTTGCAATTTAGGATGCTTCTGTTCATGCCTTGTAAGGTCATATGGAGTTTTATACGATTTGCCACAAACTGAGCACTGGTATTTACGGTGAGCATCATGGGTTTTACGGTGAGAAAAAAGTGTTTTTTTTGTTTTGAAGATGCTGGAGCACAAATCACATTGATGGGTTCGCTCATTGTGCGTTTGCTTATGCTTTGCAAGATATTTCTTTTTGGTAAAGCCTTTTCCACAAACCGGACACTTGAAAGGACGGTCAAGTTCATGCAACTTTTGGTGCTCCTGTAAACTGAAGTTGGAAGGAAATCGTTTGTTGCAGGTAGGGCAATTATAAAAGTCCTCTCCTACATCCACATCCTCCTCCTCATTATTTGTGAGTACTTCAGAATTTTCTTGTTTTTGGTGAACACAATAATGTTGGCGAAAGGCATCACTTCCAAGGAAGCTCTTGCCGCATTCTGTACACTCATACTGTGTAGCAGCAGTCAAATGGCTCTGTTCATGTTTCTCAAGTTGTTGCTTAGTTGAGAATGTCTTGTTGCAAACATTGCACATGTTTGCATGAACAGAAAGGTGATTTGCTAGCTCCAACACTTGAGAGAAACTCTCAGGACAAATTGGGCATTTGTAAATTTTGTCCTGATTAGAATCATCAGTGTTTGATATCTTGAGTTCATCATCCATCTGAAGTTTGGAAGAGTCTTCGCCACCATGTGTTTGCAAATGGGTCAGGAAGTGATGGCGATGGCTAAAGCTCATGTGACAACTATTACACTGAAAGGACCGTGTTCCAGATAACTGATGAGTGAGCTGATGTTTCTTAAGGTGAGAACCATGCAAGAAATGCTTGTTACAGTCTTTACACGAGTATGGCCGCTCCTTTGCTGGATTACAGCCATGTTCAGAGAGCAGCTCAGGATCTGGAAATCGCACCTGACAAATTTCACAGCGATATCTGTATTGCTGCACAGTCCCGGATAAAGGGTTGTTTGATATTGGTAGAGATGAAGTCTGCTTTGCTGGTGGAATTAAGGGTGGGAGCTCCTCTGCTTCTGTGTGGATTTTCCTGTGCTCTGCTCGGCTTGATTTACAGGAAAAGTTTTCGTGGCAAAGATCACAGGGAAAGTTTTCATCACGGTGTGTGGTCATGTGTTCTGTCAGTTGTGAAGACCGTGTGAAACTTAAATGACATTTTGTGCATCGATGAGGACGTTTTCTAACATGAGTGTGCTTATGTTTGCGCAACGCAAAGAGTGAAACAAAACCTTTACCGCACATTTGACACTGAAACTCAGATTTGTGGCTGCGCTGATGCTGCTGCAAATTGCCAAGCTGAATAAAACATTTGCCACATTCTTCGCATTCATAGGGCTTTTCACCAAGATGGCATCTTTGATGATCCTCAAGACTTTCTGATGTCACAAATGTTTTACCACAGACATGACAAGGAAAATAGGGGGCAGAGTCAGAGTCATCATCACCAATATCATTGGCATCACTTCCATCTGAGTCACTGCTGCTCAACTGCTGTTCGGTGGTAGCACTTTTAACATCAAGGCTTTTTGAATACCCTTTATGTTTAACCCTGAGGTGTTTCAAATAGGACCCTTTGACAGTGTAAATTTTATTACAGGGCTGGCAGGTAAATACTCTAGGAGACACTCCATCAGTTTTTAAAGTAGACTCAATTGTTTTGAGTTGTTCACTAGTAGAGTGAGAGAGCCTTTGATGAGTATGCAAGGATTTAGGAGTCCAAAACCTCAAATTGCATGTGCCACAGACAAATGGCCTATTAGGGTCATGACAAGATCTGTGCAGGTCCAAATCAGAGGGATAGCGAAAGCTTCTAAAGCATTTTGAACAAGTATTCTTAGCAGGTTCCTGATGCTGAGTCTTCAGATGTCTTTGCAGTGTGCCTGCTTGATCAAAGGTCTTACCACAAATGTTACAAGAGTGGTTTTTTCCTAACTTGCGCTCTTGGTCTTCACGGCCATGAGCCTCAAGATGACTTATAAGCATAAGCCCATCTGTAAAACTTCGCTCACATTCAGAGCACTGATATTTGTGAACCACTGCTGCTTGTTTGTCCTTTATGCTTGCATTTCCTTTATCCTGGTCTTTACATGAAAACTTTGTCTGGAGTACACCAGTTCCTGTTGTGTTGGAACCTTTATTAAAGACTAGGACCTTATCATTCGGAGTTCCCTCTAATTCTGATGAAATTGCATCTTTGTTGGTTTCATTTACTGCAGGTTCAAAACCTTTACATTTTCTCATGTGCTTCTGCTGGACATTTTTGCTCCAAAATCCCTTGTTGCATTTTTTGCAAGATAGCGGGTATAATGCTGTATGAGTGCGCATATGCATGCCAAGTCCACTGGCAGTTATGAACCTCGTGTTGCACTCCACACACTCAAAAGGCTTTTCCCTTTCACCATTGCCATACTTGGCATATATTTGACCGCTACTCTGCAAGTTTCCAGCATAACCGTCATCTACTGGTTCCTTCTTAACGTGCACATGACTTGATAATTGATCATACTCAAGAAAATCTGACTGCTGTAGTTCATCAGTTTTGTGTTTCGCAAAAATATGCTGCTGAAGCTGTGAGAACAATAAAAAGCGATCATTACAGCTGACACAGGAAAATCCCTTGACTTTTGAAGGACTTGACATGTTGCTTCCACCGACAGGACACTCTGTGGACTTCAAGCTGATGATGCAGCTCTTTTGATGCATCTCAAGCATTTCTTGAGTAAATAATCCACCACATCGGTCACAAAGCACTTTAGGATCATCTGTTTGTCCTCCGCATTTAGTCAAGTGTCGTTTTAAATAGTCTCTTCTGATGAAACGCTCATTACAACCAGCACAACCAAATGGCTTTTCTCCTGTATGAAGACGGGTATGGACTTTTAATTGCGCTTGGTCTTTAAACCGTCGAGGGCAGTACTCGCATTGAAATTTCCATTTATTGGAGTAGTGCACCTCTATACGTTGCATAAGTTTGGATGTCTCTCTGCAAGTCTGCACTGGAGTATTTACATTGGTTGGCATTTGCACTGGTTCTGGGCATTCTGATACCTTGCAGTTCACCCTGATACAGTGTCTCTTCAGACTGTCCTTACAAGTAAAGCCAGTACCACATCTTTTACAGGAAAACGGTTTGAAAGTAGAATGTGAAATGGAAAAGTGCCTTGTTAAGTTGCTTTGTGTAGATAACTTCTTTAAACAAATACTGCATTGAAATTCTTTGCTTTGTGGCTGTCCCTTGATTTGAGAGGCAACATGATCAGCAGCAATCTGCACCTCAAGTTGCTGCTTTTTCCCTCTACACCGGGTCTGGTGATATTTCAGATGATCGTATCGAGAAAAACAATTTTCACACATTTTACAACGATATGGTTTGACTTCTGTGTGGGTAAGAATGTGGCGTCTGAGATTTCTAGGTTTTGTAAAGGTTTTTGTGCAAAAATTGCACTTCAATTGCTCACCATTTGCTCCTATAATGACTGTGCAGTCCTTTAGACTGGTTGAACTACCTGGCATGACTTTGGTTTCTTCAGATTCATTCAGTTGTTTTGCTTCATGTTTGCGTAACATGCCATCACATAAGGTTTCATGCTGTTGACAGGAGCTCTGACTATCATATTTCTGACCACAATGCTTACATGCAAATGTTTTTTTCCCCAAGTGAGTATGAAGATGTCTTAGTAAATAAGATCTATACTGGAAACGCTTAGAACAATGTGGGCAGCGCTCCTTAAACTTTTCCTTGATACTTGTTCCCAATTCTTTTGCTATTCTGCATGTTCTGTTTGTACCAATTAAATTTGTATCTGTGTGTTCACTCTTATGGGCATTTCCAGTTTTTTCACTGTTAAATTTCTCTCGAGAGGCAGATTCGTTGAAGGTGCAGTGTTTCCGATGTCCATAAACCTTATTCTTTTTAAAGTATTTCCCACATTTTGAACATGGTACAAGATTGTTACCCATGTGAGCTTTTTCATGCAGTTTCCAACTACCACACCTGGCAAATATATGTGGGCAGTATGAGCAAAAATATTTTTTTGAAATTTTTTCTGGCTTTGATGCTGCTTTGACTTTTGCAAATTTTTGACGAGTTTGAGTTGTGGTTGATAATGGAATGAGAGGTTTTTTTGGAAATATCTTGCATTTCTCTTGATGAACTCTGAGCGGTTCCTTCCTGTTAAAATACATTCCACATATAGTGCAAGGAAAAGGTTTTTCACCAGTGTGAAGACGAATATGCCGAATTAATGCAGTTCGACTTGTGAAACTATGCTTACAAACTGGACATTTGGACCCAGTTGGAAGGTGTGTTAAACAGTGCTCACTCATTGATTTGGAATCAACAAATTCCTTTTGGCATATTCCACACTTAAAGCGCGCTATAAATTCTCTCACTTTTACATCTGCTGCCTTTTTGGATGGACCCCCAGCAGACAGACATGATTTTGCCATGGCTTTTTTCTTTGCATGGCATGCAACATGTCTTAGCAAGTAGACAGGAAACTTGAATTGCATTGGACAATCAGGGCACTGAAGCATACCCTTTTTTATGTGGGACTGTCTGTGTTTTAACAAATCTCCAATAGTGGGCAAAATTTTCTTACAGACAGAACACTGAATCCTTCGCTTGTGGACATTTTTGTGGACTATTAAGTGTGAACGTCTTTTGAAGTTTTTACCACAGTCCAAGCACTGGAAAGGCTTCTTGTCCCTATGAAGCTGCAGGTGACTCTTCAATACGTCAGCGGAACTGAAACATTCATCACAGAATCTACAAAGTAAAGAGGTACTGGTGTCCATATCAGATGACTTTTCATCAGAATCCTGCTGGCTTTGAGGTATCTCAATATTAGAGTCGGATTCTTTCACTTCAGTAACATTGTCAGGGTTAGTCACTGGTACTGCAGAAGCCAGACGCAATGAGTGTTTCTTCATGTGTCTATAGACTCCAGATTTATGTGCAAACAAAGACGGGCACACTTTACATTTATAACATGGAATATTCTCTGTTGACACCACTTCCTCTTTTTCTTCTTTGATACTTTCTTTGAAAACGTTCTTTTTGTCTGTATGCCTCCTCATTTTGTATAGCTGAAAGCAAGTGTTTTTAATATGTCTATTCCGATTAGCAGACAGAGAAAATGTCTCCTTGCATAAGGGGCATTTATACCTGTTGCCCACCTTTCCTTTCCCAGTTTGCATATATTCTTGCAAACACCTCTGTCGCATGTGTCTGGTTCGGTTGTACGAGTACCTAAAAACATGTGGACAGGTGGGGCAGGCAAATTTACCAAAAGATGCTCCTGTAATAGGTGGTTCAGAAAAGTGTGGCTTTGTAATTTCTCCCGAACATAGCTCCCTTCTGTGTTTGTCAAGATTCCACAAATATTTGAAAACCTTTTTACACTTATTACATTGAAAAGGCTTTGCACCTGTGTGCGATCTAAGGTGCACTTTCAGTTGAGCTCGGAGTTTGAACCCTTTTCCACAAACGGGACAATTTACTTTCTTTGGAGATGACTCCTTGTTTATGTCCACAAGTTTCACAAAACAATCAGGAAGGCCAACTTGACAACTATCAATTCCAAATGTAAAGTCTGATTTAGCAGCATTTTTCAGGGCTGTTACAGAGCATTTTCTCAGTTCATTGGGGTCTAGTATCAAAGGAGTGCATCTGACTTTTTTTTTGTGGGCATAAAGTCTTTTTGCATGAGTAAAGTATAAGCCACAATGACCACACCTATGCGGAGTTACAGTTCTATGCCTTTGCTCATGATCTTGATAGTAAGACTTTTTAACGAATGGTTTTTGGCAGTACTTACATTGGTATTTTGTATTAAGCTTCTCGGCGAGTTGTTTAGAGGTTGGCAATATTACTTCCGACGGCTGCATGTCTTTTGGCCTAATTTGCCCACACAAGTGTTGTGCTGCCAATGTTCCATTAGAAAAATAGGCTCCGCAGTTGAGGCAATACTGAAATATATGTTTAGAGTGATTGCCGTGGTGGTGTTCAATAAGTTCATCTAAATTTACTGTGTTGTTCTTGCACACAGAACAAGCATACATGTTTCCATCTTCAGCATTATGCTTGGTTGTCTTCAGAAGGACAACAGGCTGTAGTTTTCTCATTAACTTCTTTGATGACAACAAGGACACACCATTTTTAATTCCTGTGTTGTGTGTACTTTCAGGTCCAGCTAAGCTCTCAATGACTTGGTCATCTATAAAGTCATTTTGTTGTCCAAGATCTTGAGACACAGAAGTAGTACTGTGGGTCTTGGTCATATGGGGTTCCTGCAGACCATCATCTGATGAGTCTCGTATATGATCAGTGGGTACAGATTCAGGTGTAGGTCTTGCAAGAACTGGGGGTTGCACATGAGCTATCTCACAATTCTGGAAGTCCTGAATCATATTCCCAGTCACTGAAAAGGTTTCAGCATTTTGCTCCAACTTTGTATGGACCGTACTGTTTAAACCAAAACATGACTGTAGGAATTCAAAACTGCCATGTTCCACATCTTGGCTTTTCCTTGTCCCATCATTCTCTGCTTCATTTTTATGAGCAGTATTTTTAACACCGTCCTTTACTTCATATTCTGCAGTATTATTTTTGGTCTCACAGGTGCTTATTGCTTTTACGGGGCAATCTTGTGCACCTACATCTCCAGCACTAATGGCATTCTTCTCATCATCTTTTATATTCTGCTTTGTGACATTTAAATCCAAAGCACAAACATCATTTTGTGCTGTAGTAGCTGGAGTGTCTCTGCAGTTCATGCTTCTTTCAGCAACATCACCGTCTGTGTTCTGTGCAAGTACTCCTTTCATTAGTTCCTCAGTTTTCAAAGGGCATACATTTTCATCTGTTGCAGTAGTGAGATCTGAGCACTGATATTCAGGATTTAAGGAAGACTTTTCTATTTGATTATCAGCCTCTAACACATTACCGAAGCTGCCACTTTGTCTTTCTCCTTTTGTCTCAGGAGATGCTCTAGAGAGATCATTTTTATTTTCTGTGGCTTTTTCATTTGCTGCCCATGCATTAGGTCTTCCAGCAGGACAAAAGTCTTTCTCTAATTCATTTTTATCTCTACAACCAACTGTTTTCTGACATTCAGAGGACTGGTCAAGGTTTTTTTCTGAGCCGTTCAGAATGTCAAAATCTGCTTCAGAACAGCTGCTAACATCCGAATAATCCTCAAATCTAGTCACAGGCACCAGTGCAGCATCTAGTGTTGTCGTTGACAAAGGTTTTTCAAACACAGGTGCATCAGTTTTTGACAAATCCATTTGTTCTGGTACAACATACCTTGACTGATGACTCACAGAGCAAACATGGTTTTCCACAGCATGTACTGGTTCATGATTTGTGTCTTGCACAGTATTTGGTACTGAACCTGTACAGGTGAGTTTTGGTGCAGGTATTTCCATGGGTTCATGCATACTTGAAACGTCATCTTGATTATCCTGATCCATATTTCCAACTCGCTTTCTCAAAATTCTTGTCAGATAGTTTTTGATTTCTGTCCATGAGTCATCAGTGTTGCAGTTTCGGTCAGGAGGTACTCTGCAAGACAATTGAAATACATTAATAAACTACTACATGTTATTGACCAAAAAAAGTACAAATATGAGCAAAGTACTCACTGAACTTCATCCAGGGTACATCAGCGGAAGGGATGCAATGCAGCACAATGAAGAACTGCACAAAGAAAAAAAATACAATATAATAAATCCAAAAAAGATACTTGGATGACATTTGTAGTGGTCTGTAAACACCTCATATTTAGGGGAGTGGGCGAAATGGGCATCTTTGGAATGAATTTCTTGTCAAACATAAGTATGGCTATATAACTTATATGTAATTTTAACTTTGGGGTAACTACACTAATCTCGCACACACAGGGGTTGGACAATAAAACTGAAACACTGACCAATTTAGTGTTGGAGGTTTCAAGGTTAAATCTGACAAGTCTGGTGGCCAATATGCATTGATTGCTCCTAGTCTGATAGGGGTGTTCGGGTGCTAACACAGATTGTATATATATTAAAAAACACAGCTGCCCAACTAACTGCAGAATTAAATGTGCACCTCAACTCTCCTGTTTCCACCAAGACTGTTCGTCGGGACCTTCATAGGATCAATGTACATGGCCGGGCTGCTATAGCCAAACCTTTGGTCGCTCATGCCAATGCCAAACGTCGGTTTCAATGGTGCCAGCAGTGAAAATCTTGGGCAATGTGAAACATGTATTGTTCTCTGATGAATCCACCTTCACTGTCTTTCCCACATCCGGGAGACTTATGGTGTGGAGAAGCCTCCCAAAAGAAGCGCACCACCCAGTGATGGTTTGGGCAGCAATATCATGGTATTCCCTAGGCCCAATACTTGTGCTAGAGGTGTGCGCCACTGCACATTGGCAGTAGTCCAAGTACTGGAGAAAAAGAGGCGTCGAGTCGTCGTTTAAAGATAGTCAAAGTCTCTAGAGGAAGCTCGTTTCACCACCTAGGTGCCAGAACAGAAAAGAGCCTGGATGAATGCCGCCCTCGATCCCTGAGAGATGGTGGGATGAGGCG
>JAOTQY010000045.1:27525439-27535527 GCA_026413445.1 Dolichallabes microphthalmus
GTAGAACCGGCCCTGGAGTACAATGTTCCAACAATGGAATAATAATAAATAAATAAATAAATAAATAAAGAGCTGGCAAAGACAAAATTCTACTAGACTTAATGAGAAATCAGTTTCTCTGACAGGTTTAGGTATTAGATAATGTATATTGTTAATTTCTTCACTTTCCATTATGGCTCTGTCATCTTATTAGGCCAGTACTGCTACCTTAATACTCAGGATTTGTCTTTCCATAATCCTACAGTATATGTAAACTTTGCATCTACAATAAGTGAGCGATTTTCAGTTCCTGGTATTGTGTCTCAGGAATCATACGATTTCAAAGCATCACTTAAATCGAGTGTCCTGTTTTACTCTGCTGTGTTGCTTAGGCGTTTTTATTTTTAGGTTCCAACCTGCTACTTACTGTAACTAGTCTTCCACAAGAGGTTGCCCTTTACACAAATCATAATTGACCAGCTGTTAGAATTTGTTTTAATCCTTTACCAAACACACCTTATACAATCACCTGCTTTTACTGTCTTAGGAAACATTAGGCTGCATATTTCATTAATAGGATACTAAAATAAGCAATGCAAAGTACTGAGCAAAGTACTGAGCCTAAATACTCATGTGAATTAATGTAGTCGTTTAATACTCTTTTTGATTGATTGATTGAATATCAATCTAATTCACGTCCAGTTCACGTTTCGTAGGTTTCGGATCTACCATAATCCGCACCAGCAAAGGTTACTTAAAATGAAATACGATAATTAGTGTAATTATCACACACATGCTGAACGTTTACAAATAAAAAATGCGGGATTTCTTAGACTTGATGAGAATCTCAGTTGCTTCCTTTATCCGATAGAGTATAAATAAATAAAAAATTGTATCTCACGCTGCTATAATTGTTCGAATTTCTTACTGTTGGCCATTTTATAAGCAACCTCATAGACTTGGATTAAAAATTCCCAAAGCCTAGATAAAACATAAAACCTTACTAGAGCTCTTCTATGTCCAATCGAGAGGCGTTAGTATTTCAGCCAATAGCAGGGTGGAGTGCGCAAGGGAGCCTCAGGTGGGCGCGAGGTTTGCGTTTATGCGCCTCTCTCCCCCGTGCCATGTCTCCCCGAGTGGGGCGCGCGACTGCACCCGAATGGGTGAAAGAGAAACGGATCGGTGGTGACTGAGGACTGGCAGGAGGCACTGCCGTTTCGTGCTTGTGTGTGTGTTTGTTTGATTTCGTATGGAAATGAGCGATCGCAACTCGCTTCATGACGGCAAAACGGACGGGCTCAGGAGCCGCAACGGCGACACGACGGACGTCACGGTGTCGCTCTCGCACCCAGGCAAGCGGACGAGCCCGGTCGAGCGCGGCGGTTTGTACCGCCTCAGGGACAGAAAGTTTCTCCTTGAGGACAAACGGCGTCTTTGCACGTGCGCGCTCGGAACCGCTCTCCTTGGCATCCTGCTCATGATTCTGCACTCCGAGCTCTGTCCCGCCGTTTTCCTGCCGGTGAGTGACCGAGATGGGGTGGGTTTGTGGGTGGGGTGGGTGAACACAAACTTCATTGGAGGGGTTGTACAATAGCCTATTTAAAGTCTCAGCATAACATAGAATTATAAATGGAATCATCACATACTTAAATAAGGCCTATAAACTATGTCAAAATATAGAAAACCCTTGAGTCCAGGCTTTTGGTAGTAGTCATATTTTTGGTGGTTTGGCACTAGTCATATTTTTGTTGAAAGGTGGAAGGAACTATAGTGGAATTGTATTTTCAGCTACTCCAGATGTCATTTCTCTGCACCTGATTCAGGATGATTAGGATCAGTGACAAGTATGAAGAAACGACAAGGATCAGTGATGTCAGTGAAATCTATATAAATAAAACAACGCTTTTGTCCGTACGTTGATCAGAATTCACTTTTTACGCTTCATGCATGAGTCGACCCGAAACCAGTCTCAGAAAAATTTCTGTCTCTATTTTCTGTATGTCTGTATGACTATGTCTGTATGTACAGTAGGTGTGTCTCTCTGTATGTCTGTCTGTCTGTATGTCTGTCCAGCCAGATTTTGTCACAGTATCACATAAAACTGGCTGGACAGAGTTTAATGAACCTTTGGTATTTGCCTAATGGTGAACCTGCAGCATAAATGAAATCAAAATGTTGAGTAGAAAAGGAGTTATAAGCAGTTATTTGCCAGATTAGAAACCGCATGTTTTGACAATGTACAGTACTGAGCATGTGTCAAACTGCATGAGTGTCTTAAATCGACCGCTGGACAGAATTTAATTTAACTTTGGCAGTACTTAGATATCTGCCTGAAGTTTAACCTGCACCATAAGTGAAATCAAAATGTTGAGTAAAAGCGATGTTATGAACAGTTATGTAATAATGTACTTTAAAAAAGCTACTAATATGTTCTTGCTCAACACCTGCATCAATAGATATTAATTACAAAATCTAAAGAGAATTTTTAACTGGGAGTAGTTCATATTTTCACTGCTAAAATAACAGCGCTGAAGTGGTATAAGTGAACTTTAACATGTTGGATTCGTTTTTAAGAGAAAATATCATCTTTATCTGATCTACTTTTTCGATTTCTCATCTGTGATTCATTCTCCGATTACCGAACAGGGAGTGTATTTGGTTGATGACAAAAGAACAACTTAGCGTTAATATGCCATAAGATACTTAACCTTAAATTAAATTTCTTTGTATTAATCAGTTTGGCAGACAGTTCTACCGTACAGAAATATGAAAATCAGGACCCAACTACAGAGAAACAAAGATCAGTGACATCAGTGAAAAAAATTTACACTGAGTACAAAGTTGTAATACTGAAACATGAGCTTTTAAAAATGCAAAGCCAAAACCCAGATTGCAGTAGTGCCTGGTTTATATTAGTGGATAGGACAGAGCCCCTGTTAATTTATATTCATTATCCTTAATTATTCACTTTTCCGTAGCTAATACAATACCCTAAAATACTGGTAATTTAGTATCATCTTTTGTCAGATATAAGTTGATTTTCCTTTGAATTCCGCACCTTTCTGCATGTTTAGTTAGGCCAGGACAGCAATCTCACTGTCCCACTTATCCTCCAGTTATTACTGCAGTTATTATTGCACCTAGTGGTCAAAAATGGGACTCGCAAAGAATCAGGAATAGGGCCCATGAAGGCAGAAGTTGGTATGCCCCATGCTTGTTGTGTGAACATTTTACCTACGTAAGTAGGAGCAGTGGACACAAACTTTAATGAAAGGGTTGGCAGCTTGGGCAAGTGTAAAAACTTGCTCCCAAGGTTTTGTTTTGTAGCAAATCATTAAGATTAAGTTTAAATAATGTCCCTAATAAAAGCAAAGTGTAAGTGCAGTCACTATTTATTGGATGTACAGAGCCCTTTCTGCTATAAAATATACAAAGTATATATAGAAGAGAAATCCATTAATCAAAATATAGTTTGAATTTGGTAAGTGCTTATTTCCAAAACAGAATCAAGAGGCTGTTGACAGTCTTGTACTAATCTGCTGGCAGCAGTGCGAATCCACCAAGCAGGGTCTAACTCAGGAAACCAGATATCCTGAGTGCTACCGAATGTGTGTAGCCTGTAAACTATGTGCTTGAGTGTGCTTGGACAGGAATCAATAAAGATTCATAGACTAATGTTTACATCCTGTCTGTTTTAACAAAAAAATGGAAACACATTCTACATTTTAATCCTTATAATTATGTTTTGAGGTTAAAAGAAACATTGTGTACATTGAGGTCTGGTTCAAAGTAGTCCATTTGAAAAATTGTTATGTTCCAAGAAAAACAACAAAAGCAAACATCAAAAACATATATTTAGGTCGATAGTAATCTTGTGATTACTGTACAAACCACAAAAAAAACCTTTTAAATCCTATTTACTATTCTTTTCACAATTCTGTTATATTTGAGGTTTTCCTAACTTCAACAACCCCCCCCCTTCTCTGCATAATTAAAAATTTCATCTACATTTACGTATGTTTACGTTACTTATCAGCTTTTTTTTAATGTGACACAGAACACAGTACACAATACAGACCCAAAGCTGTTTGTCATTGCTTGAGGTGTAGACAGATGCAATGGAAATAAAGATATAAGCAGTATTTACATCAATGGTTGAACTTTGATGAAACAGTATACAAAGTGACTAAAATTATAATGAAATAACTCAGAACATTAAAAACAGATGTAGATCTACAAAGCTGTTTACATATAGACATACAGTATTAAGGCATTTCCTGACAACGCTAGACAACAAGTGCAACACCTATGGTGCTGTACATACTGTATACAAGGCTTTATCAACCCTAATGTGAAACAGGTACAATGCAGTGGCTGATGGCACTCATAGTCTAGCACCTTCAGCGCATTCCTGACACTGTTGAAGGGTACACCAGAGATACAAGTGCTGCAAGCCGACACCACACACATGCACTGACTAATCAACTAGAAAGACATGACTACACTGAGGTACATGATCTACTGTACATTTATGCACACTTTCGAAAAACATTGGGTTTCTGTATTGGACTATAGGTCTTTTTAGAAAAAACATTGCAACATTACATCATGAGGAAATCTACAGCTCTGTCATTGGTTTGCTATTGTCGTTGCTCTTGCTTTATAAGTTTTAAAAACGGGAACGTTTATTTCAGGGTACAGTATGCCTCTTCTCACGAAATCATGGTTTACGTGAGCTTGATGAGTATTGCTCTAACATTTCAAACTGTTCAACATTCTCATATGCTCGACAGATATATTTTCATAAGCCCAGGAACTAATCAGGGTTTGCACGAGATCTCATATATTTTCCAGTAATTACATTTTTGGTGAAGAATGACCAAATTATTTAAAAGCATCTTGCATCTTGAACAGCATAAATCAAGTATCCATTTAGATGTTAAACTCATCTTTTGGGTGTGATATCATACTTTTAAAATAATTTTCTCCTGGAAAATGCAGGAAATCTACAAAGAATGATCAAAGTTTTTCCACATTCAGCCTCCCCCTTTGACAGACCACCCATGATCATATCACATCTTTTCCACATCATTTAATACAGAGTCAGTGTTTGTTTGAATAATGGATTTGAGGGTTGACCTTCAGATGCCGATTTTCAGGTGCCGTCCTCTCCACCACATACCATGTTAATTGGAGCGCCTGAAGCAGCTTTTGTTCTCCTGGAAACCCATTTATGCGGGAAAACTGACTATTTATGGTTGTTTTTCCACATTTCACCTCCCCCTTTTGCACTCCTTCAACCGCCTGTGGTCATAGTGCATCTTTCCACATCATTTGCTGTATAATTGGCACCTTGTTGAATAATGAGATTTGTGGAATGACCTTCAGTGAGTGAGAGGGTTCAGCATAGAATTTCAGGTATGATTTGTGGTGGACATGCCATAGAAACAGACTAAACAGTGTGTGTAAGTGTTTATATGATTATATTTTGTGAGGAGAGTGTGCTTTTACTATGCATTTTTGAAAGGATTATTCATTGTTAGCATTATTAACAATACTGTATCACTGGATAATGTCTGATTCTGGCTATTTGAATGTGTGTAATGTGTAATAAAATAAAGCGAAAGGAAAGCTACTTTATCCACAACAGACTTCAAAGTCACTTTTTCTGTGTCCAGCAGCCATTTCATTAAAATATCTTCAACCATGAACCACCAGCTTGTGGAGTACACCCAGTGTGTTTGAAGCAGGCTGATAAGTTATCTGTCTGCCGTACCAAATACACCCAAGTATTTTTTTTTTCTTAAAACCCACAGTGAAATTTTATCCGCAGCCCTAATAAAAATCAGTACAGGCTAATAATTAATTATATCTGTGTGTGTGTATAAGTATAAGTGTGTGTGTGTGTTTTGAACAGAAATATCAAAACAACTCAGAAGTTCTGAAGGTTTAAGTTTTACACACTTTAACACTTTATAATGAAGAGGGCATTATACATTCACTAGTCACTTGAATTGAAAATGAAGAAAAGCATGTCACAACCTACACACATCAAACCTTGAGATGCAGAGGATACTGCAGCAGCTGATTACACCAGTTTCAACTCCTGTGACTTGACATGTTGTGTATTGCAAGATGCTTTTCTGATCACAAAACTTGTAAAGATGGATTATTTAAGTTTCAGAAACCTTCATGTCAGCTTCAACAAGTCTGGGAATTCACCTTTTATCTCCTCATCAGCAGAACATTTTTGCCTCCAGTTGTGTTTTTAGTTTTTCCCACAATTCAGTCTAATGCTGTAGTTAAGACCACCTAAAACAACACTAAATCATGACAAATGGTATTAGGACCAATACTTTATTGAAACCAAGTCAAGACCAGTCCCACAATGCATGATACACTTATTTTTGGTTTTATATCTAAAAATGAATGAACGAATGAGTCACAGATTTTTCAAGGCAACGTGGCTTGGAAAGGTGAATTACTCTCAGCTGACATATCTCTAGGTCACGAGCCCAAATGAAGCAGCACAACCATGGCGTATAGCATTTATACGTCACATTTGACAGTAGCTAATTTTGATGCAATATAATTAATATATGGGGTTATTTAATTGACCCTGGGACTTTTTATTGTGCAAAATAACACAACACAGTGAAAACTACCATTATTTTTGTATATAAGCCTCTGCTACACTTATACACTTATGCCAGTGTTTCATGACTGCTTGGATACCATCAAGCAAAAAAGTTTTCTCAGTAACCTAGAGCCATGATCAGACTACATGCTGCACGTCTGAAACGCTGGCCTCCCAGGAACTCCTTTAATGGCCCAAGCATGTAGAAATGACTTGGAGTGAGGTCAGAACAAAAATGTTACTTCAGAAGAACAATTTGTCACCACATGCCTTGTCCCCTCAGTCTCTCATTTTGTTTCTGAAGTAGGGTGCAGAGAGATGACTGTCATCCATTAATGTAAAATAAAAATGAGACATGAATTTATTAGATGATTTGAAGCAGGACATTTCACTCTAGAAATGTTAAACAATCTTAATAAATATATCACAGGCATTTTTGTGATATCCCTGAAGGTGAGGTCTTGAGTAGTATTTAAATAAAAGCCCAAGTCTGAGATAAGACCAAGTTAAAAAAAATGAAATTGATTGCAAGGTGAGATCAAAGCCATTGAAAAGTGGTCTCAAGTCCAAGACTCATCTCAAGTACTACAACAGTAATTCTGCTAAAGACCATTGTGTGGGAAAATCCTAGGAGATCAGCGGTTTCTGAAGTACCACCTGATACTAACAAACAGTTACATCTCAGATGTCACAGAGAATGATGCTCCCTGTCCCATCTCTAAATTGGCTGCTTCACCCAATTCTATTGAGAATGTCGCTCTCCCTCCCTGCTCCACATTACAGATCACCTGATGCTGCTGAGTGTTTTTTTCTGCAGTAACCCCGCCCTGCCAGGTGTGTCATACCACCTTTCTGGAGTGGAGAAAAAATTACTCTCCTCACTGGCTTTCAAATGATCAGTACCCCTTTTATAATGTCTATCGAGGGCCCCCTTAAGATGTGGTTTTGCCTATCAAGAGTCACACGAGTGGTCTGTCAGGGTAGAGGGCTATGTCCGGGTAGCACCATGGAGGAACTGGACTACAATACCCATCAAAGCTGCAAATCACATGCATTAATTAAAGGCATTAATTTTGAGTTTGTCGGGTGGCTCCGTTTAAGAATGACTCTTATGCTGATTGGTCACCAGATCCAACAAAAACTGTACCACAAAAACCGCATTTTATTTAGTTTGCATTAACTTGCTTATGTGTTTGTTATAGCAGTTAATGTTTTTAGTTTGTCATAAATCACAAAAAGGGAGGAAATGTTTTGGGAAATACAATTAATTATACTCTGAACATTAGTTTTTCTGTAACTATGATTTATTATGTACTGTATAATCCACACTGTTTAAAATTAAGTGTAGATGAAATTTCCCTTCTCTGGAGATCTGACTTACTGTATGTATAATCTTTACTCATAGTAGATTTCAAGAAGGTCAGGAATAAAATGTTTAACTGCAAAGAAGAATGTGATTTTCTGAAGAAAATCATAGATGGGGCGTAGACAGATAAATTGGAAAGTGGCAGATTTGGTTTAACGCTCTAAGACCAAAACCTTGTTATAAAATGAGGCTTCAGAAGAGGAAGTTCTTTTCACACCAGCAGGCAGCTTAACCTCTAGTGTTTCCTTCCTATTGTTATCCTTATGCATAAATCTATATATAAATTTTTTTGTGATTGATTGTACGTAATAATAAATTGTAATTTAGAATTTATGGGCATTAAACCTTAAAATTAAGTTATACAACTATATGAAACATGGATTGAGTACATTAATCATGTAGTGTAAGACCATCCTCATCCTTTTTATTTATTTATTCATTTATTTATTTATTTATTGACTGATTGATTTATATATTCTTTAGAGAACCTGAGAGGGAACAAGATTATACTATACTCTTAATGTAAAGGAAACGAGCATCATAGGAGAACTGAATTTAAACAAATTTCACAGCTAATGGGTAATTTCAGCATGTTCTTATTGTAACATATTAATAATGCTTTTTAAGGGTTAATTAAGACAACAAATTCTGCTGCTTATACCAATGTCCAGTGTGTCACCCACTCATTCAATTCTTCCATGTCATAAGGATTAATGATATTCTTTAAATGCAGAACCCAGGCATGTTTTCCAGGAACTTTCCTTTTACTGATCAACTATGACTGCTCTAATAGTTACAAACGAGTTTCATCCATCATATAAGTTAATGACAAGCCAACTCGGGAAAGAACATGCAAAAAAGTCACTAGGGTGGTTGCATGACACCAGTAAACGTAATTGTGCATTGCACATTAATGGGTGATTAAACCTCATTTACCTTAAATTTTCTTCAGTGCTCTGCAGGCATTAAGTTCTAACAGAAACATACTGCATAACAACACCATAATTTAGCCAACCGTTTACCTTCAATCAATCATCAGGCCAACGTATTTTAGAAACGCTCATAAGAAAGAGCCCGCTGTTTATTGCATTAATCAGTTAGCAATTAGCTTATTTTAAATCCACATGACTTCGGGGTAAACTTCACTTGGCTACGGCATTCCTCCAGCTTGGTCTTGTACAGATCATGGCCACAGTAATATAAATAAATAAATACACCAGTTCTCAGATTTTTATAGTAATCAATGATATTTTAATGTTAAAAGTAAATGTTGAATGCTGTTGTTGTTGTTAGAACATAAAGATGATGAACATACAAAATGTAAGAGAATTACAGTATATCTGCCTTTGGAAATTTGATGTCTTTGTCTGTTAATGAAGTGTTAGAACCAGTGCATTGTATTTTTATGCATTTTATTAACAATATCTTCAACATAAAAATAAATCCATAGTTCATAGCCAGTTTTATGATTTTTTTATCCCCTGGATGGTGATCGGGTGGCTTAATGATTAGCACTGCTGCCTTACAACTAAAGTGTCCGTGTTCGATTCCGAGTCAGTTTTGAGTCCCAACTCATGGAGTTTGCATGTTCTCCCCGTGCAGATTAGACTATGTGTTGGAAGTGCTGGGATTATTGTATCGCAAAGCTGAAACATGGCCACCTTTGTTGAAGTAAAATGTTACTTTCACCAGATCGAGTGTGAAAATTGAGTTTTATTTTTGCAAAATAAACTCTTCATAAACTATGAACTGGGAAACTGTTTGATCTCTATTCGTCACTGATTGCACTCAGTTGCACATGCATTGTGGTTGAGCTGTCTGAAGAAAATTGGTCTGTTCTGTTTCTGTTTTTTGTTTAGTTGAGGTGTAGACAGATAAAGGGGAAAGTGGCAGATTCGGTTTAACGCTCTAAGACCAAAACCTTGTTTAATAAAATGAGGCGTCAGAAGAGGAAGTTCTTTGCACACCAGCAGGCAGCTTACAAACCGGATTCCAAAAAAGTTGGGACCCTAAACAAATTGTGAATAAAAACTGAATGCAATGATGTGGAGATGGCAAATGTCAATATTGTATTTGTAATAGAACATAGATGACAGATCAAAAGTT
>JAOTQY010000045.1:27771993-27787527 GCA_026413445.1 Dolichallabes microphthalmus
AATCCGCCCCCCCCCCCCCGTTCGCATGATTTGGGTTTGAATTTTTTTGTACTTGAATTTGGAAGGTAATTTTTCCGGCCCCCGAACTGTATATAAATTTGGTAAGTGGACCTTTCACAATTAAATTTGAGTACCCCTGACCTAGAGGCTTAGGTGCCTGAGACAGCACTCCCTTTGTACTGTAATACCTCAATACGTTGTTAAATCATTGCACGATGCTTGATACCACCATGCGAACATTTTGGTGTTCACATACTAAAGGTATTTTTTAAGAATATGTAAGACGATAGACTAGACTTGTCAGCAGTACCGGTCAATAAGTGTTATTTCTTTTTTTATTTTTAAAGATTAAATTTCAGTCTAAATTTGATCTCTTTGTGGTGACGTTTGACAGTTGCAGAATGTATCTTACATGTGTCAGAGTAACTGTAAACTGTCTCTCTTGTCATTAACGCAACATGCTATGTTACTTAGGAAACAGTAAGCCCTTCATAGCACCAAGATATAAAGCATTACATTATAGATTACATTATAGAGTTATATTACATTAAGAGTTACATTATAGCATTACAAATTAGACATGAACAAATGCGTACATTTATCTTGTATCTGATGTATGTACTGTACAGGTACCAAAGTATTCCTTTGGCAGCTGATTCAACCAGATAAGTGACTTACTTTATAGGTGAGGCAAATTCCAGTGCAAGCATTCAGGGTTAGTGTAATTGGTCAAAGCGTTCCGGATTGAACGTCAGCTTTGTGGTAACTATCTTTTGAAACGGAGGTAAGCTACACTGCTGAGGTGGACCTGCTCTCAGAGCAGACATGTCTATAATCCTTGTTTATGAGAATTATAGTGTAGTTAAATAACGAAGCTGTGCAGGTGACGGTTAGTGCCAGTTTTACAATGCTGAGAGGGTAATTGGCGACACACTGGAATTTACCTCGTCTGCGGCGGGAAACAACTTGTATTTAATGTCAAGTGAACCACCTTTAAGTTCATCTGGTCAGTCAGTATAAGAGGGTGTTTTTAAGCAGAGGTGGTCGGAGCACTTTGCAGCGTATTTCGAAAGAATTCTCACTCCTAGGTTCATTCTGTTGTTTTTTTTTTTTGTTTGTTTCAAATCATCCTTTTTTACAACCAAAATCTGTGATACAGCCTTATTGTTTCTGCATCCCACCTCCAACTGCGTTTATCCTAACAATGGCTCCTGGGGCTTAGGCACAAAAGAATGCAATCTGCTAATTAAGCAGTACTAAAAACATTCATTCTGGGAAAGAGAGCCTGAAACGCAGGCATACATGTACCACGTTGCATGGGAAGACATAGGGGGTAATTTCAATTCAGTAAACGTTTGGCTTATCCGTACTTTACTTTTTCTTTTTCTCCGAGTTATGCCACAACATATAAAGAATACAAAATAAAGCGTGTCTCTGCGCATGCTGAGTGACTGGATCTTTCTGGCAAATATGTGAACTGCTTAAACTCCCAGAACAAATTGATGGGTCCCTAGATAGATATAGATATATTTCCATTGTACTGTAGTTACTGAATAATATTCTTTTTAAATAGCTTCAACAATTTCAAGTGGTAAAGGTCATGTATTGCTTATAAAGTAAATTACCCCCTTCAGAAGCATTTATTGCGTTTTGATGCTTGTAATAGAAGTATTGCACTCTTCTACGCAGGATACCCAGAGTGAGATTTGTCTATGGCATGATACATGGACAGGCAATGATATAAAACACAAATAGATTGGCAACTTTCCTGCTCCCTTTTTTCCACACTTAGCCTTCTGTTCATGACCACATTTACACGTTTGGCTCACTGCTAAACATATACAGTTCTGTGCAGAAGTCAAAAGCCACCGCTCATTTCTTCATATTTTGCTTCCAAAGTGCCAGACTGTCTTCTATTTTTTTATATAGTCTTGAGGAATAGTTCTCCAGGCTTCCTGAAGTATTTTTTTTTTTTTGCAAGATTGTGACTCTCATTTTTCAATCTAGTCCCTGTGCTTGAGTAGTTCCAGATGAATGTGTTTGCTAAACCATACAGTAAACTATGAATCATTCAAGCATAAAATAAATATAACTTAAGGCCAGTGAGAAACAGGTGAAGATGATATTAGATGATCAGGCTGGTGATTAGTATTCTGGTGATGCTGAATGCTGAGTGGTAGGAACAGACAAGAGGGGAAATGAGGTTGCTGCAGAGGTTTTTATGCAAACCTCCATTGTATATTTATAGTATCTTTAGGCAATTTGCAGTCTGTTGTTATAAAACACATGTTCCCATTTCTTTAATTCAATCTACATCATTTAATTTAATACAATTTAATGAAATTTAATTTAATTTGAAGAAATTATAGGTTCAAGACTTTTGAAAAGTATTGTATATCACATTAGCCTGTTTCCTGTTAGCTTCAGCTCATACCTTAAACACCTATCACACAAGGCTCCCATTACCTTAACTGCTACATCACATGCTGCTGTATCTGGAAACGCTGGGCATAGTAGTGTTTGTGTGTCTGCCTTTGTTGGGGGTGTCCTGGCTTTTTTTTTTCTTCATTGAACTGCATGGAAGTGCAGATTCTAACAGCCATTACTGCTGCCTAAATGCCACCATCATCTTTTGCTTAAACCAGGTTTCCATCCATCTACGAACCGCTTTGGACCATGGGGTCCCACTGGTGATTACCTTTGTATTTATTCCCATTTTACGACCGTCATAGGCAGTTGTTCAATTGGCAATTTGGGAATGCCAAAATGCCGCCAAACCAGGTTTCAGAGGATAGTATTATAATAGTGCTGGCTCAGACTTCCCACGTTAATCAGGCAATTCCATGATTACGTTATCATTTAGTCCTTCCTACTTACTCATTAGCACTGTTAACTAATGACCCCAGGTTTGGGGGTTCAAAGCTTGTCTCCAATGGAGTTGGCATGTTTCCCTGTGCTTTGTGGGTTTCCTCAAGGAAAAGTTTCCTCCTACAGTCCTCCTACTGTCCACAGATATGCATTGTTAACTTACTGGTGTTTCCAAATTGACTGTAGTACATTAATTACAAATAGTGGATGTATGAATATAATGAATTTATCACTGGGGGAAAAAAAAAAAACCACTCTCGGGTAGCAGTATGTTACTTTAATGACACTGACATTGTTTTGCTCTTGAAATATTAGATTTTTTATTTCTTTTTATTTCTTTTTATAGAATTATAAACATACAAAACAAAATCTGGTTCTAGGGGTCATTCCTGTAAATGGACATTTCAAGCATGAGATGTTAATGGATTCTCATATTTATGAAAAGAAAATAATAAAATAAAGACTGTTTTTATGGCTATTTTTCAAGGCAAAGTGTATTTTAAGAGGGCAAAGGCAGGCAGAAATGCTGCTTTCTAACTGCGTTATCACTATTGTCAACGATAGAAAAAAAACATTAACTTGAGTAAGAGCACTGCTAATGTAGGAATAAACAGTTTGATTAGAGTAAAAGTAATGTTAAAAGTAGGAGTGAATATGTTGAAAAACCTGTTAGAATTACTGCACAAATTCATTTACACTTTTAACAACAAAATGCTAAAAAATGCTGTAGGGGTTCATTGAGGCTTTTTTTGGTTAGCTAGCTAATGAAAACAAGGATTGGTAACTATCTAGCTAGCACCGAGTGTGGTAGCTGACTAGCTCCATGTTTCTTGTTCTATGTTTTTATGTCACTTGTTGATTAATAAATGTTTCTTTGCTAGCTACCTAGCTCTTCATAATTCATTAATGTTTTTTACTGTAGCTAGCTACCTAAATCTTCCTAATTCATTAATGTTTCTTAGCTAGCTATCTAGCTCTTGTTAATTCATAAATGTTTTAACTAGCTACCTAGCTCTTCATAATTCATTAATGTTTCTTAGCTAGCTACCTAGCTCTTGCTAATTTATCAATGTTTTTTTTTTTTTTTTTTAGCTAGCTACCTATGGCTCAAGTTAATTCATAAATGTTTCTACATCTACCTAGCAAACTTGTTCATTACATTGCCCCATTATCCAGAGCATTACCTATGGAATAGAAGCACATAGATATAGTAGCTAGTTAGTTTATTAGATGGCTAATGGCTTGTTAGTCTATCTCGCTATCTCGCTAGCTGGTGAACTAGCTAATGTCTTCCATGGGTCATATGTTAATTTGTGAAATGCCGATATTTTCACGGGTTTTGGCTATATTTGATCAATATCTTTGTTTCCTTTGAAGCAATTGTTGATAAATTGGGCCATTAGTCTCCTCTGTCTCAGACGTTTGGCACCTGAAGTCTGCCCTTTTCTTTTAGTGTTTTATTTCGATTTAGAAACTAAATCGAATTATTTACAACTACAGTACAGTACCACATACTGTCTTTCAATGTACTTGCTATTGTGAATATTTACTAAAGTAACGGGGGTAATGTACGGAAAGCGTTCAGGTCAAAACAGGAATAATGATAAAAATTTCTTGCGCAAAACAGATTTATTGAACATTTACAGAAGACTTAAGTACAGTATGGTGATGAGACTCTTAGTCGCAATAAAACATTTCAAAGAACATGTGAAAGATCATCATAGCCGAGATGACTCAGGGCCCACTGTAGTCGTTTCCGTGAACATTCAGCGAGTGACTGCCTGATCCTTGAAAATCAACGAATAACTTGTCGCCAACTTGCAAAAAACTGATCCTGCGCAATCAAAAGTCCCAGTTTGACTTGAACACCTCTCGTAGTTGACCTGAGAATTGCATGTAGCGCAGCAGAATGACAGTGAGAAACTTGTTCATTGCCACAACTCCGGTGTGGCCCCAGAATAAACTTGTCATAACGGTGCTTGAACTGTCACACGGTCCAAGAATCCGAAGTCTGCACTGTCGAATTATAGAACAGGCTCTCGACAGCTTCGCCTTTTTGTTTTTATTTAAATTCTCTTTCATTTATATATTAAATTAATTAATACATATATATATAATTTTTAATTAATGCTTTCATGTATTTTTCCTTGTATACTGAATTAATTATCCTTGTATTCAAAAATAACAATAACATTTCTAATCGCTAAAGGCAGTGGTTTTACGGCAGAGAGGAACCTCTGGGAGAGGGAGAGAGAGAGAGAGAGAGAGGGCGGAGCAGCTATGATTTTGCACATCCTCATCATATAGAGATGTGGGGTAGGTGCTGGCAGCCTGTGATTTTCTCTGCCCAAGAGAGAGAGCTAATGCGGGGTATAATGGGAATGAAGGGGCGTTGCATTAGGAGAGACAGCTGTGTCTTTTTTTTTCCCCCCTTTCCTTTTTTTCTAATGAGTAATGTGTCATACATGAAGTACAATACATACACACACACACTTCACATATCTTTTCATTGAAGCTTTCAATAACTGTGCTCTCCCAAAATACTGCACGCAACCAGATTTCTCATTATAATGGTGCAAAGACAGCTGACTTGATCCAGCTCGCTTGACAGGGTTAAAACCCGCGTGCCCGCGGCTGCAAAAAATAGACAAACTCGCACCCACATGTTTCACCTTGTGTGTTATTGACTTACAGTACATAGTAGCATACCGTTTTGCGTGTGCTTGACAAAGGATTCACCCAAGTGGGCACATCTCGAGAAGTTAATTACGCAAACATAAAGGTAGACATACAGGATTGAAGCAGTATTCCTGAAAAGAAATGTACAATCATGCACACACACACACATGCACACACATAGGCATTTCTGCCTGAGGGTAACACAGAGCCGAAGCAATTGAACTGACACACTGTGTATTAATACAGTATTAATACAGATAGAGATAATGTGCGAATAGTAAGAGAGAGAGGTAGAGAGAGAGAGAGAGAGAAGAAGAAGATGGGTGCAGCCAAGCAAATCAAAGCGAAATTAAACGGATTTGCATATTTCAGTGAACGCCGAAAGCAGACCTTCTAATTATTTCATCTCGCTCTCTTTCCCATCTCCTTCACTTTCCTGGTTCTGTTTTTTTTTCCCAAGGCTGGCAGGAGGCTGTTTACCTTGGAAAGATGTGTGTTTAGCACCAAAGCGTCTCGTATTCTCAAATTAACGCATGATTCGCATCCTCTCCTGATCATGTTTGTGGGTTATTACTGTTGCACACACACACACCTTCTTCTCTTTCGAGCATATTTGTTTGGGCATTTGTCTCGTTGTGCGTATTACTGTACCATCTTCCTCATGGGATTAAGAGCAATGTCTGGTGTTCTTCAAATGCTTTTCATATTCCTTTCCACACAGTTCACGACTCATCTTGTGGGTTAACGTGCACCGAGGTTCCAGTGAAGTTGCTAACTGGTCCCTACTTTAATTTGCTGTTTTTTTTTTTTCATGTACGCTTAGTATACCGGAGTCTTTGTAAGGGCTCAGGGACTGACTGTAGCCCATCTGTTGTTTTGCACAGCACTGACATTGACACACACACACACACACGCGCGTGCGTGCGTGTGTGTGTGTGTGTGTGTGTGTGTGTGTGTGTGTGTGTGTGTGTGGTGCTGGTACGAACGTGTCAGAAGTCTTGTCACTGCTGAGTTGAAAATTGTTCACCGACCAAAAATACCCAGGAGCGCTGTGGCCCGAAACTGACACTGATGAAAGGCCGGAGGATGATTTTTATTTTTTTTCCCCCATATACGCACACTGTGGGGGGAAAATTGTGTGTGTGTGTCCTATAAAGCAGTCAGTAAGTGTTCTCCGTGTTTAAAAACCCAACCAACACTCCACCTGATGCACTCGTTCTTGCACCATGTCAAAGTGCTATGCTGAGATTGATGCATTATAACTGGCTGCAGACATAAACCTACATAAACCTGCAATGTAACCTACAGTATATGGTGTTTACCTCAGAACCGTATGAGCTACAAAATCACCTTCGGTAAACACTTTATGCTGGTCAGGGTTATGGTGGGTGTGAGAACCGTCCCAGGAACACTGGATGAGACTTGGAAGACTGGGACATGTCCACCTACTGGCATCTTCACACAGTTTAGTGATTTTTACTATTAGAAGCATTTGCTTTCCTTAAATTTCCTTAATTATAGTTTAAATATACGTAGTATGAGGGGTGTTCAAGTCAAACCGGGACTTTTGATTGTGCTACACTAAGGGTTTTATCCCAAAGCTCCACTAGTGCTTGGATAACATCGAGGTGACACTTTTCCCCAGTATTTCGAGCCCTGATAGGACCGCCTACTTAATGTTTGAAACGCTTGCCTTCCAGGAACTCCTTTAATCATCCAAACAAGCAGAAATGGCTTAGGACTGGTCATGACTGTACAGCTGAGTTCCTGCATTTGTGAATGACTGTGTGTACATTTCATACAGACAGATGCGCCTCATCCGCAAGTTCGGCAACAAGTTCTCCATCGCTTGAAAGTTTAAGGGAACAACTTTAGTGGGCTCTGAGCCACAGAAAATTCATCAAGTCTCGGATTGACTTGAACGCCCCTCGGGTGTGTCGTGATGTACCGTATGTTGTTCAGTGTGTGCCATCGAAAAACCTTCACATCCTCATACAGTAGCACCTCCCCATCCCCGGTCCCATGTCTGAGTCACATGAGTTTCCAGTCTGTCAATCATCCAGTCGTGTACAGTCTGTGCAAAATGAGGAACCTATTCCCTAAAGCGAACCTCAGGCAACATTCACTGTTCTACACGAATAATTTTTTTTATTATTTTATTATCATACTAGACGTCTCGGTATCCTTTGCATTTACAGTGAGAGAAGAGTACACAGCTCTATCTACACCTTCTCTTTTTATCTTTTACGCCAGTTTTTTTCTTCACCCTTCCTGCATCTCGCCAGACGTGCCCTCCTCTCTTTCTCGTCTTTTCTCTCCGAGCCGTACGTTTTAATTAGGAGACATTTTGCAGCTGTGTTATGATGATTAGTGTTGCTATAGCGAGCCTAAATTTGTACAATAAAAGCATTCAGTCATTTTTTGCTCTTCTTTCTGTCTCTCACGTTCCGGGCTGCGTTTCTATTCTGGTCCTTCCTCCTTGTTATTCTCTCTCTACCCACTGTGCATTTGTGTGCATAAAGGTGTTATGTGTGCTAGGTGCTAATTGGACTCTGAGGGTCATTAATATTCTTCACGTGCCTCTGCTTGTCAAGGAAGTGTGCGGCGAAAGTGATGAGTGTGTGATTTTTTTTCCCCCTTCCTCCTCAGAGAGAGAGAGAGAAAGGAGGGTGGAGGGCTAAAGAAAAGAGCAAGGTTCATAGACGTGTTTTAAGGTCATTGTGAGAAAAAAGCGCAATTTTGAAAGCGAAGACTGGAACATGGTGACAGAGAGACTGATGGCTAGAGCGAGGGAGAGGGAGTGAAGAGACGGAGATGGATATGGTGCCAAAGAGCTAATCAAAAGGCAAGAGAGAGGCTTGGTTATGCTATCATTTAGGAGACGGGAAAAAAAAATCACAAAAAAAAAAAAAACCCAGTCCCATTGTTTTGCTTGTAGTGGGAATATGTGGGACGGGACAGCTTTGTCTCGACCGGCTCCGGTTCCTGTAGGGTGGGAAGACAAGCAGCACATCATGATTTCGAATAAACGCTGATCAGACGAGCTTAAATATCTCCGAGAGTGTTTTTGTGCGCGGGTGTGTGTTTGTGTATGCATTTGTTGTTGTAGTTAGCGGACTCGGTAATAGCTTGCCCTCGACTCAAACGAGGCAGTGGAAATACGGTTGGACTGTTGGCATAACAGCTGTTTGATTTGGTGTTAATTCTAGCAGTTGTGTACTGTACATTTAGATGCATGTTACTATGTGTGTGTGGTTACATGGTGTGTGTTAAGTGTTCATAGGCTGAAAGTTACAGAGCTGTTTTAATGAGTCGAGCTCAGAGGAAGCTGTCTGATTGAGTAATGACTGCCGGCTTGGCATAAAAGCCCTGCACAAACAAACAACAAGACTCAGAGGGAGAGAGGCGGAGCGCCAAGTCAGTCATTTCACACTCACACACACACACACACACACACACACACACACACACACATACACTCACACACGCACCCACACATGCCCACTCTTCCTCTGTCTCCCTTGCGGCATGTTAACGTGCATCTCTCCCACGCGATGAAATAGCCAGAAGGACAGAGGAGAAAATTGAATCCGCCGTAAGCACAACACAGGCTCAGGACATCAAAATCTCTTCCACCGCCGATGCACCACAGTCCCAGCATGCACCTGCTCCCGGCTGCCCAGCCATTGCCTCAGGCCTTCCGCTTCGGCTCGCTCTCTACGAGTTTCTTTCTGTTCAGCATTCTATTTTCATTTTTGCCATTTTTAGTGGGTGGATATACACCGAGAGCTGGGAGCCGAAGTGAAGAATATGGATTATCTTGTTATAGCGGAACCTGTCGAGGGATGGAATGTATTAGGCAGAAAGTGAGCAGGTAGATCTTTTAAGGTGATTTATTGTAAGCAGGAAAAATGGGCAAGCACATGGCTCTGAGAGACTTTAACAAGGGCCAAATAGTGATCTGGGTTCGTGCATCTCCAAAATGCCAGGTCCTCTGGGGTGTTTCTGCTAGGCAGTGGTTAATATTAACCAGAGTTGGACAACCGGTGGACTGGTGACTGACTTAATGACATGAAGCAGTAGTAAAACCTGGCTATGAGAAGAGGGGAGAAAGTGTGAGAAACTATGAGGCTGCATAGCCACAGACCGGTCCATGCTGACATCCTGGGCACATGGACTTGCCTATGGAAGAAGGTGGCCTGATTTGATGGATCAGGTGCCACTATATGAGGCTTTGGACAACCCTCAGGTCGTGCCATTCATGTGGATGTTTCTTTACCACGTACCACCGGCCTAAACCGTGTTGCTGTCCAAGGACATCCCATCACAGGAACAGTATTCGCTAATGGCAGTGTCTCCTTCCTGCAGGATAATGCTTCCTGCAACACTTCAAAAATTGCTCGGGAACAGTTTGAGGAACATGAAAAGTGGTTTACGATTTTGACTTGGCCTTTGAAATTCCCAGATCTTAATCTGATCAGGCATATATAGTATGGGATATACGGGACTAACAAGTCTAATCCCTGGAGGTCCAACCTTGCAACTTAAAGGACACTCTTCCTTAAACATGTACAGAAGTAAACATTCCAGAGTAATTGCTAATTTTGCTGAAGAGACCAAGTTGTTGGTCCGTCTGAGGCTGGACCGTCAGAGACAAATAGCTAGGAATCCTGAAATGTTGCATAGTTCAATTTAAAGACAAATGCAGAGACCGAGAGAGAGAGAGAGAGAGAGAATTGGCAATGCGGTCTTTCTTTCTGTCTCTCACTAGTTATTGTTTTCACCGAGTTTAGTCCACAGTGGTTTGGATGTGTAGTACCTGGAATAGATAAGCAGCACAGGGAAATTGGACGTGTTTAAAATGAGCCTCACGCGCAAAGCTTAAGCCCCTTAAGTGCTTTGGCAACTTTTATTCTATTGTAACGCCAATGACTCCCATTAACAATTGGGTTTGGATGTGAATCGGAAAGGAGAATCAGGAAGACGGATGGGCATGCAATCTCTCTTTCTCTTTATTTTTCTGCTGACACGAGTGCAAACATACATACTGAAGCAGGCGGTAATGAATGCAAGGGGCACAAATTAACTGGTGTCTGAGCGTGCAGCCAAATGATGGGTGAACCTGGTATTCAATTTGAACTAATTTAGGGAAACAATGTGAATCAAAATGTGGTAGGAAACACGTGGAAGGAGACTTATTCACTCGATGTGTGCACACACACACACACGCACACACACACACACACACACACACACACACACACACACACACAGGGATAATCCCCTTTCACAATAAGCTGCTCTAATAGATGTGTTAAAATTTTAAATCTAAATTATGCCAATTGTGGTTGCAGCCTGCCTGTAGTTACCGCTGGAAATATTTTTCCCTGTTGGGAGAAAAGAGTACAACAAATGAGCTCAGTGGATGTTATTATAATGGACGTCTAGGGGCAGTCGTTGGGGCAGTCAATAAATGTGTAAAGCAGGCAAAGATATAAAGTGAATAAGGACAAAATGATAAGTGTCACACTTCAAGCAATAAATGTAGAACAATAATGGGTACTTTTCTGAATTCTTTTTTATTCCCAATACAAAAGAGGATTCCTTCCAATTCTGACTTTAGTTACAAAACTAAAGACTTTGTTCTCAGAATTCTGACTATTAACCCAAATACCTAAGAAACATATGGGTCTTTAGTCATCACTTAAAGACTCATCACTGCCAATGACTCATCTAGAGTCTAGATGCATGTCCTCTTCGATCCCTGAGAGATCAGTGTTGGAGGATCAGAGGGAACATTGTGCACTACAGGGTGCGATGAGAGCTTTGAGGCAAGCGGGTGCTGAGCCGTTTTTAGCTTGGTAGGCGAGCATCACTGTTTTGAATTTGATGCGGGCAGCTACAGGAAGCCAGCGCTGGGAGCGGAGAAGTGGGGTGGTGTGGGAGAACAAAGCCGCACATCCGCGTTCTGGATCAGCTGCAGAGGACGAATGGTGCACAAAGGCAGACCTGCCAGGAGCGAGTTGCAGTAGTCCAGTCTTGAAATAACAAGAGACTGAACAAGCACCTCAGTGGCCTGTGTAGAGAGAAATAGACGAATTCTTCTGATGTTTTAAAGAAGAAATCGACAAGAACGAGTAAGGTTAGCACTGTGAGGGGGGAAAAAAGGACAGTTGATGTCCAGAGTTATACCCCAAGGTTGCATGCAGAGACTGAAGGAGAAATCTGAGTGTTGTCCAGGGAGATCATAAAATCCTAACAGGGGGGATGAATCACCTGGGATGAACAGCAGTTCGGTTTTACTGAGATTAAGTTTTAGTTGATGAACTGCCATCCAGGATGAGATGTCTGCCAGACATGCTGAGATGCGGGTGGAAGTCTGAGTGTCTGAGGGAGGAGAATTCTGAGATTAAAGTCCTAATTCTGAGATCAAAGTCAGAATTTTACAATTCTAAAAAAAATAAATGCAGAATTTTGCAGAGATTTTATGTAATTTTATTGCAATTGTATGGTGGCCTTATACCCCCTTTCCATGCCCTGAAACCATTGAGATGCATCTATGTACATGCATACCCTTTTTTGGCGTCTATCTCTGAACGTACGATCTGTATAGACTTACATTTTTATCTCATTATACATCTGAGCAGTTGATGGTTGAGGGCCTTGCTTAAGGGCCCCACCATTGCAACTTTGCCTTTGATTGCAGGGTTTGAACCTTGGACATTCTGAGCTGTAGTTCTATGCCTTAACCAATAAGCTACCCCTGACCTCACAGTTAAAGCTTGTTCGTGAACACGAAAATCACAAAACAACTTTTCTTAAATATCGTTAGACAGACAAAGAAGTCTGGATGTGCTGCAGATTTAGATCCCTAATAAAAAGGCCAGAGGCTACAGTGAAAAGCAAAGCTCTCGGAGATAACGAGAAGAATTCATACTCTTCATATCCTCCATAGTAGCAGAAAGAGCATCTGATCTAGAGGGCGAGAGGAGCAATACAACACGACGACAGGATTACATGTCCAGCTTGACTGACAGAGCGTGAAAGCATGGGAGAGAGAGAGAGAGACAGAGAGAGAAGCTTATTAAGCATGCTTTTGTCCTACATTGGTTTAAAACTGTTTTTTTTTTCCTACACATACATATCTACATTCCGAGAATATATTAGATTGGCATTGGATGCACAGAGTCAAGTGGCTCTTTGTGTGTGTGAGACATACAGAGCTATAAGGCTGATCAGATAGAGCGCAGTGGTGCCAAAGGAAAAGAAAAAGTGTTGGCCTAGCATTATTGAGCCCTGACTGAAAAGAGACGAGGGCCGTTTGACTGTCTTTCTGTTTGGGCAGCTGAATGAGGCTTATTGTGGCATGCTCGGCCTCGGCTGCCTGCACAAAAATCATTGATATTTGGGTTTGCGCATCTGCAAACGCACACCCCCATGTCAAACAATGCTCCCAGAGGCGATGAGCGCTTTATAAATACGAGATGGAGCAACGGTTCGCCAAAGCTTGACTCTGGGATTACTGGCGGCTGGAAGAGCGTGCAGACTGAGAGATTAGAGCTTGAACCCACCTGCAGGGGAGTCGGACAGAAGAACGGCTCAGCAATAGGAAGGAAAAGCAGGGAGACGACAGAAGGAGGAGGAATAAGAGTGGAATAATTTTCATCTGGCCTTACTGACTGTAGAGGACCAAGAACGAATTGATTGGAAGCGCGGTCTGCGCGGCTACCCAAGGGACGCTACCGCTAGGCGCCATCTATCATATTGGTCTGCCCTCCGTTTTATTACTGGACCCTGATGACACCACCTTTCCTCAGATAGGAGTGTGTGCTCCATGTGCACACCTCACCTACACACTCTGCCCTGACACAGGGGGGATATTATTCTTACCACCTTCAGACCACCACTGCACCCTGCCCTGTGTCTGTATGTGTGTGCGTGTGTGAGAAAGATAGATAGCAGGTGTTTGTGTGTGTTCAGGCCATGTGCAGCAAAGCGAGGCATCCTTTTAGAAGTCGAGACATATTGCACCCGTTCAGCTTCACGAAGGCGTTACGGATCTTTCTTTCCTAGTCACAGAACACTGACTTTTAATATTCGACGTCCTCTGTCGCGTGCCACGGAAGCTTCCGATTTTGTTGAGCTCGTGCTGAACTTTGAGATGTACCGCTGCTCTAATTAGTTTAAAAAAAAAAAACCTAACCGCAGCATTACATTTTAAGCCAGGACGAAGATCCGAGTCGGATAAGGTGCTGAGGCTGGCATATTTTCTTTCTTTACACCAAGCTTGGTGCACTTGTCTTCCCCCCCCCCCCTCCAGATTCCCCCCCTCTTTTCTTCCTGCATAGTTTTGATGGAGCTTTGTGAGTTGCTTCACCCAGCTGTAACCCTGCATTGATCTGTATTGATGTTTGCTGCCACACTCAAGCGGTGTTGTGGAAATAAGTCTGGCATTTACCAAGTGGGGTGTCGCTTGAATTCGAACCCAAGTGTACTTTAGGATGAGGACCGAAGTGAACATCTAACGGTTGAAAACAGATAACACTAAAACAAGCAGCGACTCGTGATTGTGCACGCTTGTTGATCGTTATCGAAGTGCAGAACTAATTAACCTGCACTCTGGTTGTTAATAGCAGGTGTGATTAAGAGTGCAAGTTAAAATTATGCAGCCTTGAAATTTTTTTTTTTTTCGGTCCTCAGACGAGAAAGTTGGAGGAGTTTAATTTGTGGATATCAGTTCTAGCTCCTGCTGGAGTGTCTGAGTGAGGTGATGAGAGTTTGAACAGTCGGGTGAAGTGTTTTAATTAGCCGAAACCTTACGCTCTGCTGCTGCGGTGTGCTGTACTAGTGGTATCTAGTGGTTGCAGTTTAGCTGAGTCTCAGCTGGGTGACAGAGCCAAGTGTGTATGTGTGCTTGTGTGTGGCATGTGTGTGTGTGTGCCTGGCCGAAGCCACAGAAGCCTCATTGACCAGCCTACGACAGTCAATACACAATGAGAGAAGGCCGGCGATCTCTCCTCTTCTCTCGCTCCCTCACTGCGCTGCTCGTTCATTCGTCCATTCTGCTCTCTCTCTGCTGTAAGTCTCTTTCTCTCACAGTCTATTCACTCTTTCTCATCATACTATCTTCAAATCCAAACTGTCCTTGCCACATCCTGCTCATGTTTTGAATCCTGTTCCTCCTTTCTTTCTTTTTTTTTTCTCTCCTGGTGAATTTATATCTCTCAGCCCTCACACTATGACTATCACTATCACGCCTGACCTTCCATCCTCTTCCCGGTTTTATATCCAGGCATTTTATTATGGAGGAAACATAATTTATGGGCATAAGTGCACAAACGCTGAGAGGGTAGAGTCGGAGTCAGCTTCCAGATTTATGATTGCAGTGCGTCAAACAATTTTAAAGTCTCTCTACAGATTGAATGCCGGATCAATTGGGACTTCGGACATCAAAATACTGTATGTCCGAATCAGATCGGCTCTGACTGGGTGTGCCTAAAAAACTGTAGATGTTTAACTATGGATGTATGGGAGCTGTACCAAAAGTAATGCAAAACATTGGGTGTTGAAATAATTTTGTTAGAGTAGCTCTCCCGCTATAAAAAGCTGCTCCTCTGCATAATCTCCATCATATGCGATGCATTTGCACCATTGTTGAACCCAACTCTCAAATCCTCCTTTAAAAGATCCCCTTTGATGGTCTCCCTCTGTGTGGTTTGGATTCAATGCTGGGGTTCCCCTTCTTGAAACTTTTTCATTCATCTGTGCACATTGCTTTTGCCAATGATGTCATCACTGTAAATATTCTGTAACAAGGTGGGAGACCATCAACTGCGACAAAGAATTGGGTTCAATGGCGCAAATGCATTGCTTGTGATAAAAGATCATGTTACCGACAATTTGAACGACCTACACTACCGTTCAAAAGTTTTCGAACACTTTCTAACTCCATGATGGTTCCTGATGTTTATTTCTTTCTACATTGTA
>JAOTQY010000045.1:27807125-27819912 GCA_026413445.1 Dolichallabes microphthalmus
CTCCCACAGTCCAAAGATATGCAGGTTAGGCTAATTGGTGTTCCCAAATTGCCCGTAGTGGGTGTGTGAGTGTGTGTATGTGTATATGTGCCCTGTGATGGATTGGCCCCGTGTCCAGGGTGTACCCTGCCTTGTGCCCTAAGCCTCCTGGGATAGGCTCCAGCCCCCCTGAACACAGGATAAAGCGGTATAGAAGATGGACTGACTGTGATTATATGATGGTCACATCTGAGTGTCAGTGAGATAAAATCACGCTTACATTTTGATGCTCAGTGTTGAAGCTTAAGTTCACGCTCAGTGTCACATGTTATTAAGACACTCCTCTGTTTTAGGCAAACTCCTACCTACAGTACGTGTATAATTCTCCCATAATTAGAGTTTAATGGAGATAGAATCTAATAACTATAGTTATCATTAGCAGAAACTGTAATAACAAAGCCTAAAGTAGTTACGAGACTCTGAACACACAAAGCCTCATTGTAATTATGTATAAAGATGTTGGGGGCGTGTCTATAGAGACTGATCCAAAATCCAAATAAACATTTTCGACATAATTTTCTGTATGATTTGTACTAGAACGAAATGAGAAATATTTAAGTTTCGTTTGTAAGTTTGCGTTTTTTTGTTGTGGTTTTGTTCAGGCTTTAGCTCATTGTCTCACTTAATGCCCACTTCACCGTTTATTTCACACACACTCTCCACTTTATTTCTCCATATCAGCCTCTCATTCCCACAGCCCCTCTGCTCCCTGCCTGCCTCCCGCTCTCACTCACTTCTTATCACACTTATACCTTCATTTCCTTCCTTCCACCCACACACAATGCCTTTTTCCGTCACTCGCTCTCTCACTAACTTAAACTCCCTCGCAACGGACCGAAAAACATAAATAACCGGGACGCAAAGGTCGGGAACAGTCGAGCACATCTCAGGGCTCCAATTATTGTATATTTTGTGCATTGCGCTGATTGCTTTGAGACGCTACATGCGAACAGGACCGACGTGCGTTTCTGGTGAACTGCGGCCCGGCAGAAAAACAGAAGGCCACTCGGGAGAGTCTTAGCCTTCAGTCAATATATAATGAGCCTACGCTCACCTCCTCAGCTTACAATGGCTGTTCCACTTATCATTATTTGTTATTATTCTCAATTTCTGACTATTGATTTTTTTTTTCTGCTTCTTTCTGCTCCTAAAGGAAAACCTGTTTTTTCTCCTTCACCTCTCTTATTCCTCTGTCCCTTATTCTGTTCTTCCTGCAGGGTATTGATTACTTGTGTCAGCTCTTTTGCAAGAACATGTGCTTAACCTGTTCTTTCCCGTATTCCTAAGATCTTCTCTCCTCCACTCTCGCCACGCTGTTCCCCGGCCCTATGCTTCTCCCTTCTCCTGTCTGCTTTTCTCCTTTCCCGTCTTCTCCTCTTGTTGCCCGCTCTCCTCCTCTGTTTTCTCCCACCTTATCCTTTCCATTCCTCCGCTCCCCTCTCCTCTGACCACCCTCTCTCTCTCTATCTCTCTCTTTCTCTCTGTCTCTCTCTCATCTCACCCCTTCCTACTGTCTCCCTTTTGCTTTTCCTTTTCTCCTTCCTTCTCATCTGCCCTCCTCCCGTCTATGATCCTTTCCTCTCTTCCGCTCTGCTTTCCTCCACACTCTTCTGATCCCATCCCATTCCCTTGTCTTTTCCTCAAAACTCTCCTATTAATCCCTCTTATCCCCTCTCCTCCCTTCTCCTTTCCACTCCTTCCTAATTAGGAGTGGAAAGGAGGCTTAGTAGTAAGCACTGTCACCTTGCACCACCAGGGTCCGGGGTCGATTCCCGCCTCTGGTCTGTGTGCATGGCGTTTGCATGTTCTCCATGTGCTTGGTGGTCTTCCTCCGGGGTACTCTGGTTTCCTACTACAGTCCTAAGACGTGCAGTTTAGGCTAAATGCCTTTCCCAGTTAATGGTAGTATAAGAATGATAATCAGGTGTACGACGGCTATACAGTATCTCCAGGGTAGGTAGTATTTGTCGCCCGGTGTGCCGGTGTTTCTTCTTTTCCCATCTCCACATTACTCTTTCTCTCTCTCTTCTGTTATCCTCTCCTTCTATCCTTCCCTCTATCCTCTTCCCTCTCCTCTCCTCACCTTCCCTTCCCTTCCCTCTTTCCTCTCCTCTCCCGTCCTCTCCTGTTCCTTTTTTATCGGCTCATCTCTCAGCTTTTCTCATTTCCTTTATTGCCTTGCTCCTGGTTTTTGCGTCACCTCCTTTATGACGGTCGATAATCCCTCCGTTTTGTCCAGGACCCAATACTGTGGCATCTCATCTTCATCTCTGAGACTGCCTTGCTGGCTCTGTGCCATATCGTCCCTTTAAATTCGGTTCTGTCCTCCTTATCTTTTACTTTATTTCAATATCCATCCCTTCTTGTTCACCAGATGTCCTTCCTGCACACCAACCTACTGTAGATCTAAGCCTGTACTCTCTGCCTCACTTTTTCTCTAATTAGATGGATAGATAGATAGATAGAAAATGCAGTTAAGTCATTGTAATAGAAGCGTTTCTATAAACAACTTCATCTATACAAGAGATGTACAATGTAAATATTTGCCTCTCCTTATCTTCGTGTTCCGCCGTCTTTCTCGCTCTGTGTTTATCTCCCCGTCTCAGGCTTTCACCGTCTTTCTCTTCCTATACATCATTTTCTTCCTCAGCTGTCTCACTTAATAAAGATGAATAACCATCTCTAATAGCAGCGTATTAGCTCGTATTAGCTTTCTTGGCATGACCATGAAACAGTTAGTGTACTGCAAGGCTTTTCTGTGTCATAACTTTTGACACGTATTCAATTACATACATTTCACACAAGGAAACTTTAACAGAAATACATTTCTATGCACACTCACAAATCAGTACTGTGCCGTCTCCATGTCTCCCTTCCATCTCTTATGCCTTACCGTTCCTTTATGCATCTCTGTTATTAAATGTTCGAGACTGAATAACTTTAAACCGCTCGGTCTGTCTCTGTCTCAGCCCTGAAGGATGAGCGCTTTCAGATGGTGCTGTTCACGCCACGCCTGGTGCGCATCACGCTGAGCAACGTGAGCGTGTCCGACGAGGGGGGCTACTTCTGCCAGCTCTACACGGACTCCACGCACCACCAGGTGGCCACGCTGTCGGTGGTGGTGCCCCCGGAGTTTCCAACCGTGGAGGTGAAGAGCGAGGCGGTGGAGGGTGGAGAGGTGGAGCTCATCTGTGTGTCAGAGAGGAGCAAACCTCCCGCTACGCTGCGCTGGGTCCGAGATCGACGGGAGATTCCTGGTTAGTGTGTCTTATATACGGGTGTGTGAGATTGTGAGTCTGAAAGTGTGTGTATATGTGTGTGTGTGTGTGTGTGTGTGTGTGTGTGTGTGTGTGTGTCCACGTCAAGATCCAAGTGATAAAAGTCTGAAAGAAGCTGTTTGTCAATTTCCCCCACTCACTCACCCATTCACCCAATCGCTCGCTCACTCACTCACTCACTCACTTACCCACCCATTCACTCACTCACTCATTCATTCACTCACTCACTTACCCACACACTCATTTACCCACTCACTCACCCACCCACTCACTCACTTACCCACTCACCCACCCACTCACTCACTCATTTACCCACTCACTCACTCATTCCCTTGCCAACTCACTCATTCACCCACCCACTCACTCATTCACCCACCCACTCAATCTTTCACTCACCCACCCACTCACTCACTCATTCACCCACTCACTCGCCAACTCACTCATTCACCCACCCACTCACTCACTTACCCACTCACTCATTCACCCACTCACTCACTTACCCACTCACCCACCCATTCACTCACTCACTCATTCACTCGCCAACTCACTCATTCACCCACCCACTCACTCATTCACCCATCCACTCAATCTTTCACTCACCCACCCACTCACTCACTTACCCATTCACTCACTCATTCACCCATACTCATTTACTCACTCACCCACTCACTCATTCACCCACTCACTCATTCACCCACTCACTCATTCACCCACTCACTCACTTACCCATTCACTCACTTACCCATTCACTCACCCACTTACTCACTCATTCACCCACTCACTCACTCACTCGCCAACTCACTCATTCACCCACCCACTCACTCACTTACCCATTCACTCACTCATTCACCCATACCCATACTCACCATACATATACCCATACTTACCCACTCACCCACCCACTCACTCACTTACTCACTCACTCATTCACCCACCCATTCACTCACCCACCCACTCACTCATTCACCCATCCACTCACTCTTTCATTCACCCACCCACTCACTCACTTACCCATTCACTCACTCATTCACCCATACCCATACTCACCATACATATACCCATACTTACCCACTCACTCACTCTCATTCACTCACTCACTCACTCTCATTCACTCACTCACTCACTCACTCATTCACCCACTCACTCACTCACTCATTCACACACCAACTCACTCATTCAGACCACCCACCCACCTACTCACTCACTCACTCACCCACCCACTCACTCATTTGCCCACTTATTCACTCACTCACCAACATATGCACCCACTTACTCACTTATTTAACCATCCACTCACCCATCTAGCCATCACAAAGCTTTGTTCAGTTTTCTTTGGTTTGAAGAAACACACATTAGGAAACACCCCCTGTTTCAGATTTGCTTTTATTCCAACCTGTTCTTTCTCTTCTCTGTCTGTCTGGGTTATCGTTTCTCTTTTCCTACAGAAGGTACTCTGGCTTTGTACTCTCTCTCCCCCTGTTGTGCACGAGTGTCTTTTTTTGTCTTCTTAATCTCTGTCACTTGTCTGTCAAAGAATCAGCACACCTCTGTGTGTTGCTATTTTGTTACACTCTTAGCCACATCTGTCCATCTGGCTGTCTGCCTGATTGGTCCCCCGCCACACACACATGCACACACGCACACACACACACATGCACACACACACACATGCACACACACACACATGCACACACACACACATGCACACACACACACATGCACACATGTTACACATCTACAGATAAACAGTCACAGCTGTGTGCCAGAGGCGGTACCCAGGTGCTCGTGCGTGTTAAATACTTTGTGTCCACACTGTCATTGTCTCTCTTTCTTTTGCTGCCATCACTTCAGCCTTCTCATTTCTCCCAGGTATCACTCTGCCAACTCTTTCACCATCCCTTCAATATGTCTATCATATGACTTTCTTTTTCAGCATGCTTTATTGGCATGACACAAAAACACTGTGTTTGTATTGAACATTCTCTCTCTCTCTCTCTCTCTCTCTCTCTCTCCATTATTATGGATTACAGAAGCAATTAGTTGTGCTAAATCCCTATTAAATACCTCATACAATGCGTGAAGGTTTTTACTTATCTGTAAAAGCAAACACAGCAAAATCCCCATGACTATTTACTCTGACCAATTTTGTGTATTAGGAGGCACGACAGGGACAGCAGGTCACTGTAAAACAGTCTCACTGCATTATGACTGGATGACACATTTTCTCTTTCAATCTGGCAGGTGAAACGATTATACAAGGACATTAACTAAACAGTAATACAGTCATAAATCATTCCTCTCCAGCAGTTATGGTAAGGCCATTTAGGAAGATATACTACAGGTAGCTTATTATTAACACGGCATTAAAAATATGTCAGTCGTGAAAGCAGAAATAAGCAGTGACCTACTGTACATCCTCAGAGCATATTTAATGTTCCGGCAGAAACACTGATGATTACAGCATTGAAATGTGCTAAAAAAAATAATAATAATAATTAAACAAGCAGCAATATATGAAGGATTTCACTGCAAAATGAGATGAATCCCTTTTGGCCAAAATTTTTCAGTTGATATAAAATATTTTCTGCTCATAGTTTCTCATAGTTTATTTGGGACACAAGGGTGTCAAAAAACATAAATGACAAAAATACTGTATCAAAATTGTTTTGTTTTTTTATGAAATTGCAACAAGCTATAAATTCACCTCCCACGGTTTTATCACACTCGAGAAAACAGCCTGCAGTTGTGTTTCTGACCATGTGAATATACAATTTAGTATCAATAATATATTGGTCTCAATATACTCTACATCTGAGCAGTTGAGGTTTAAGGGCCTTGCTCACTAGGTCAGCCTTCTCATTTCTCCCAGGTATCAGTTTGCCAAGTTTTCCACCATCCCTCCAATATGTCTCATAAATGACTTTCAATTTCATGGCACCTTGGTGATGGTGAGATTTGAACCTGGGACCTTCTGATCAGTAGTCCAATGCCTTAAACACAGAGCTACCCGTACCCTACTCAACATGGTGGCCTGCATCAAGCAAAGAAAACTAGTGCTGAACTGTCAACTTTTCAGAAGAAATCTGGTCAGAAATAAATCATCACCCCATAAATTGAGGCCACTTTGCATCATAACAATCTACAGTAGAAAGCATACTGTAGCTATATTTAATAGTGAAAGCAAGAGCATTTCCCCACACACATTGTGATCATGAGAGAACCATTTGTTAGTGAGACTAATCGTGGAAAAAAGGCTTCAGTGTGCTCGAGAGTATAACGATTGGACTTTGGAACAATTGATAAAGTCTTGTGAATGTGTTCTTTAATCAAAGCTAGAGACTTTATATAAAGAAATATCAGAGTGTGTAAGTTAGTAGTGTATATACTGTAGCAAGCCCATGTGTCTCTGCTTGTATAATGAGTCATAATGGCAACAAAATGGAACAAGGGGAAAAGGTTTGTTACTGCCAAGAACTTTGCCATTCTGAAATCTGTTGTTCAGTTCACAACGCATCATCAGCAATGTTTCCTTAGCGCTGCTACACTACAACCTTGGTTGTTGAGGCCAGTGACTTATCATAGAAGCCCATGACTGCAAGGGAAACCTCTACATTTTTTTAAATTCCATCGATTCCATTTAGTTTTGGTCTCAGTGGACAGCAGCCGGTTATTACACTTCACTGATCACATGGCAGAAAGAAGAAGTGATGTCATCTTAAGGCATGTGAGTCATGGTTTGCTTTGGAATGCAGTACTGGACTGCCACTTTTTGCCAATAACATGTAAGTTCCAAACTTGTAATAAATGGTTTCCGGATGAAAGTTTTGTTATCGACAACTTTGTGTGCCTGAGGACAATAATTTGGCAGAATGAGTAAAAAAAAAACTGGTTAGCACATTTTCTAGTCAAACCCTTCATGTGCAGTTTAATCCACAGTGTATTTAGTGAGTATTACAGCTGCAGCACTATGGCACTCAACAAAACAAAGTTTCTTAATCACTGAATCTAAATAGAGTAATTGCTTAATGTTTCGTGATTTATGAACGCATTAATACACTGATCAACAACAACATTCACATTAAATAAAATGAACAAATTAACACTGATTATCAACTGTACCCCAGTAAACTGGTGACAGACTCATGGGCAACCAAGGCTCATTTATGCCTTTGGGGACCTGTCCTCTTGCAGCACATCTGGCCATGATAGAAGGGCACCAGAACACCCAGTGCACCACAGCACCACAGTCGTACACAGGGCCCAGTAGGCAAAGAACCCAAGGCTTCCAACCCAGCCTCCAAATTCCCCAGATCTCAATCGGATCAGGCACAAGACAAACAAGTCTGAACCAGGGAGTCCCCATCCCTCAACCCAAAGCACCCAAAGGATCTGCTGCCAGCATCCTGGTGCCAGACACCACATCATTAACAACTGACAAAATATACGAATATTTAAAAACCAAAATGTTAAATGTATTTTATGAGCTGATGCTTTGAAATACAAGCATTTTTCACTACTGTAATCCATAAATTCTCTAATGAGCTAATTCGATATAAAATAAGTGCTATAGGTAAAATATATTTCTGGTACAATAATGCATTATTTATTATAGGATTAGTTACAAAGAAAACTGACGGCTAAGTCAGGTCTATAACGTGATGAAAAATCATCACTCCTGAAACGAGACATAACCTACAGTACAATAACGGAGGCATTCCACGAAAAGCCATAAATAAACAACATACTGTAGAAGTAGCAGTTACACAGCACAAAGTAAAGACAACCGAACAGCAGGAGCAGCAAAATTATAAACTCTGACTACACTGAACACTGTGTTTCTCCATCCGTCTGCCTCTCAGGTGTGGTGTCTCAGCAGGAGAACGGAAAGACGGTGAGCGTGTCCAACACCATACGGCTTCCCGTGGAGAGGAAGGACAACGGCGCCGCTCTCAGCTGTGAGGCTTCCCACCCAGCACTCGTGGGACAGAAACGGGTCCGCCAATACCGCCTGGATGTCCACTGTGAGAGTCGTATTCCGCAATAATTCATAGTTATCTTTGTGAATTCAGTTAATCATATGTACAAGGTCACAACATAGAAGACAAAAAGGCAATCTTTAAGGATTTACAGTGCGATGTTAATTTTTTTATGGTAAATCCTGAAATCTTTACAAGGTCAGAATGAACCTGAGCTGCAATTTATAGTCTTTACAATGTAACGGGAAACAATGGGTACCGCTAATCACGGCCCATTAGAGCCCGTTATTAGCCCACGGAATAGCCATCTGCTAAAGCCTGTACTCTTGGCAGGATTTTAAAAGCAATTGCCTGTAATTATGTTGTTGCCTGATTATGGACAAAGAAGCAACATAATGACTGCCGCACGAGGCGATGTGTGATGCGCAGAACTGCAGCTGATGTTAAAACACAAAATGCTACAATGAGCTCTTTCGTGTTCCGTCTCTCCACAGTCGCCCCGACAGTGAGGATCAGCCCCCCACAGGGGATTCTGCGAGAGGGTGACTCGCTCAGCCTCACCTGCACGGTCACTGGAAATCCACTGTGAGTGTGTAAACGGTGTTGGTGTGGGTGGGAGTTTGGGTGGGTGTTGTGCTTCTCGAAAGTGGAATTAATTAGTTTTGCACATTAAGCACTTTTCTGCTTGCCAGATTTTTTCCCCCTTCCCTCCCATAGATCCTGAGTGCTTAGAAGGTCAGCCCAATCCAGATGAGCTCATGAAAAGCTCATGAAAAGAGCCTTAAAGCAAATTCAGGGATCTTAGATCCGGGCCAGCTGCCACTAGTTGTACCGTACCTAGCGTTTGATTTCTTTTCTTTTTTCTGGGGTAAAATTTTAAAGACTCTGAGAGTTTGAGCCGTTAAAGCCCCCTGGTGTCGTGTAAGTAAACTGAGGTCTGTGGAATAGATGGAGAGAAGCCAGATAGATGGAATAGATGGAGAGAAGCTGTTGAGTTTGCCAGAACCTTTTTTTTTTAAGAGGGGATGCCCAGATGACAGATGGAGTGGACAGAAGTGAAGAAGTGATTGACTTGGATAGGTCCTTGAGAACAAGGGTGTTGGGAGGATAAAGGGATGAGTGGTCTGGCTAGATAGAGTGAGAGCAATAGGGGTTAAGTGTGAAAGTCTGGGGGGGGGAAATAATGTGATTGCAAACACAATCTGGTTTGAGGATGAGCGGATGAAAAGCACCACCGGGTTGCAAAGATGAGGATGAGTGAGGGAGGAGATGGCCACTCTCTTGCCCTGAGCTCACACTACATTGAGCACATCGCTCCGTTATGGAGCTATAATGATCCTGCTCCTCTGACATTAATCACCAATTAAACCCTGTCCACCGTTGTTGCCGAGGTGTGTTTATTAGTAGCCTACAGCTGTTTGTTAGGTCTTGCCCGTATGTGTGTATGTGTGTGTGTATGTGTGTGTGTGTTTATGACATGGGACGTGCTTCCTGGGCAGGCTTTAATTAAAAGAGTCCTGCAGGATTATTGGCAAAGCTGGTAGAGGGATTGTAATCTAGCCAGGGAAGGATGAAGGATAAAGCTCTTTTTCAGCCGTTGGGATGAGAACAGGCTCATGGATCACATCGCAGCTGTCATCACAGCGTTCATGGTCTTTGTACCGTACCGCAGCCTTCCATTCGTTATCTACTCGGTCTGTACATCTGGGTCCCAAATGTCGATGTACCCCAATGTCTTGGGGTTTCAGATTTTCAGTTCACTGGGAGTGTCAAGTGTTTTTTGAAACTTACGAAGGGTGTTTTCACACTTGGTTCCTTTTAGCCCTCAAAAAACAAATGTGAAAAATAAATAGATATTAAACCTCACTTATTCTTAATTTATGATTTCTCTTGGCACCTCTGCTTTAAAGACAAAACTGAAAGTTGCTCCCTTTTCTTTTGGCTACCTTCCTTGATCCCTTGACCATCCACCCATGGTGCTATGTCTTCACTAAATCTTGCAAAAATGCTTAAAAAAAACAAAGAAAAACCCCACAAACTCAAGCCGGGGCATAAGCCGAGGTACCACTGTTTGTGAACACTCGAAAAGAACTTGAACCTCTCGGAAACGAACTGAACTAAGACCTCCTCTGGAGCACGGCTGCTGGCCGGTAATCTAAAGCAGGAAAGGTCTGAGAGCTGAAGAGAACCCATATTGTAAACAGAAAGGCGGTTGAGGCCATATTAGAGCTCAAGTGGACAAGAAAGAGACACGAGTGCTCTCTCAATTGACCTCAGCATGCGAACACAAAAAGAACTGAGGCTCTTTTCTGTTGATCCATTTTTTGGTTGACTTTAAGAGGACCGAGTCTGGTCCGTTTGAAAAGCACCGTATGTGAAAAGTGTCTAAAGGATTGGCCGGTATTTTGGTGTTTTAAGTGGTTTGTGGTCCATGTTCCTTCTTGTACTCCTTGATATGATTAATTCAGATACTGATACAGAAATGAATGAGTCTTAAGCAGTCGTGAGTGTCATGAGACATTATATTTAACCCTCTTACTCTCTAATATGCTGAGATACTTTTTAAACACCTTTAGATGTTTTTAGAAGGTTATTGTAATGAAGGAAGATCCGTTTAGTGCTTCAGCATCACATTGTTTTATGCAGTATTGAATTTTCTTACCAGAGCAGTTTTTGGTGCCCAGTACCGTTATTAGTCTTGCTTCTTTGGCTGGTCTGTTTGGGGACACTCTTTAATGTTGCACCATAAAACAGAGTACAATTTCTTCATTAGTAACGCTTCCATGCAGAACCCCTTTAGCAAGCAATAAACTCTTAACAATCCCAGATCCCTTAGGGAATCATTTTAGCTTCATTGTTCAAGCTTTTCTATTTCTCTCTGTATTTCTTTAGGCCACGGGACATCCACTGGTCACGAGTGAACGACACTCTTCCTGAGAGGGCGGAAATTGCAGGCACCACTCTCGTCATGTCACGCCTGAGCCAAACGCACAACGGCACCTACCTGTGTCAGGCGCACAACAATTACGGACGAGCAGCCGACCAGTACACACTGCTGGTGTATGGTAAGAGGCGACTACTTCAGACCATTGTGACTACTTCAGATTACTTTGTAACCCCAGTCTTTCAACTAAAAGGCAATTTAGGTTTGACATCATGATGAATTTGTGCTGACAAACCGGAATTTCAGCTTTTTATGTGTTACACGACTCAGTGGTAGGTTTCTCGCCTGCCATGCAGAAGGCCCGTGTTCAATTCTCACCCAATGCCCAAACCCAATGCCGGGTCCCAAGCGTAGCTAAAATTGGGAGAGTTGCATGAGGAAGGACATCCGGAGTAAAACCTGTGCCAGGTTGTGCAGATCTGATGGTTCCCTATGGCGACCCAATCGAAAGACCAACAACAGCACAACTTGTTTGACACCTTTTGTTTTTTGTTGCATTATTTGTTTAAACGTTCTATAGCTCTTAGTTTGAGCCCCTCTGATTTTGTCTGGACAGAATGCTTTTGCTGTTAAAAAAGTATAAACCCACATTAAGACCAAAGACCTCTCCATGGGAGAAAAAAAACATCCGTTTTGTCTTACAACCAGACAATGAAAACAACAAGTGGTGCAGCTGATGATAAAATATTGTTCATATTGATGATAAAGATCACTCATCACCAAAAACCTCTAGCATTGCCACAAAGTCTTTAACGGATCAGAAATCAGGGATCAAAAACCCAATCATCAGCAGTGAAAATCAAAAGGCCCATTTGGAATTTGCCAAGAACGACACCGATGAGCCACTCAAGCTTCGGAACCAGGATTACGCTCTACAAAAGTGATTGAAAGGCCAAAGTGTGGAGAAAGATAAAAAAAAAAAAACCTGATCCCAAACGTCCAAGCTCGTCGATCATGCAGGTGGAAGTGGAGTGTCGCGGCATGGTTGCTTGTTCAGTGGGCTCTTGATGGTGGCAGTAGAACGAATTCAGAAGTCTACAACAACATTCTGTCTGCCAATTTCCGGAGAAATGCATCCGTTCTAATTGAGAAGAGCAGCAAGAGCAAGTGGATGACCCAAAACACATTGCCAACACAACAAAGCACTTCATTAGGGGAAACGGTAGAAGGTTTTCCACCAATTAAGCATTCATTTCAGCTCCTGAAGAGGAAACTGGAGGGATAACTCTGCCAAAACAAACAGCTGAAGCTGAACTTTCGTTTATCTTTTGCTCCTAAACCTTTCAATCGGCAACTGACATCTTTAGTAGGAACAGCTGCCACCAGATCATGCGTGAAGTTATTAGCCAGTCATGTGGCAGCAGTGCAACTGGTCCGAAAAAAATTGCAGACCCTGTCGTAGCCCTTGAAACTCAAAGCATTTTTATCCATTTTTTTTTTCGGGCTTAGGATTGTGCAGTCTAGAGTGGCATATGCCCGAACCCCAGCCACTAGATGCAGTGCCGGTCCCAAGCCCGGATAAAATGGGAGGGTTGCGTCAGGAAGGGCAT
>JAOTQY010000045.1:27928881-27940210 GCA_026413445.1 Dolichallabes microphthalmus
AATGTAGAAAGAAATAAAAATCAGGAACCATCATGGAGTTAGAAAGTGTTCTAAAACTTTTGAACGGTAGTGTATATGTTGAATATATGAATATATGTTGAACTACGTCAGTTGTGCAACATTACATGAAAGTGACGCTACAGGGGTAATGATAAAAAGCATGCAGATATGGAGAACATTTGTTTATGTTATGGACAACATATACAGACCTGAAATAACACTATATAACATCTCTCTCTCTCTCTCTCTCTCTCTCTCTCTCTCTCTTTCTTTCTGTCACACACACATACACATTGTCTCTTTCAGTGGCTCCAGTAAAGCCAGTGGTGTCTGAAAACAATCATCACATTCCTTTAACCCCAGAGAGCCCGACTACACACCAGGTATGTTTTTCACACGTTTGGAGCCACTTATATCTTACATGCGATATAAGATTTTTCAAATATTTCACTATAACTCGTTCACTATTTTCACTATAATTTTCAGGTGGGAAAATGCACGAGTAGTAACGGTCACCCTGAACCGCGCATCATCTGGTTTAAAGACTCCAAACCTCTGCCAGACAGGACAGATTCTAAAGAGCGTAAGTAATCAACATAAACGACTCTCTTACAATGGCTACGACTGGGACTTTTAATTGTGCAGCATACCAGAACACAGTGAAAATATAGCGAAATATTGCAAGTAAAGCTACCTTTATTTCTCCATATAATCCCCGGTACACTAATTGAGTTACTTATCCAAGCATTTCACTAGTGGATCAAAGTCAAACGTTTTCTCAGTACCCCGGAGCCGTGATTGGACTATCTGCTTTAAATCTGAAACACCGGCCTCTAGGAACTCCTTTAATCGCCCCAACATGTAGGATTGGCTCGGAGCAGCGTCAGGACTTTAACGGCGGATGTAGCAGTAACTCCCAGCTGAGTTCCTGTAATGTGCAAGTGGTGCAGTGGGGAGCATGAGGTCATGCAGCTCCTTAACCCTGTCTGCTCCAAATTGCTGTATCCTGGCTGCCCCTGTGCTCTGTTGTGTTAGCAACATCTAACCTTTTGGCCTTAACCTTCTTAGAACCTGTTAAATGATCTTTTTAATTAACTTGATCTCTCTCCATCTCATAGCAATATACATGGTCCCAGGTGTAGTGAAGGAGTCCTCAGGTCTGTTCACGGTCACGAGCTCTCTGTACATCCAACCCAACAAAACAGACGCCAAGTCAGTCTTCCACTGCACCGCGGAGTACAGGATGCCGAATGAAATGATCAAAAAGGAGAACTCGGAATCTTTCAACCTCACATTGCTCTGTAAGTCACACACACACATGTAGATGTTTACATCTGTGGAGCTTTCCATGACCATGTTTTTCAACTTCTACTTCTATACTGTTCATCCTCTCACCAGACCCAGCAGAGAACGTGTTCTTTAAAGTGTTGAACATGTCGCAAATCAAAGAGGGAGATGATGTCCATATGAAATGTGAAACGGATGGAAACCCCCAGCCTCAGTTCGATATTACTAGAAACGTAAGGGCTAATTAAGTAAAAAAAAAAAAACATGCCCCGGTGTGTCTTCATATGGGTTCTCCATTCATTTTTGTTTTATTCTTTGTGCAGGGGCATGCAGCGCACAACGGGGATGGAATGTTTATTGTGCGTAATGTCACTCGCAGTGACACTGGTACATACAAGTGCGAGGCAATGGACTTTGATGCTTTTACTGCTGATCTGATCAAGACTCTCAACCTCACTGTGCATTGTGAGTACCTAGGGATTTGAGATTTGTTGTAAGGTAAACTATTTGAATTAAGTTCAGAGGGGCCTTTTACACCGATCAGCCATAACATTAACAGCCTATAATATTAACACATTACCAATTACTATCAATTATATACCTATAAACTGGTGACAGGATCTCAGGCATCCAAGGCTCACCCATGCATGTAAGGAGCAACGGTCAGCCTGTTTGATTAATGCGAAAAGCCAATGGACCAGCGAGCGTAGCCATGATAGAAAGGCACCAGAACACCCAGTACGCCACAGTCTGCCACGCATGGGGCATTCAAAGAGTCCAAGACCACTGAGCCGATCTTCAAACTCCCCACATCCTAGTCTGACTGACCCTCCATGGGATGCGCCGGACAAATAAGTCCGATTCACAGAGACTGCTTCCTGCAAACCATAGCACCTGAAGGACCTGCTGCCAATGTCCTGGAGTCTATCCAAGGGAATTTAGGGCACAAGGCAGGGTACACCCAAGGATGGGGTGCCAACCTATTGCAGGGCACAAGCACCAGTGTCAGCCATAACGCTGCATTATTATTATTATTATTATTGATATTCACAGTGTGGTTGTTTTTGACCATTGTTGACCATTTGAGCCAAACACAATGTTGGTGCTGGTTTTATGCCGCATGCCTTCCCTGACACAACCCTCCCATTTGATCTGGGCTTGGGACTGCATCCAGTGGCTGGGGTTTGGGCATTGGGTGGGAATTGAACGCGGGCCACCTGCATGGCTAGACATGGGCTGTAGTAACCCTTTCTAAGTAGGAAGTGGACATACAGAGTGATACACAGTGAAACCGCCCTATGGAATTACACTAAATATAATCACCCCTGGAATGCCGCTCAACCCATCAAATTAGTGGACTAGAATGAACTGTTGTATAAAAGTGTATTAGAATAGAAATCTGCATATGTAACAAAATTATAGACTCCAACTGCACTATGCATTTCTTCAGACCCTTAATGAAAGCAAATCTTTAATTTTCATCTTGCTCTCAGGGTTGGACCCGGTGTCTGTGGTGCCGGCCAGCCCTTTGAAAGTTAATAAAGGCGATCCCATTGAGCTTCAGTGCAAGACCAAGTCTTCTACCGAGTACACACTCTCATGGATGAAGGCAAGTCATAAATCCCTCCATCCTGTCTTTTTTTATCTTCCTTCCTCATTATGATGTTCGTTGTGATCACAATGATGTTGACTGTTTGTCCATGTCTATGTCTATGTGTGTGTGTGTGTAGAATGGTAAGCAGCTGTCTCAGAAGGGTGGGCTGACTGTGCAGGCAGCAAAATTGGACGATGCTGGCGACTATGTGTGTATTGCATCAGTCCCCTCAGTGCCGGGCCTGCAGAAGCAAGCTAATATCGAAATAATCGTCTCAGGTATAACACACACTCACACAGACATATCACATCATGTAGAAATATAGTTCATCTATAGCATTATGTATATGTTGATACAAGGTTTATGATAAAATGTGATCTGATTCCTTCTTCATCATGTCATTAAGTGCTACACTGAGACAAACTCACAATGGGGTAATGAGTATAAAGCCTGTTGAAACCCATCCAAGAATCATGTTCCTAATACAGTACGTGCAGCACGTCCTGCGCACACAGCAGAGGAGGAAATACATAAATATATAAATATCATAAATATCTGGCCTCCTGATTATTGGAAGTCCCGTTTCAAAACCATAGGCATTTATATGGAGTAATACAGTCCCCAAGTTTGCATCTATAGCCAATTTTGGACATGAATTGATGTAGCAGTTCATCCCGAAGGTGTTTAGTTCTTCCACCACTCATACCTTTGGAAAGTCATGGCACATGCTGAGTGTTGTCATGCTGGAACATGTCTGGGGTCCTCAACTAGTGATCCAACAGCATACAAAGACATTCTAGACAATTAGGTGTTTGAAACTTTGTGGCAACAGATTGAGGAGGAAGCATGTGCTTTATGGTCAGGTGTCCATTATACAGTGCTGTGAATTTTTTTTTTTGCCCCTTTGTTGTTGTTGCATAATTGTCACACTTACATGATTGAGATCATCACGCAAATTTTTGTATTACACAATGATGCCCTGAGTAAATATAATGCAGTTTTTCAATGATGATTCCGTTTAAGGGAAAAAAAAAAGCTGTCCAAACCTTCCTGGCCCTGTGTGAAAAGGTAATTGCCCCCCAAACCCCCTGCTAAATCATGAATGACTGATTAACCACAGTTTTTGGAACGCTTAGTTAAATTTCACTTGCCAATTTTTGTGTTCATCTCGTGCATGGAAAATTGAAACGCATTCAAACTCTGGAACGAATTTGTAGTTTTCAGCCCTACATATAATACAGTAGAAAAGAATCCTTATGTAAAGGCTTTTCCCAGGTCACTTCTTGGATAGTTAATCCCAGTAGGTATTAAGCAAAAAAAGTGCTGCTCATAATACTACCATTACCTTCATATCGATCGTTTCATCTCGCCTTCAGGCATCCTTTAAAAAAAACAACAACAACAACAAATATTTAAATATTCTAATACACCAGTATAAAGTGGAAAAAACTGAAACACTTAACTAAAACTTTGCATAGCTAAAAATGTGTATAGTAAATCAGACTTGCTGAAAGTGCTTCCGTGACTGGTTTGAAAGTGGGTTTTGGCAGGCAGCTGTTCTTCCTTCTTTCCAGTTCTGCATACTTTACAAAGTGGTACAAAGTACTTTTACTCCCTCTTTAAGTGGTACGAAATACCAGATCGTATCGGCCAATTCTCACCCATGGTAATAAGTAAGAGCGAACTGGACGCAGCAGTGATTAAGTGATAACCAGAACAGAAGCAAATGAGAGATGTATTTGTCTGGCATTGTTATAATTTAGTCTAGTAACTTTTTACAACGAAACTGTTGAGAACTTGTAAATGAAACTGACAACAGAATATAAGGTTATTGATTTTCCTTAACGTTAGTGTCTATTGTGTGTGTAAAACCAATAATGTAACCAGGGCTTAAAAAATAGGGCTGAAGTGTGTTCCAAACAGTCATTAACTAAATCTGAGACGGGCCATGTGCTGCGTTCGACCGCCTCTCCTAAGCTCCTGTTTCTGTTTGGCGCGAGATGCGACAGCATAATCTTCTTTTTTGTCAGCAAACAGTACAATGATGTTTGCCACCATATTTGCACTTCTGGGATATCACCCACGTCTAACCAATAATTATTGCTAAATTCCTCACTGCTACTTCAGAGGCTCGTAACTTATAATTAGCAGTTCCACCAAAGCTTGTGTTTTACTTATGGTGCGCAGTGTCAGGTTTATTTGTTCTAGAACCCCTCCTAATCCTATATACTGTAATTATAGATCTCGCATATGCTCCAGGTGCACTCTTTCATGGGTTCTTCATTACAGCTCAATAATCCAGCAAAGGGCTGTTATGTTACAGATCGTCTCAAGGCAGCTTTTGTAAACTGTGGATTAGGAACAGGTCATAGCTGCAGTGCAGGGTGTGCTTACCTTTCCCATGCTGCTGAGACATTACAATACACATTTGACATGGGTGCCAAGGATATGGCGTGTAAGGACAATGGATGGGAAGGGTCTGATCTTCACATCCCCTTCCTTCGCCAAATCTGATAACGACGCAGGAGAGCACAAGTGCTTATCGGGGACCTTGACACAGCAGATCGATCAAACACTCGTTTAGTATGTGTGTATATATTGTTAATGTGTATTGTTGATGATACAGAGTGGAGTTATTAAAGGGATTGTTCAGGTTTTTCAAGTCTGTCTTAAATCCAAAGTGAGATGAGATAAGTACAATACCTTGTACATTATCTTGGTCATTATAGATTTTTCTGCTCTGCACACTGATTGTGAAGTCTGTCACCTGGACCGCGAGTACAATTAAAGTAATCTGGGCCAAATTCACAAACTGCACAGCCCTTGTTCTGTGCCAAAATGGTTTACAAAGTTCAACTGAGATTCATATGAAGGTTCTACAAACCCTTTAAGCTAAATCAAGGTTCAACGTTAAGGTGTATTTAGCGTAAATTTAACTCTTGTCTTTAACAGAACTCATTCACGTTAGCTTAATGAGCTAACCATACTCAATGAGTTACACCATAACTCAAGCTCATATGAGTCTCAGCTGAACTTTGGAAAGCATTTTTTCAAGGAACGAGGGTCGTGGAATTTGGCCCTCATTACTTACATTATACTCGCATTCTAACTTCATGGTCAGTGTGCAGAGCGGGAAAAAATGATAACGTCCAAGATCTGTGGCAACGTACTTATATGCACCTTACTTTTGATTTATGACTGACTTGAAAACATCTGAATTATCCTTTTAATGATTCCATTAACTTCCATTAGCTGATAAGAAATTACACAATAAATAAAGGTTTGAAGAAAAACCAGGCCTGAAACTCACGTATCCAAAGTTATGTCTAAAAACTATATAAACACTAATTTCTTACCAAACCCAAGCATTCCTGTCTCCTTTTTATATTTTATTACTACTTCTAAGTACTCTTAATACTCTGTTGATGTATATTAAAAGTCTTAATATAATGTTCCTCCCGAATTCTTAAGAAGGTTGCCTTTTTTTTCGCCCTGATTTGTTTGTGTCATCAGAACATAGACTGAATCTCAACCTTTTCTTGAAAGCATGGTCGGTATTAAAATTAATCTCTCTCTCTTTCTTTTTAGGTCAGCCTGAGATTGATGAACCCAAACCAGTAAATGTTAAAAGGCAGGGAGATATGGTCACTCTCATGTGTTCTGCTCAAGGCCATCCTGCTCCACAGTTCACCTGGAAACCCTCTGGCAAAGAGGTGTGTGTGTTGTGTGGTTTGTGTATGTGTGTGTCAGTCAGTCTCTCTTTATTTTAGAGCACATCTGCACAATTGGCCGATTCATTTTCTAAGTTAATCATTTCAATTACGAAGCAGTTATGCAAATATTATCCCTTAGCACCATGTCATTTTTAGAGCACATCTGAATCTGGCTGAATCTGACTGGCCAGAAGGTGTTTTCTATTACAGTAGCTCTGACATTAGTGCCAGATGTAACCTAAATGTAAATGCAAATGTGCGGCATATTCAGCTTTTAGTCTAATGTTTATATTTGTATTAAGGCAACGTTTCTTAACGTAAATAACCGTTAGTCAGTTTTCCACCACGAGAAATTCATCACGAAATACGAATTTGTCAATTCTGATTTCTCTGTACCAGGACAACCTGCATTCGACGGTTGAGATTGTTTTATTAATAATAACCTATTTATTTACATTTGTTAGAAAAATTTGTGGAAAATGCATGGGGCATTCCAGTCAAACCAGGACCAATGAATGAAGGCATAAGACCGTTTGACATTTATGACAGATTTATGAAGACTTCAAGTTCAGTACGTTGATGAGACTCTTAGCCACGGTAAAACATTTGAATGGCCCAAACTTTTTAAAAAGGCTGTACATCCATCAATGTTGGATCCCAGCTCAGGTAGCTCGGAGTCCACTGCAGTCGTTCCCATGAACATTCAGCGAGTGGAACGCCTGATCTTTAAAAATCAGAAGATAACATGTCGCCAACTTGCGAAATAGACTCATCTGTCTGTGGGAGCTGTACCCACAATCATTCAGAAACACCACTTGCACATTACAGGAACTCAGCTGGGAGGCACTGCACATCACTGTACAGTTCTGACCATCCATTTCCACATGTTTAGGCCAATAAAGGAGTTCCTGAGAGGCCTAAGTTTCAGATATAAAGCCGTCTGTCCGATCATGGCAACTTTCTATCTTGATGCTATCGAAGCACTGGTGAAAAGCTGGGATAAGTGCATTTCTGGAGCAGGGGATTATATAGAGAAATAATGATAGCTGCATTCTGTTATTCTGCGCAATCAAAGTCCCAGTTTGACTTGAACATCCCTGGTACAATGTCTTACCACGCTATCATAGTGTATCATAGTCTATGATATATATCTTTACATATATATTGAATATATATCTTTACATTTCTCTTGTGTGTGTGTGTGTGTGTGTGTGTGTGTGTGTGTGTGTGTGTGTGTGTGGGTATAGTCAGTAAACATAAGTGGGAATAGGTTCACCAGCTCAGTCACCCTGGAGGCTACCGCTGCTGTTCTCAAAGATGGCGTCACTTGTGAGGTAAACAATGAGCACGGTTCAGACAGCAAGAAGTTCACGGTGGAAATCCAGTCAGGTAGCTTCTTTGTTTATTTGTTTGTTTGTTTTGTACTTCACTTAGATATAAATCTATTTTCAGACCTAATACACGCAGATCTAAAATGACCTTCTCCTTTCTTGTCTCCAGACAACACGGTCGATCAGAACGGCGGTGAACGAGGTAGTCACTTGAGCCTGCTTTCTCTCCTCTTCTCCCTTTCTGGACTTTGCCTTCTCCATACTCTGTAATCTAGCTCCTCCAGCACTGTACATTGTATATTGTGTATGGCTAACAGAACCACTGTGTATATTGTATATTGTATTATGTTTCTGTCTTTGTATGATGTCCGTCCTCACTTTTCTGGAACCCGCTTCCGACTTTTTTCCTCCTTGGGGACAATAAAGAATTTGGTTCTATTTTCCTCTCCTCTCCATCCTTCTTGTCTCTGCTTGAGGTGTTACCTTTCCTACTCTTTTCCTTCTCCTTTCATCTGCTAGCATACGTGTGTGTGTGTGTGTGTGTGTGTGTGTGTGTGTGTGTGTGTGTGTGTGTGGTGTGCGTCTAATCATGGTGGTGGGCTTGTCACGTATATGTGAGTACTTTTTTAATGTCGGTTGGGGGTTATGTCTATGCTCTATGCTTATGGTTTCTGCCCTGGGACTCAACTCTTTCTCTTCTTACACTGCTGCTCAAAGGAAGCCTAGTGTTTGCAACAGGTCTGTGTCTGAAAAAGTCTTTTTAATCTATGAGTGTGCATGTGTATGTGTGTGAGATAGAGATAGCTAGCTCATTTGAGGGTGTCTCCCTACTTTTTAATCTTCATTTCTCATGTGACTCAATGTGCTTAATAGCGAAGCGACAATGCCTTATTGTTCTTTTTTTATTTCCTTCCCACCATTTCTGCTGCACCCACCTCCACCTTTTCCCTGTCCTCCTCATCAACCTCTTTCAAATACTTTCCCTATCCTCTCTCTCATCTCTTGTGTCCTTTGGTTCTTCCTGTCTCTTTCTTGTCTCCCTTCATTTTCCACTCTCTCTTCATCTCATCTCATGTCTCCTTGCATTCTTCTATTATGCACAATGTTTTCTTCTTCTCATACGCTATTTCTCTCCAACCTCTTACTTCCAATTTCCTCTACCATTCCTCTGTCTCTCTCTCTTTGTCTCTCTCTGCCCCCCCCAATTCTCTCTCTCTCTCTCTCTTGCTCTCTCTCTCTTTGTGTGTATGCTTCTAGCTGACACTCAGGAGGGTGGCTCCAAAGGAGTGGTGGTCGCTGTATTGGTGTGCGTGCTGCTGTTGCTCATACTGGTGGCTGTTCTTTATTTCCTCGGTAAGAGAGGCAGGATGGCCTGTCGCAAGAAGGAGAAGAAGGAAGTGTAAGTCGCCAAGGAGGATCTGTTTGCGGATGATCTTTTATTTAAATAATTATAGGCTTTTATTATATTATTGTGTTGCTTTGTATTATGTTGTTTCTAGACAATGTGATATGATGCAGTGCAGCTACTAATCTGTATCCAGAAACGTCCCCACCCTGGTTGGGTATCTGTGACACTTTCGTACACAAAAAGCCCACCTTTGAGGTTTGAAGTGTGTGTGACATCATCTCCCAGACAATGCCAGTGTTAACAGTAAATAATAGACACTGCAGTAGCAACAATAAAGGAAGAGCATAGCCTGGATTTCTTTTTTCGCTGCCAACCAAATAGAACCTGCCAGGTTTTCCATTCTCAGTGTGAAGATTCGTTGCATGATCTTGACTATTTCACACGTTTAGTTTGAAACGCCTCTTTCACTTCCCTGCCTGCATCTGGTAATATCCATGATTCATATTAATCATGAACAAAAACAACTTAATGTACTTGAAGCCCAGCCCTGTGTTGCAGTACAGTCTGGAGGTCTGCAAATGGTGCTGAATGTGGTCCAGTCCAGAAGCTACATCTAGTTATCTAGTTGTCATTCATGTCACAAGGTCGTTTATCTGATAAAGATGGACACAAACTCAATACTCAAGTAAAAGTATAAGTACCTAAAAATGCACTCGACCATAAGTATAAGTAGCAAGTAAATGCTGCAAAATGCACTTTAAGTACAATCGTATGGGTACTTTACAAAGAAAAGACATATCTATACGAATAAGTTACTGATAACCAGTATTTTAAACCCCAAAAAGGTTGATAACAGGAATGTTTGAGTCTATTAGAGATTGATAGTGACCCAATTAGACATTAATTAAACAAGTGGAAACATTGTTAGCCAGGTCGTCATCTCACTTAAACAAGGGCATACTGTGAGGATATGGAATAAAAATATGGTTAAAGGATGCTCCAATACTTTGTAGGCTTATTATACAAAAAACATTGTTGGTGGGAACACAATCTTAATGCATCGTATTTTAGCTAGTTAGCTGGTGAAATAGTTCTGTTTCTGTTTTTCCCATATTGTGTAGGTAGAAGTAAAAATTTTGACATATGGAAGATACTCAAGTAAAGTACCTTAAATACAATAACAGTTACTTGCCACTTCTATTGGATATACACTATATGGCCAAATCAGTCACCACCATCACACTAAAATATGGTTGCACACAAATATATAGACTGCTTTTTGACATCACCCTTATTCACAAAGCAAGCCTAATGAGACATGACCTAACCCCACTGAATGATGTCTGGTGTGGTCTCCTCACCAGACATCATTAAAGCTGAATGAGCACAAATGCCTACAGCTATGCTCCCCAATAATCTAATGGAAAGCCTTCCCACAAGAGTGACTTAATATATGGGGACTAAGGAAATGTTCAGCACGACATATACAAGTGTGATGCTCAGCAAAAATCTGATCAATCACATTAAGTGAGTAGGTCACTTTTTAGTCAGGAAATTGAAACATACAGTACCCAAACAGTGCTACTGAAAGCAGCTTTGTCACACATCTAGAATAAAAGACAACTGGCAAGTAATGTCTCATGACAATTCTGTGTCTCTATTGAATCCATATGTCCCTATACGCTTGGTACTCCATCCCAGGGAGGTCATGTTGGCCTTATTTATGAGGAAATACCAATGTAACAGCCTATTTGCAACTGATATAGAAATTGCAGTTAGCTTTTATGTGTGCTCTTAATATGATAGGTTAATTTGCAGTTGATGCTAATTGTACTTACAGTATGTTTAAGCTAAACAAAGTCTTTTCCTTGTAATTTAGCACAATGTCTGAGAAAAATATTGATATTATTAAATGTTTCAGTCACCTAAGCCAAGCTAAAGTCAGTTGACATCTTAGCCTGCTAAATCAGTAGCCTCAGTGATTAGCCTGTGTGCAGCATGACTGGCAGAATTGTTTGTCAGGTATTTACCCACCTGTGAGCAACTTTTACCTCAA
>JAOTQY010000048.1:61470-73494 GCA_026413445.1 Dolichallabes microphthalmus
AAGTTAACCCATGTCGAAATAAACGTTATTGGAAGAATTTTGTGCATTGTTTAATTTGCATAGAAAGTGCCGTCTTTTTTAACGCTGTCATGCAAAAGGAGTGAAAAATCGATTCCTGAGCAATCGATGTCAACTAATTCAGGACCTTCACAGTAGACAGTGCCTTGTAACGTCGGACGTAAGAGGCAGCGACTTAAGAAGACTCCTAAGAGACAGTTCGACAAATACACTTAGAAAAGTTATCACTTAACGTAAGATATATCTTAAGAGTCTATTTAGCGCGCGAATAGTGTGCGTTATCGAGAAACCGGCCCCAGGTAATTGGATGAAAAAATGAAGCAGGATTTTATTTTATCTATTACATTTTTAATTCATGTAAGATGGTCGAGTGAGACATTAGTCATGTTAATAAAGCAGCAAGATGCTAAAACCTAAAGAAAAGACACGGAAAACTTGTAGTTTCTCTAACAAACAAAAAAGCAAAAAAGCACATTTAAAATGATTACATTATAAATTAAGTGAGCTGTAAAAGTTTCCATGCCTCTGGAAATTTTAACCTTGTAAATCTGTTATAATTATATTGCTATATAATGTTTTTATATATCCTAGGTCAATGTAACAGAAGTGAACACAACAGGTGTGTAGAAAATCAGAGCCAGACCGTGAAGCTCCAGCAGGAAGCTGCTACTGAGGCATGTCGATTTTCATGTTCGAGCAGCAGGAACCCGTGTGTATGTTCCTGGGCAAGCTGACTGAGGAACAATATATCCGCTCCAGAAACCTGGTGGTCAGAGGTGATGACTCACACCATGTGTGGCTATGCATGCGAGTGTGTGTGTGCATGATATGCAAATAATCATATGATCTTTTGCAAATTTAAATGAATGAGAATTTATTTAAAAACATTTTTACAAAGGATTAATTATTTTGCATGATACATTGATTTATACATATTTGTTTAACATGTGGTTAAGTAAATTTTTCTGTTTTTTTTTTTACAGTTAATGTACAATCATGTTTTATTTCATAACCATTTGTTTTCATTTAATTATTTTTTCATAATTTATTTATTTTTTAATATAGCTTTTAAATTATTAATTTATTTTCTATTCACTAATGCTTTATGCCTTCATTCATTTTTTAACATATTTGTACAATTTATTATTTTTATTTAGCATTTTAAAATGTAACTTGTTTATTTTCAATGTGATATTTTAAATCATTTTCTTTATACACGTGATTGTTTTACACATAAATTCTTTATCTTTCATTTCTCTTTTTTCCGTTATCTTTATCGTTGATTTATTTTCAGATTTAATTTAAAAAAAAAAAGATTTTTTATTAATGAGTCATTTACACTTTACTATTTTACACATTTCATTAATTTTAACATGTGATTATTTTTTACCTACATATTTTTTTTATGTTTGTTGCATGATTAATTTATTCTTAACATACATTTTTTCACATATTATGTATACAATGTCATATGTTTACTTGCATTCAGATAATTTACAGTTTCTGGAAATAACGTTGAAATGACTCTCATACCCACATGTAAATACATGTATGTAGTCTTCCAATAATGATGCTATTGTGAACACTTTATATCACTCCACATTTTATTATCAGTATATCCCAGTTATAGCTATTCATGCGTTTTCCATACCACTTATCCTGCATAGGGTAGCAGGGACCAGGAACCTAACCCAGGGAACTTAGGGCACAAGGCAGGATACACCCTGGATAGGACGCCAACACTAATAAGTACATATTAGTACATACACTATGACATTAGAAAACCCTGGAGAAACCCACCAAGCATGAGGAGAACATGCAAACTCCACACACACACACACACACAGACACACACACACACACACACACACACACACACACACACACACAAAGAGGATGAGAGATTCAAACCCCAAAGATGTGGGCGACAGCATGAGGCTAGCCAGGAATTCACCATCTCACTGCCGATTTTTTATGAATTGATCTGCTTTGACTACATTAAAACTGAATTAATTAAATGTTACATTAAAACTAAATGAATGAATTAAAGACACATTTCCTGGTTTCTCTATTTTATTAGATATGTCTGAACATCATTTGTTTGGCAAAGTAGCGTAAAAAACATAGTTGCTTTGTCTTATCTAAATATTTCATACACACTTGATACACGATAAAAACGGAAACATATTTACATCTTGATTTAATATTACATGATTTATAAACATTGTTCATTTACAGATTCAGGGGAAAAAATCAAATATGTTGTTCCTTTAAACAAATCGTTTCAGTGCAGTAGGGATAACACACAGAGATGACATTTGAACATCATTAACAAAAGTGATTATGTCACAAAACCCTAAATTAGCTTAGTTGATAGACAAGATTTTTATTTTCACACTATCTTTACTGAAGTTAGCAGACAGAATTAGTTTGTGTTTTCTGTCATAGCAGTGAGTCAAGGTAACGACTTGTGTTTTAATTTTTCACAGGTTCAGCCTCAGTTAATACACCAAAATGTATCACGACTTAATCTGTGATGTCACTGTGATTTTAGGAAATCTTTTATTTGTCATATATGTACTGTATATACTTTAATATGTACAACACTTGTGCAGTTATCTCATCAGCCAATGCGACAACAAATAACAACTAACTGACTGACTGACTAACTAACAGGGTGTATTCATGTCATGAGCGTCGGTTAATGCTGACATTAAACACCTGAATGCAGAGGAAATGTTTATTCTAACATAGTGGATGGTGAATGTAGATGGCTTCCTTAATTTCCAATTCTGGACTGTGATTGGTCAGAATGTGTTGATACATTTTATATAACAGCAGCTCTGACAGTAGTGAAGTTTCAAATCACAGGTTTTTATTAAAGTACTTGTTCTAAAACATATATCGTGAAACCTCGGATTGCGAGTAACGTGGTTTGCAAGACGGGCAAAGATTTGTAATAAATTTTGACATGAAAAACGAGCAAGTCTTGGTTTACGAGTGCTGAGTATCATGGAACACGCATGCGCTTCTTGGGCCGAGGGTCACATGACCACAACTGAGCCAACGGTTTTTCTCTCTCTTGTGCTGCTCTGTCGCAATTATTTTCAAAGGTAAAGTGCAGGTTAATTTGTTTGTTTGTTTTACTTTACAGCAGTGATTCCATTAGTGTGTCGCTCACACGAGTGTCATTAGCGATGTTCCTTGCTATTTTTCCTGACAAAACAGTCTTTCTGGTGTGTGTGTGTGTGTGTGTGTGTGTGTGTGTGTGTGTGTGTGTGTGTGTGTGTGAATTTCAAATAAGAGAGGAGAAAGTTTTACTCTGTAAGATGAGAAGGGGGAGATGGGAGGGGCTAAAAGTAAGGGTCTCCTCTTACTTTAGCTTCACACACACACACACACACACACAGCGCCTGTGCGCATAAACGGAAACACTTATCTGTCAGGATTTAATTTTACTTTTTTTAAAGGTAAAGTGCAGTTTCATTTTTACTTTATATTTTGTATTAATTATTTTTATCTATTTATTTTTTTAGACTGTGGAACAAATAATTTGAGTTTCCATTATTGCTTATTGGAATACGAGCCTGCTTCCCGGATGAATTATGCTCGTAATCCAAGGTTCCACTTTAGTGTTATTTATATGAAAAAAAGCTTATTCTAAGGTTTCCATTTTATGGCCATTTCATGACTCATTACGATCCTGTTATCCTGTCCTAAGTTTAAAATTTACTTTCACTGACAAGTCTTTCCATAAACTGCACATAGAGTCTTGGGTGCACAAAAAAAGACATCTATCAGCATTATTTGTGACACTGTTGGTCCTGGTGATGAGGAGATGACATCTTGGGGCAACTCTATGATATTCTGCCTACAGCTAGGGTTAGAGTCAAATTATTGAGTCAACCATACGTACACAGTGACAATACGACTAGTGATTATTGGTTTCTTTTATGCACATTTACCTGGAGTTACCTGGAGTCCACATGTGCATTAATGATGATTTCAACAAAAAACTGAAGTGATATTTTCCCACTTGGATCCAAATTATTTTCAATGGCTTGTTTAAATGATTCCTTGCATAAAATCTGAATCCTCTTCAGTTTCTTGGTCATAACTTTAGTTCCCACCTGAAAGTAGTTCTGATCTACTGTTTATTCATTCATTCATTCATTCATTTTCTATACCGCTTTATCCTGTTCAGGGTATCTACTGTTTAATAAATACAAATAATGGATGAAAACAATTTAGCTCACCAATTTATCCTATATGAATTAAATTATTGTGAATAGAAAAAAAACTAAGGAAATGGGAAACTAAATAACTGTTGATGTGAAAAAAAATATGCACCTAATTAATAGTTATTCTTTTCCATTTTTCTAAAGAAAGCTATTCTTTTATAATTAAATACATGCAGCTCAGGAATTGGGAATATGCTTCCAAAAACATTCCCAGTGGATAACATGATCATTTTATTTTCATTAAGGAATTGCAGTGTAGTTATACAGATATTTTGAGAGTGAATTAAAACCTTTCTGGGGAATTAAGGACAAACATCGCCTTAAGATTCTAAACTATCTCACATAATGTTAAAAATCTTAATGAACTGCATGTCTCTATTTTCAATTCAGTTAATGTATCAACATCTGCTTTTAGTCTTAGATAGCAATACACAGAGCTGGGAAGAAAATCCATGCAACTTTCTGAAATCTATGACCAGAAACAAGATCATCAGGACATACTTACTCCATGTTCAAACAATAATTTAAATCAATAAAGCGATGAATAACAACGTCTTGCATGCTACCTAATGCAATTTCACCATCAAGCATCTCACCTGTCTCAGACTGTCTGCAGTAAGCAACAGAATATGTTGTTACAGCTCTTGTGGCCACCAGAGGGCACCCCAGGCTCAGGATGAAGCGCATTAAATAAAATCCTGAACAAGTCCCTCTTAGATAGTTCTTAGGTTTATTTAAGTAATGGTTTTGCTCAAGTCAGTGCTCAGGATGTTGGTAACAACAAGATTAAGTTTTGGTGATCATTTATGTTAAATAATATAACCTTAATCAAATCTACAAGCATCTACCAAAATATTTTTATGGCCAGGGGTACAAAATACTGGGACTAATTTGACTCATTTAGTACTGGTTTGGAAAATTCCAGTAATTTTAATAGTTACTTTTTAAAAAAAAGACATCCAATGAAATTCACATTAATGTCAACTGATAAAGGACACATCTGAAAGGGTAACCATCACCTAATAGTCAGTGCAGTATACATGACCGATTCCAATCTAATTACAACTACAACTAATTTCAAGTAGTAATTACTTGATTACTACGTGTCAAGGTCTGCAGGTTGAGCATTCCTGTCCATACTTGAGCACCTTATCATGAGTTAAAAAAAAGATTTGTAAGTTAGCTTTAAATTTGATAGCTAGTTTTATTTTTTTATTTTTAATGTCACCTTAGCTGGCATAAGCTGCTCAGGTTCTGGGGCACTGATCAGAATGTCGGGTGTTTGAGCTCTGTGAACACCGGGTCATTGCTGTCCATGGGCAAGACTCTTAAACCCTACTTGCACCCCACTGCATATTAGTGCCAGTCCCAAGCCCGGTTATAAAAAGAGAGGGTTGCAACAGGAAGGACATTTCGCTGAAAATCTGTGCTAGACCTTGCAGATCGATGATGCCTCTAGGATAAAAGGGACAAAGTTCAGAATGCCACCTTAGAATTTGGTCCAACAGGGTTATTAACCAATAAATACCCTTCAACACTAGACAAAGCTTTATGTGTTTAATTGTTGATGATTTTGCCACAGTTCTCTCTGCCCACAACTTGCTATGACATCTAGATCTCTCTTTTTCTTATGTGACATCTCCAGTCATCAAGCTCAACGTGTAAACAGTATTTAATAATGCTGTGGCAGAAAAATCTGCATTATAAAACCAGCAGTGATTACTGGTGGTAATCACAAAACTTAATCAACCATCGTTTTTAGCTCTGATGAGCTCACTACTGTATCAGACTTAAAATTCTTGTTTTCTTGTGGTAATTCTTGTTGTATGCAATGCACACCTGAGACAGTTAGCATATAAATGCTTGAATTAATAAAATATTTAACTCAGTGAAATTAAAGGTCTAACTGGTAAGTAAGAGAAGTTTATGGAAGAATGGATGGAAGCTCCTAAGTGTGGACCTGAGGCATTCATTCAATGAAAATAATGTTTATATCGTGTCAAGAGAAGGTATTACTGACTATCTACTGCTTCTGCCTATTTCAGAAAGAGGAGATCTTCAGAACAGATTTAGATAAACAAACAAACATCAAGAATAAAACACAAGTCCATTATACCAAGAGTCACTACTACAAGATGCTTAGCATCGCCATGATGATCAAGAACCTCAACATTATATTTTGAATTAGTTTGGTATTAACAAGAGCTTTATTCTCAGATTTAGGACTCCTTAATTGTGCATATTTAATACAGAGGGGTGGAATGTTCCATTAACCACTTCTGATCCTAACACATCAAAATAAACACAAACAACAAATAATAATAATTCAAACAATTTATAACAAGACATATCTACTGAAATCACAGTTGTTTCATCACTGGCTTAATCCCAATCTTCTTCATACATCATAGAAGGAGACAAAACCTCGTTCAAGTATACTACTTAATGCGCCTAAACAGGGAGTAGAAGGTAGCTAATTATCATATAGTGTTTTGTATATTGCATCGGATGACAAATTTGATGACAATATTTCCGTATCTGATATATCATACGTTTTAGAAAGATCTGTGGGTACAGAAAACCTTTTGAATGCCTGTCAGCCTATTTCACATGCTAATTGATATTTAGGCAATTAGCTCAGGTTAAGACTGCAATGTATTTTCTATTTAGTTTTTACACTGTAGCTTTGTAGTGTGCTTTTTTACATTTGGAATTAGCCACATAAATTTAATGTGGCTATAATTTAGAAATTATTAAATGTTCATAATCTGATTTCTAAAACACTTTCCTACATTTTCAACAGACTTGATGGTTTTTTGTTTTTAAACAATTTGTGCTTTTTTTTTTATAATGCCATAGAACTACAGTTGAGGTCAGTGGTGGTAAAATAAATATATTATGCATCATGTCAGTTTTATAAGCAACCTATGGCATGTGTTTTTCAAATACATGTATGCTTTGTGTTGCTTAGTTTATTGTAAATGCATGTCTGCATGCATTCTTGCTTTCCTGTGCTCTGTGGCGATTTAAATTTCAGATAAATATGTTTAAAACACTGGATAAAGAATATTTCACTGTACATGATTCATAATACACACAAGTGTTTCAGCATACCTCCACTAAAGTTGCTATGATAACTGAGCAAAATGAAATAATATAAAAACATATAAGTTGTAATGGAAAACTCCACTCTGAATGAAATACTTATAGTGAAATATTAGTGATGTGTGTGATTCTGGGGCTCATTTGTTTATTGATGCTGTACTGTATGTGAGAAGATCACAACCATTTTGATGGTGCTTTTAGGTGCTAAATAGAACATTTCTTTTCTCAATTACCTTTTTTAAAATTTCATTTTCCAATGACATTTAACCTCATATTAATGACAACTCCCGCATAGAAATATTGAAGTTAAAGCTTTGTACAGTATGTTGATCTGTTTGCATATAGTGTACAGATGAGGAAGTAATAGAGCAGGACAGCCTAAAGGATTAAAGCCTTGCTGCATGACTTGTTGCGTGTAGCAAGGGCTAAACTTTCCTGTACCCCTATCAGCAGGCTTTTGATTTTGGTCAAAGCCTTCCGAAATTAATTTCAAAATAAATCTTGTATGGCACTTAAAATTACATTTTAGAAATTTAAATGATAAAGACTTTCATGGTGGAGTTTTCCTTTAATGATTGTGTACATCTGAGAGATCGCCGCTGATGTCTCATAAGAAAAATTTTTTTTTTAATAATCTCTAAACAAAGTGATGTTGCTTATTTTTGCTATGTCATGGTAATTACCATTACCTGACCAACTGTTAATTATTTTAATAAAAAGCTCTAACACCTGCAATGTCCTATCCATCTACACACAAACACATTTGGTTAAAAAAATGGCATAGACACTAGTTTGCGCCCCCATTGGTTTGTTTATGTCAATTACTGTTTTGTACTGTAATTTCAGACTGTACTTTTTAACCACTATAACTATTTTACCAGGTCATAGTATTTTTAGTATAGAGTCTGAAGAGGGATGACAGTAGTGTGAGGGGGTAATAAGGGTGTAAAAGGAGTAGGAGGGTGCAGAAGTGGTCGAAAGACTTGAGGACGGGGTAAAGTATGGAATGTCACAGCCGTTGTGTGGATAGTGGGCGGAGCAACCATTGAAACTTGAGATGAAGTTATGAAGGGTGTGATTTCAGGGGGAAGGGGAAGTCGGGTAACAGGCATTACCTGGGTGAAGACTGAAGGCTGAGCAGGCAGGAATGTGGAGTGGTGCTGAAGGACCGTGATGGAACTGGATGGAATGGCAGATGGTAAGTGGACAGGATGAAGGATAGGTGAGGAGATGGGAAGCATTGATCTGAACTTAGCAGAAAACACCTTCTGGTGCATAACCTTTTTGTGGTTGTGGCTATGAAGAAGACCATGCCTCTCCACACCATTGAGTTGAGATGTAAAACACAGCATTGGGTTAAATGGTCTCCGAATTGTACAGTTCTGCCGTTCCTCATCTAGAAGTTGAAAGCCGTGCAAAGGTGGGGTGTGCTGGCAGGATTTATCATGGCTGACTTTCGCTTTGTCTTTGACACGAGATGTAATGGCACACTTCTTACACTCATTCTCAGATTCTTGCTGTTTTGCGGAGTCACCATTTTGGATGGTAAAAATCTGATTTGTGTCTTTAGACTTTAGATCCCGCTCAGGTAGTGCGGGATCCTCAGGTAGAGGATTTATCTCTGAGGTGGAAATGGGGTTTTGATCTGTGGATGTGTCAACTACTGCATTAGTTTCTTCTTCTGCATCGCCTATAGCTGAATCTTTTAAATTGAAGATATTCCATGTTGATTCCATGTCCACTATCTCTTCTGATTGATTTAAAACAAAAGCAGGATGTTTGTCAGTCAGATGCATGTTAGAAATTTGGTCCAATTTCTGTCTTTTTCGTCTATGATTTGGACACAAAACATCTTCTTCTTCTTTATCATCTGCTTTATCTAGCTCCTTAATCACACCACACTCTGTATGATTTGGCCAAACAGTATCCTCTTTTCTCTGGGGGTCACTTTGTCGTTTCTTTGGTATATTTGGGCTGCCATGATCGGAGGCTGATGTTTCATGTTCAGAAGAAATCTCTCTGAGATGGTGCAAGTCATTTTGGGTAATTGTTGTCTGCCCTAAAACAGGGATGTCTACAGTTCCCCCATTGTTATCAAGTACCTTTTCAGCTTCAACAGAGCCTCCCACTGAGGAAACAACACTCTTGTTCTCTTCCTGATTCTGAGCTGATTGCTTTGACTTCTCTAATGGCTGCTCTTGCTGTGCAGCGCAGCCTTTAAATTGGCGCTCAAATCTTTCTCGTTTGTGGAGTTTTGTCAGTTTTTTTATGTTTGCACTCTGCTCTGGCTTACTGTAATCCTCCTCCCACCTATTTTTTTTCTTGTGCCTTTTTTTGTGCTGACTCTTGTAATGGCGGCGATCTCTGCTATGCAATTTGTCCTCTGCTCGCTTACTGCTCTGAGCCCAATTTTTCAAATGCTTAAATTTACTACGTTCACTGCTGCAATAGAGGTGACACTTTCTGTTATTTCTTTCCACTCCACATGTGGCTACTTTTGTGGATATTTCACTGGAAGAGAAAGATGTCTTGGGTCTTTTTTCAGGAATGAATGAAAGTTCATGGTCATTTTTGTTCTCTAAGTCATCAGGAGACTTCCTGACCTGGGAGCCTCTGAAGTCAAAATGGAGAGGGTTGCAGCTAAATGAGATGGAGGGCTCTGCCCTTGTGAAGCACACCATTTCTGAGGGCCATTGGAAGATAGTTTTCTTATCTCGACTGACAACAGAGAGGAAAGGTTGACTCGGTCTTCGAAGACAAATGTTGTCCTTTTCTTGGCTTTGCAATGAATTGACATCACATGATGTTGGTTGAGGAGCATCACTTCTCGTGCCCTCTTTCTGACCACCGTTTTCTTTATTTTCAGCTATATTGCTTTCTTCCAAATCTAGACTAAGATCTGAGGATCCGTGAGCAGTTGGAAAGTGGCTAATTGGAGACACTGATGTGTCCTCTGAATAAACGAGAAAAGCACACAGATCTGAGGCAGACATTGCATTATTCAGGGAACTTTTTGTGGAACTCTTTTGATGTGTCATCGTCTCTGTATCATATTTAATCAGTTTCTTTTCCTCAGTACTCTCAAAAAAGACTGCAGCTGAAGACTCAAGCTTTAGCGAGGCTCTCTTTGGAAAGGAAATGGAGAATGCAATCTTGCGGCGTAGAGTTTGTTTCTTTGCTTTACCTCGATGTGGCCATGGGATTTGAGATTCTGTCTCCTGTTCTGCAACGCTCTGGTTTTCCTCCTTATCCATGAAGCAGGACTTATTGAAGCTTTCCACTGCGACCGTGGTGGATTTAAACATCGGGCCACTTCCTGGGGCACTACTACACAGAAAGAAAAAGAATGGTAAAACAGATAATATACTGCAGAGCAGAGAGATACCCAGCACAGGAGAGACTTTGTGTGCTTGTTACAAGTGTACTGAAATTAAATCTACATTGATCCGTTGGGTCAGGGTACAAGACAGTAAACTGAACAAGAAAGATAAATATTATTATATGCCTTTTTTTGTTGCAGAAATTTAGTTATTGTCTCACCATTGAACCTCTCTCCTCTGTTCGGCCAATTTGTGTAGCCGCCGAAGTGCCCGCTCCTGCTTCTGCTCATCCTTCCTTAATTTGGAGGCCACGTTACGAGCAAATTCCCTTTGCTTCAGCTCCTTTAACCTCTGTACGCACACACACACACACACACACACACACACACACACACACACACACACACACACACACAAATGTCTACATCTGTATGGTTGTACTATTTTAACTACTACTACTACTACTACTACTACTACTACTATACAACTAGTACTACCACTACTACTAATAATAATATTAACACAATGTAACATAATTTTTGTCCTTGATTAGAAGTTTAGATTAGAAAAGTGGTAAAATGGGTACAATTTCCTTTCCAAATTTTGTTTTTGAACCGTTAAGTTCACGTTATACTGCTATAAATGTTCTAGAAAGTATAGAAATTCAAGAAAATTCCAAAAAGCTCTTAAATGTTTTAATACATTCTAGACATGTTCTGGAAGATTCAGGAATGTTCTATGTAAATGTAGTATGTTCTCAAAAATTCCAGAAACTTCTGGACTACTCTATACATGTTGGCAAACGTTCTAGAAAGTTCAAGACAATTCTGAAAACTTTTTTTTTTCTTTTCTATGCAGATGCAATTAGGATATAGCACTTTTAAACCATTGCATTGTGTAATCATAAGCATGACATATCACTTGTTCACAAAGGTGGACAAATATTTGTACTTTATACATTACTTAATTTTTCCATGGTATTGTGGTGTCTGTGAAGAGCCTGTTATCTAGCTGAGGTTATATGGAGGTTGAGTCATGTTAACTGCACTTCTTTCTTGTTAGGTCAGAATGCTTCCCTACTCATCGAAGTAGCTTGTTCAGTCTAAAGGAAGTAGGATTCCAGAGTGAAGGATCCTCCCCTGCCTGAATGAGCTAGTCAGGTGAACAGTGAAGAAGGTGAGAGTAGGAGAGAGAGTCGTTAGTAATGTAGATTATCAACAGTCATTAAGATGTAATGACTAGAGACTAGAGTGCTGTTTCTGTGCCTCATCACAGCACAGAGACAGCACTCGTTAAAGTAGTAAATGACCTCCTATTGGCCTCTGATCAGGGTTGTGTAA
>JAOTQY010000048.1:299256-309617 GCA_026413445.1 Dolichallabes microphthalmus
ACATGTTCTATGGCCCCTTTTCCCAGCAACGTCTGTAACTCCAGAGTCAGCAGATGCGCCCTTTCCGGTTTCACGGAAGTGGAGACCATGCTGTTGAAACGCGGAGGGTGATGTGAGAACTGAATCCTGTAGCTTCTCTCTACAGTGCTTAGTACCCAAGAAGATATACTGGTCAGTAGCTTCCACGCTGACAGTTTCTCCGAAATGGGCAAAAGACTTCTTTAGACGGGGGTGGTGGGAAGGTGGGGGGTTGTTAGATGTTCGGCATCCTGAAACATTGCAGGAAAAGACAGAAGAACTAACATTTTATTGGAGACCGGTGTTGCCCCGAAACATCAGTGGTGGCGGAGCATGAACACAGACCTCCTGGGGGTGTCAGGGAGAACACTTTATTCTCTAAAGGAATTCTACGTGCCTCTCCCCATTGGGGGGCCACACCCACGGTCCTGGGCACTTCTTATATGAGCCTCAGGACTTCTTTGTGAAGAAGACAGTATGCCGGTCTGACTTCTTTGAGGCGGATTGCGAAGCGCGGCGCGCCGCACCCCAATCTTTACGAGGGGGTGCCCGGCTCAAAACACTCTCCTTGTGTGCTTCACACTTCGCGAGAGTCAGACCCGGTCGAGACAGTCCTGACTCTTGAGCATGGCGGGGAAGGCTTGTTCATAATTTCCAGAAGGCTTGTTCATATAACTTCGTCTCGCGAACCTAGTGGCGACCGAGTTAACGGCGTCACCAAACAGGCTGGAAGGCGAGATGGCGGCATCAAGCAGGAATGCAAGATCCCGTGAGATTCAGCCAGAATTTCCCCTCCACGGAAACCATCGCAGCCAAAAAATGGCCAATAGCACGAGCCGTCTGCTTTGTTGCACGAAGAGACAAGTCTGTGGCCCGGTGTAATTCCAGAACACCCTATCTTCAAGAGCCCCGCCAGTGCTCAAGTCTCTCAGTGGGTCAGCCTGGTAGGTTTGCAAAACCCTTATGATGTGCAGTGGTGCACCAACCTGACCTGCTGCCTGAAAAGCTTTTCCCTCCAGGGAAGATGAAAGTCTACACAGCTTGGAAGGAAGTGTTAGCTTTTCAGGGAGGATAATATCCCAGGAGAGAGATAGCCTGAAAGCGTCTCTTCTATCTGGGACATCATCATATAACCCCATGCTTCCACATCAACTATATTCAAATAAATAAATAAGTCGATGGCACGAAAACACAGGATGAATAAAGCCTACTCCATGAAAGGGTTAACTCATTGTGGACGTTGCTAAGGAAAGGGAGAGAGCGTCATTAAGGCTCTGTCCCCCGGCCACCCGACAGAAACCTGTCATCTAATTTTGAGTGCTTGGAGGCTATTTCCATCTCCGCGGAAGCAAGAGAAAATGTCTGTCCTGCCCATTTCACAATCGCCAGGGAGCGCTTGAGAAGAGGACGGAGGAATTTCCCGATCCGGCGAGAATCGGATGCACGCATTTTAAGCCCCAGGAATGCCCCGCGGCTCGTAGCTTCTCTTTAAAGAATGCAAGCCGCACGTGAAGCACTTTAATCAAAACAGTAAGTGTGGAGATCGCCCTCCGGGATGGATTTATCACGCAGAGAGACACATCTCGCTTGAAACTCAGGAATATCGGTGAGTTAAACACATATTTCGCTGGATTACACACACACACACACATACACACACACACACACAATACGTCCTGAAGACAAAAAGATCTGGGGAATGTTTCCGGTTCACTCCTATTTATAACCTGCAGGTGCGCTTCATCAGATGACCTCACCTGACCGAGATTATATATGCCAAAATTTGGTGTGTTTGATACACACATGCTTCACACCCGGCAGCACAGAAAGATGTTCCCATAGCGTTTTCACGCAGCATCGAGTGTAGCTTTTGAAAGGGAACAGATGTACAGTATACTGTATGTTATATTCCAGGTGTATATGCTATAGAACAGATGTATATGTTATACATATGAGTGCTCACTCTAATGCTAATTCCACTCAGTAGTATAACTGTGGCGCAACAACTGTACTTAAATCCCAGACATCTCACACATAACCCCACCAACAAGGACCCAGCAAGGAGCAGCATGCACTAGTACATTCCAAATCCCACCCTTGTGTGTGTGTGTGTGTGTTGGGGAGAATGCAGCTGTTTGCTTTAGCCTAAGCCTGTAATTGTGAATGTGTTGCTACTGGTTAAAGTGGCTAAGGGGGGTTTTCAGTGCAGATGAAACAGACATGTGCTGCAAGTAATCAAGCAAGGATAAGGTGTGTGTGTGTGTGTGTGTGTGTGTAGGTGTGTGTGTGTGTGTGTGACCAAACCCTTTCTGATCATTTACACTCTGTTACAAATCTCTGTCCTTTAGATAAAACAAACCTGAAGCACAAAATGACAGTATAGTCGACCCTCACACACCATGTGTTTAATGGCCACGTAATTTGAGCATCAAAGTCAGATCAAAAAGTGTGTGTGTGAGAGAGAGAGATAGAGAGAGAGAGAGACAGAGAGAGAGAGAGAGAGAGAGAGAAGGAATAAAGCAGTACTCATCATTGATGCATCATTTTAACACACAATGAAAAGACCAGACAGCTGATCCACCTTCCGTTCTTATATGACCTCAGACATGACCATTTTTCCATACAAGACCTACATTTGCATACAAGACCTTAAACACACCCACATTTGCATAAAGGGTATCAGACATTTCTGCAGATAAATATGCACACATGCTTCCTTTGAAATTGGAAATAATCTTTTTTTTTTTTTTTTTTTTACAAACATACAGGTTCCGTGAGGGAGACAAATGAAATCAAGATAAATACCATAAATCATGCCAGATCTTTTCTTTGTCGCTTACAGTATGTGACGCAGCAACCAACAAAATGTAAGTAAAGAACAAAGAGAACCATTTATGGGAAAATAAAAGGTATAATAACCTGATACCACACCTGGTTATAATGGGACAGGTGACTCAGAGTTAAGCAGTGGTTATTACTCTTATAAATGTTCCAATTGGTCTGTTAGAGCACAGCACAATAAGTTTATATTAATATGCTCGCTGTGACATGCTATACTTTCCATGGTAACAGTTAATTTACAGCAAATTGCACAGAAGATGATCTAAGACTAATAATAAACACAGACAATGGTTGAAAATATAATGTCCAAAGAAGTGTGTACAACGAGGGCTATGTTACAAAACACCATAGATACGAACCTGTAATATAAATCTATAGATGTACAGACTCTGTAAAATGGTTTTAATAAGATTTTTACGCAGTCAGCGCTGTCCACATGAAAGAGTGCTCTGACAGCAGTAAGTCAAGGAATCAGTTGATTTGCTAAAATTTTGACACTTTGGAAAAACATGCCCGTGCTGCATTTTAAAGAAACTTTAGGATTAAAAGTTGAAGTATGGAGGGTCAGTCATGATACAGCGCCCCCTGGAGCAGAGAGGATTAATGGCTAAAGTGCTGGGACTTGAACACAAAACCTTCTGACCCGTAACCCAGAGCCTCAACAGTTTGAGCCGAAAAAAAAATCAACTACTATAAGAATTAAACCATCGCCTTCAAGATCATGTTGAAAATAATTATCATAGGCAGAAATTATGCTGAATTTTCTTGTCATCTCACTGGTTTCATCTGCCTGCGGTGCTCTAAGCTAAATCACCTTAACCAGGGGGCAGAATGTGCTTTGCTTTAATGAGAACTAGGTAGGACTTTGCAATGTTTGGTGCACAAACAATACAGCTGATTGCCTAAAGAACACTATGTTGAAGCATGCTGGTGGCAGCATCAGGTTATAGACCTGCCATGCTTAAGCTTGGAAACCCTGAGGACCTCTGTTAAACCCCTAAAGATGATGAAAAATTTCACCTTCCAGCATGATAATGACACAAAGCAGAAACCCAATCAACTCATCATTTGGAATGGTCTATTCAGGGTTGTGATCGAATCCCTACCGTGAACATGAAGCACACTTCGCTTCACAAACCAATCAATCTTTTTTCCCTTTTTGTTTATGGCAAGAATTTAACTTTTTGCTATATTTCATTAAAGGTGTATAAATCCATACATGTTTACACACCTGTCGTCCAACACGGTTGTTGTGCAGTCTCATCCGGGCGTGTATATCTCTGTAGGTCTCTCTCGAGTCCAGGAAGTCTTTAGAGAACTTCTCCCCGAACTCCACATTAGGACTGCAACCCCCCCACTCCCACTCATCCATGGCTCCACCCCCTTTGGCAACCCCATGGTCCTCCAGGACACCCCCTCGCTCCTCCATCACGCCATGTACCATGCCCTTGCCCCGGTGGATGGCCTCCAGCTGCAGTCGGTTCAGTTTCTGACGGAATACTTCTTCGTTTCCGCGTCGTTTCTCGTCACAGCCACACGCCTTCAGTTTCCCCAAGGAGCAGGCATTTGAGACAGAGTGTAGCACACCTGCCGCGGCAATAGCATACGCAAAAGCACTCTCCCTGAACCCTGATGTGGACACACACAAAGAGAGAGAAGAGACAATAACACATGCAGGACTCAAACAGTACAGGAATCCTTATCAAAATTCCTCATCATATCACTTGACATTTTTGCGGTAAGTTTCTTTTTATTCACAAAAGATAGTTAGGGAGTGGTGTAGAGGTTAGCACTGTAGCCTCGCACCTCCAGGGTTGAGAGTTTGAGTCTTGCCTTGGGTCTGTGTGTGTGGAGTTGGTTCCCCTCAGTGTGCTCTGGTTTCCTCCCACAGTGCAAAGACATGCAGATTTGTCTAACTGGCAACTGGTTAACCACCTAGTGCCCCAAGTCACCCGGGAACCTGTACAGGATAAGCACTATAGAGAAGTTCAATAGATGTTGAATATCTCTTGCACTTTTGGGTTTTAAACTCACAACCTTCTCATTTCACAAACTCTGTTGAGTTCTGCACTCCGATTGGACAGAAGGTCTCTAAGCAGCTCTCACAGCAGTGCCCTCGCTTAGATACGTTCCATATTTCCATAGTAACGGCTCATTCACAGGGATGTGTAGCCTACACGTTCTGCATTAACAGATTAAAAACCATGTGTAATCTTTCATACTGTTAATGTGTTTATGTAACCCTGGGGGGAAGGAGTCTCCAGTGTCAGAGCTCTGTAAAAGTGAAAAGCTCTATGTAAGCTTTTCTGACATGTTCACGACAGAGGAGTTTACGCTTCTTTGCGGTTTCTCAGTAACACGACAAACATTTTTTTCTTTTTTTAACTTGAAGAGAGAGAATAGAGAGAGGCTGGGGAGGAACAAGCGTTTATAGCTGCTCTAATGTGAGCAAAAATAATGCAAATGACTTTTTAAAAGTAATTAAAGTTGTTTATTTGATATTCTGACATGTGCTGTTGAGTTTAAAATGTCTGTTAGCTTTGCTTTCCGTACAGTTTGGTAAACTCTGTATCAGTGGAAAACAAATGGCACCACATTTCTACTTTATGGCTTTCACATTTAATTAAAGACATTCCTCCAGACACGGTAGTGAAACGTTACAGCATTGAACATGTCTTTCTTTTCTTCTTTTTTCTTTTACAGGGTGAGAGAGAGGGAAAGAGAGAGACAGGTGACCACAGGGGATCGGGAGCAGCTAATGGTCTCAAACAATAATAAACCTAGAGCTCATAAAAGCTACTCGGCTTCCTAAATCACTTTCAAGGGCAGATGGAGAATTAAAGCAGGACATGAAAGAGCGACTTAAGGCTAAATAGGCTACAGTTCCTAAGGCCTGCGGGAATCAAAGACTTTTAACAAGGGAAAGAGGGAAAGAGCCACCACTGCTGCCACTGCTGCACGTAAAACACTTATTTTTGAACTTGCGGAATGAGAAACACTCCGCTAGATGTGAGGATAATGTGTGTTTCAGTGGTAGGTTGGTGTTCCTCAATCTCCAGTGTTCATCAGGTCTGTAAAGCATGAGAAGATCGAGCATTCTGCACTAGCAGCACTGTTTTCAGCATCCGGTTTTTATCTTTTATAAAATTCTTTGCACTGATTTTATTCAGCAGAATTTTAACTTAAAAAGAACATTGAAACTTCTCACCCTTTGCACATTTATTTACTATTGATATCTATTTTAATTAAAAACTTGTAGCAGCTAATTCACTGCATAGCACAGAGTAGTAATGTACGATTAATGAGCTAGCTTGAAATCTGCAATCTATCTAGCTAGTTTCAGTTATGCTATCTGTGGAGTGATGCGTTAAACCAAAGCCATCAGGAGAGCCCCCTGCTGGCCACAAGCAGTTTACACAAGGACAGAGTTACATGCATGCATCTTTCTTTTGTTTTTGTTTTCTTTCTTTCTTTCAAACAAACAAACAAACAGAAAACAGATCTTGCCAATTTCTTTGCACAGTCAATGAAGGAAAAAGTGAGGAACAACTTCTATGTCATCAAACAGCAAAAAATTAAAAATAAAAATGCATAAGCATTCTCCAACAATTCAGTCATGGCTAATTAACGCTAGGTGTGGTCATACCCTAAATTAGCTTTACTTTTCTTTCAGATGTCCCAGCACTTTGGCCTGGAGGGAAATTCTCAATAAAGGATTTAAATTTCTCAACAGTATTTTTTGGTCAACATATGACACACATAATAAATAAACAACATCCAGACAGTCTCGTTTGTTCACTGAGCTGTGATTCAGTCCTGATTCAGCTGCAAAGCCAGGCCTTGTTCAGACTGCCAGCCCAAGTCTGGGTTTTGGCTTCTTCAGTTTGGAATCAGATTAATGGAATCGAAAGTAATGTGAACAGTAAAATACCTAAATCTGATCTAAACCACATCCAGAGGTGATCTGAAGTCAGATTTAGATCGGATTTAGTTTGTGACCATTGCGTCACCAGTAACCCGACTCGTGTTGTCTACACACTCGTGTGGTATGCGACATGATGAAAACTCGTTATATATATAGTGCTGTGAAAATGTATTTGCCCCCTTCTTGATTTTTTTTGGCATGTGTGTCAAACTTAAATGATCATCAAATTAATTTTAATAACCAGAGTGAACACAAAATGCAGTTTTTTAAATGATGATTTATTAATTTTTTAAATTATAATTAATGTTAACTACAGTAGCTTCGGTAGCGTGCAAAAACTAACGGAGCACTGACTCCTCATGCCGAACATGTCGTGGCTGATCGAGTGCACTTTTTGTAACCCTTGTGCACACATTAGTGTGTGTTGCCCTGTAGAAAGTGCCGGAGTGCTGTGTCGTCAGCCTCGGCTCGGTGTCAGTCAGAAAGCACGCTGCATGCAGATTGGGACATGTCCTATTCAATAGTGGCTTTTTGCCTCCGTGTCCTGTTTTGTCTGTGTGTAACTTGTGACTAATCAATGTAATAGCTATAAGGTGTGAAGCCATCAACCTGTGGTATGCGCTGCATTCAGAAAAGTGCGTGTTGAACCACGTGCGCCCTCAGGGAGGGGATTTGGTACGAAATACTTGAACGACATTTGGTTATTATTTCAAACTTTTTCACACAACACGCGTACAAATGCACAAAAAGAACGAATCTGAACACACATCAAGCCACCCCCCACCAAACCCTTCCACCCAAACACACATGGATTCGAACATGATCTTTTCCGTGCAACTATTCCGCAGGGGCCGGAGGATGGATGCCACTTAAGACCAGGACACTAAGAAGGACATGGAAAAGCTGTTTTAGGTTCCCTATGGAGATGACGAAGAACAAACCAATCAAGCAGATAATTTAGAGTGCGAGGTACGAGGAGGCATGGCGAGGGATGGTGAGGGACGGTGAGGCATGGGTGGCTGCACTGAAGACACAGGAAGTGGGAAAATGAATTAAACTTTGATGGAAGATGTCGCTCTAGGTTACAGGAAACCAACTAAACGGGTTTCTGCTGCCGTCCGCTGAGAGTTGGGAAAGTGCTGAGAGCTAATTCACAGCACACACACACACACACACACAGAAATATACAAACCCAAAGTTGCACAGCTGTATAAAGGCTCCATCGAAACTGGCGAGGTTTTGCTGCTAGTTTATGCCCTTCTAAGCTGCAGAGTAAATCTTCTTTCTTCACATTAGCTAGTTATGGTAGCTTGTTAAACTTCTCTATTGTGAGGTATGGCTTGATTCTGGAGACTCTACAGCTTCAGGTTTAGTAATATTTACTTAGTAACCTGCCTAGACATATCAATGTTCCACTTTTCAGCATTACTGCATCTTTAATGGAGTGTTAACGCTGAAAAATGAATCAATTCAAACGAATATAACTATGAAATTTGAATTAGATCGCACCATATAAAGATTTTTAAAATGCTCTCATGTGGGATTGAACAAGCGAACGAGCTGAAGCTAAGGGCAGCGCATGGGAGCTCGTCTCCATCAACATCACCCCTAACCCAATGAGTCAGAGGCAAAGGCTCTGTTAATTACACGGACATTTGTGAGGTTTTTCCACCATCTTCATGAGTCGGAGCACGAGTCGCATCAGGATTTGAGCTGGGATTCAGATCTGACTCTAATCGAGTTGTGTAGTGATGTGATTTTACTAAAAGTGGGATTCTTATATACACATCTACAGACCATACCAAGATGGAGCTTCTGCTAATCTGTACTATTCTCACATTAGCTTTCTTTTTCTGAAACTCTCACTCCTGGTGAACATACAGTACTAGACAGGTAATCTATGGAGATGATTATACCTACAAAATATAAATTATGTTAGTAAATTTATTTTGCTGTATAAATCTCAATGCTTTAAATTTTTCTATCAATTTAAGGTGATCAGCTCGACATTATCAGATCGACCCGGAGCTGGTTTGTCCTGATTTTTACCTCTTCTGTTCATAATCCTGATGAAATCTGATGTCATGCACACCATGACCACAACAATAGTCTATTCTACATCTTCAGAGGACAACAATAAAAACTTTCACTAACATGTCTGGCCATGACAGTTTTTATGCATCTGGTGACACTGGAGACTTTGATGAGGAGCAGGATGGCGAGGCAGTGACCACATTAATCATCCTACACTGGATGAGCTCATGTCTGGCAACAGGAAGTCAAAGAGACTGGACTTGTAAACTTGAAGACGTTTCTCTGCTCGGCTCAGGTTCCTCGTCGGTTTCCCAAAAGGCTGAATGAGTCAGGCGGGTCACTTTCACAACATCGCAACACTGAGTTTACAGTAAAAAGAACTTTAAACTTGTGGAGAACAGCTCGTCAGGACGGGTAATGTCTCAGGAGCTGATCCTGGCCACCAGTGCCTCAGGTAGATCATATAGATCAGTTAGAGTATCCAGATGGGATTGGATTTCCAGACACATGTGCCATGAGTAATGTTTAAAGTAATCCATATCAATTTAATGTGTACACACACACACACACACACACACACATTTTCTTATATGAACCTATTGCTGTTATCTTTATTACACTTGCTTGTTGTACAGGGCGTGGCTGATCCTTACTAGGTCACATGACCATAACGTGTCTGCAGGGTGTTCTTGTATTATAATCTATTTTTTATTGCTCTGCATTTTAAACTCTGTTTCATTTTGCTCCTCATAGAGTTTGATTACATCAACAAAAAAAGGACACACCGCAATCTTTTACAACATGTCAGTACAGATGGGATCTCTATTACCCGGGGCTAATTCTACTGAAACACTATGTGAATAATTACATGAATCACATACACATGTTAACTAAACCTGTCCAAATAGGGGTTAAGCTTGTAGGTTTTAATCCCAAATGCAGCAATGAGTCAGGTCATGACCTGCTCGGGCCTTTACAGATGTGCTTCTATTTCTCACCTCGGCTAAAGACGATGCTCTCGTAGGGAATCTTGTTTCGTGTCTCAAGGCTTGAGCAATTCCAGCGATGCCCCCTGAACTGGTGCTGGCACTCATGAATGGCGATCTGAATGCCCTGGATCGCCGAGGCCGTGACGTCTGGGTTTCTCATGCACATATCCATCTGCTTCTTCGTCAGTCCTGGGAGCGTTAGACACACTGTGTTGGCATTCAGAATGGGCTCAATGTGCTTGGACAGCCCGATGATCGCGTTCGAATCTGACCTGGAAGAGAAGTGAGGACTCATGAACAACAGTCTTTCAGTGCTTATAAAATAAGCGCTCATGAAAAGCGAGATCTCTTTAAAATTGTCACAGTTTGCTCTAGCTAAAAGAAGTTCAAATCCCCCCCCCCCATTTGATTGTTATAAATTTTTTTCCAATTCATTAATTTGTCAGTCAGTCATCTTCTATACCGCTTTATCCTGTGTTCAGGGTCGCGGGGACCTATCCCAGGAGGCTTAGGGCACAAGGCAGGGTACACCCTGGACAGGGTGCCAATCCATC
>JAOTQY010000048.1:949852-965409 GCA_026413445.1 Dolichallabes microphthalmus
TAAGTTTCCTGGGATAGGCTCCAGGCCCTGTATATAAGGATAAAGCGGTACAGAAAATGAATGAATGAATGAATGAACACGTTAATATTGACAGTCCTAAAAAAAGTACACATTTAGTTGCAACTGGGTTTCAAATCTTTTTGCAGTGTATATCTATAGTGTTTGGCTAACTGAAGGCAAAAGTAAGTGTTCTAAGCATTCTTAAGGTACAATAGGTTAGACTAACCTAGGTATGTTAGCTGTAATCTTCAACATTGACCATTTCTACTGTAATTTAAGACTCTACACAGTTTCAGACTTTTTTGAATTCTTATATTTTTTTTTATTACTTAAGTCGTTTAATATTACATTTACTTAATTCATTATAAAAATAAATAAATAAAAAAAAGACCCTTAAATTAATAATTTAATATTACAGTCTGCAATAGCAGGAACCCACAAACTATTTGGTTTCTGTAAATAGTTGTACATGTTAAGATCACTGATGCGACTAAGACATGATTTGTGGACCTGTAAAAAGTTCTGTTTGTAGATAACCAACCCCCAAACACACATAGACACTATAGACTAAAGAGGAAATTGGGTGATGGTGGCTGCAGAAACCAGTAAATGGCTGCAGCAAATGTATATGAACTAGGCAAAAATTTGACATGGTGATTCTCTAAGGCTTCAATTTTGTACTAGATATGATCTTTTAGTGGTTAGGACTGTCACCTCACACCACCAGGGTTGAAAAAAATTGTCCTGTCTCTGGTTCTGTGTACAGGTGCTTGGTAGGTTTCCTCCAGGTGCTCCACTTTCTTCTCCCAGTCTAAAAAATGTACAGTAGTATGCATTTGACTGTGTGTGGGAGTAAGCTTGTGCTCTCCATTGGTTTAGCACCGCATCCAGGGTGTACCCTGGCTTTTGCCATACATTCCCTGGGATTGGCTCCAGGCCTACTATGACCCCAAATAAAGGTGTAGAAATAATGAGCGAATGAATAAAGGTTAGGCAAATGTTCATTGATTCCATTTCTTTAATTACAGATTTGCCATGTGTATTTAGTTCCAAACACCTTGCAATTTTTGACCCTCAAAAGCTGATGTTTGATGATGAACAAGAGGGCTACCGCTGGTCCCTGGATGATGAAGAGGACAGAAATAATCTTTTGGAATATGCAGATCAATTTAAACCATTTCAGGATATTGTCAATCTCCTCTGTGATGGAAATAGTGCATGGGAAAAGGTCATCAATGAGTGTTATTTCCAAGGAACTCTTTTTCGGTTTCCCCTGCGTCAAGAGGCCTCAGAGATTTCTGCCAATTTATATGACTCCAGGAAAGCTACTCAGCTTTTTGACAGCTTCATTCCAGATGCAGACATTAGTGTTCTGTTTCTGAGATCAGTCACCTCCATTGCTTTGCTGCATATTGACTCAAATGGCAGTGTCACCATTAGGATGGAAGTTTCTGCATCATCTCCACCCAGCACTTTTCTGGATTTTCAGGAAACTGAAGAGGTCAGACGCAACTGTGTTCAAGGCAAGACAAGCTTTAAAACAGTGAAATGTAGTTCATCAAGTCAGGAAAATACAACCAGCAAATGGCTTGTCACAGCCTGTCAGTTAATGGAAGGACATGTACCTAAGATTGACACACTTGCTGGCAAACTAAGTTTTTACCCTCAGGTCGATGTAGCATTTCAGTGCGATGAAGGCGGAGCATGTGATGGTGGACGACTGAGCTGCTTTCTGCCTCTTCCAAACAATGAAACAAACAGGACAGGACTCCCTGTTCATATTAATGCATGCTTTGGTCTGACAGACAACCGAAGGTACATCAAGTGGCAGGAAGAGGATCAAAGGAATGATGAATCTGCAGAATGGAATGAGCTGCTAATTAAGGAGGTTCTTCCTTATGTTTATCTCAAGATAATCCAAGATGCTATCCAACTATCAAAAAAGTCAATGCTTCCTGTAAGCTCTGTGTACAATCTTTGGCCTGATCTGAGACAGACGCACCACAGGCCACAATGGCATAAAGTAACAGAAGACTTTTTTCAAAGATTATTTAAAACTCAAGAAATCTTTTCCCTAGCTAAAAATGAGAAAAAATGGGTGACAGCTTCAGATGCTGTTTTTCCAATTAATGATACCGACACTGATATAATGTTTGCAGTTGTCCGGTTATTGATCGAGGAAGGAGAAAACCTTGTTACTGCCCCTGAACATGTTCTGCTCAGCCTAAATAAAACCTTCCCAAACCCTGACACTCTGAAAACGGTGACGCCAAGTTTTGTTAGATCTGTGCTTCACAGAAGTGAGATTGAATCCATCAATAGGGATGAAAAACTGTCCATCTTGGAGTATGTGCTCAGTGATGGGAAGTATGAAGAACTAAAAGATCTGCAGCTTTTGCCACTCAGTGATGGAAGTTTCAGGTCATTCTCAAACAAGGAGGAGGACACTGCTTTGATTGAAAATGAGAACTTTTCACGGTAAGCTCTGTTCCATGCCTCTTGTGAATATTTACTGTATGTTTTGTGTTTTGTTAAAGTAATATGTAAACTCTGCTGTGTCTAGAGTGCTGCTGCCATTTTGCAAAGACAAATTTTTGCCTCATGATCTGAGCAACACCACAGCCAAACATCTAAGGAAAATGGCCATGACAAGTAAGTAAATCATCATGTATTCTGTATTACTGTGTAAAATTATTTTTGAGGATCCTGATCATGTCACAGAATCTTTTAATGGCAATTCAGTATTCCTTACCAACAAAACTAAACTGTTTCCATGTTGATGGTTTTTGACACATTCTGATTTTTTTTAGCATATTCAAATACATTTTTATAGTTATTTTAACATTATTTTAATAACAGCATTCACTTATTGCAATAACTCCTGAAGTACAGTTACCATAAATGCACTTACTGTATAAACAAGTATATTAAAGCAAGACTGATGCAGAAATTATAAACATTTGTAGCTTGTACTTTTCTCACTTAAAATTAAATGTCAGCCTTAAGTATTTTAAAGCATGGATTAAGGATTTGTGAAAATGTTAGTATATTGTTATATTAACAATTGTTTACATGCTCTGTTTAATTCTAGATTCAAAAATGTATCGACTTATTAATTTAGATGCAAACAATGTCGCTGCATTTGCCAAAAAACACATACCCAGAGATTGGAAAGAGACTACCAGTCATGTGAAGTGGAATTTCCTGAAAGATGATCATCCACCAAAGACATGGCTGAAAGAATTCTGGAAGTTTCTGAACACTTACTGGACAGATCTACGGGAATTTATTGGCATGCCTTTAATACCACTGGAACCTCTTCAACAAGTAGGCAGTACCGTAATGTTAGCAAGATTGGAGGAGAAATCCACATTGATTTTCCAGTGCAGCAGAGAGTCCACCCTGCCAGATCAAATTCAAAAACTGGTGAAGGCTGTTGGAGGTTCTGTCATTAAAAAAGATGAGTGTCTGAAACACCACGACATTGGAAGTTATGTCCTAACGCCATCATCAAGAAGCTTCCTCCAAATCCTTTTAAATGTGGACAAGGACAAGGTCATCAGTGGCATTGCCTCTGCTTCAATTCATGAAAAAGAAGAGTTTAAAAACTATATGTCTTCTTTGGACTGTCTCTCTGAGGAAGAACATTGTTTTTTGTCAGCTCTGCCCATTTTCAGGTTAATGTCTGAAACATATGTTGCCATTGAATCAAAACAAGCAGTTATTTTAAAGTCCAACCCAACCATTCCAAAGGACTTACCTGTGCCTGACACCATAGTTCAGTGTGCTAATGAAGCTGACCGCAGGCTTTTGATTCTTCTGAAGGTTGATCTTCTGGATGCTGCACAGTTAGCCAGTTACTTGGTAGACTGCATGGATAACATATGTTTCACGAAAGAGGCTGAACAGAAAACAATGACTTGGATATTAAATCATGGACATCTGCTGTTTTCTCAAAGTGAGGAATTGCTCAGGAAAACCAAGAATCTCAGTTTCATTCTAACAGACCAGGGTGAACGCAAAAGACCATCAAGTGTTTTTGATCCCACAAACAAAACCTTTGTTGACCTTTTTGAGGAGGACTTCTTCCCACTAAAATTTTACAGGTCACCAGAGATGCTACAAAGCTTAAAACAACTTGGTCTACAGACTAAAGTAGATGAATTATCCCCAGAACATGTACTCCATGTTGCTACACAAATTCAAAAGCTCCAAATTCACTCACGAAACAGGGCTTTTAAAAAGGCTGACGTTCTTGTAAAGGTATTGAATGGAAATGACTTGCTCTCAAAATTCTCTGAGGAAGACAGACTAAAGCTTCTTCAGTTACAGTGGGTTCCTTGTGAGAATTTTAATTCAATAAAAAGTAAAAACAGCCAGAACAGGGGCTTCTACAAGCCAATTGAAATAAGAGGTTCAAAATATTCTGCAATTGTAGGGCATGTCATGCCAATTGCTTCAGGCCTAAATGAGAGTCTCTGTCAAAAACTTGACCTTTTTAGTTCTCCTCCAGCTGAAAAGGTTTTAGAGAATCTGTGTGTACTGGCATCATTAGCTCCAACCATGATCAGTCCAGATTCAGATCACGAGTTCAAAAACAAGCTACACAGCACATATCAATTCATGCAAGAAAACATTGAACAGTTCAGAAAGGAAATGAACAATAAATGCATTCCTTGGCTCTGGAGCCAGACTGAGTTTGTGTCACCTCGAGAAGTAGTTCTCACCTATCCAGCTGAACTAGATCTTAGCCTTTACATAAAGAAAGTGGCAGATGAATTTGTAAAATATAAAATCCTGCTAAGAGAATGTGGTGTAAAGGAAACACTTTCTGATGTAGAAATCGAAGCCATACTGCGTGACATTAAAGAAAATATTGATGACAGGACTCCACCTTATGGGGACACCACTGAACTTAAAGTGTCAATAGCCATTCTTGACTGGATGCGAAAAAATGAAAAGTCTTTGAAGGACAGTACACCTGTACCAGTCATGGCACAAAACCAAAAGTTCACCTTACAGCCTTTGAAAAATACAGTCTTTTGTGATATCAGTGATGAAGGGTTAGATGACCTGAGACAAGATAACGAGGAGTTCTATGTCATCCATGAGGAGGTGCTATCTGTCACTGCAAAATGGCTGAAGATTCCTTTCCTAAGTACCCGTATTTTGAAACCCCAGTTAATCTGGGATGAGGAAGAGCATGAGGGGATTGAGCAGTGCGGTCAAACAGAGCCAATAACTCAAAGGATCAAAAACATCCTCAAAGAGTATGATGATGAAAGTGACATCTTTAAAGAACTCATACAAAATGCTGAAGATGCTGGTGCAAGTACATGTGGGTTTATGCTGGACTTCAGATCACATCCTTCTGAAGGACTTATTGATGATGGTATGGCTCTATGCAATGGTCCCTGTCTTTGGGCATTCAACAATGAACTGTTCTCAGAGGAAGATTGGAAAAACATTGTTAAAGTTGGCTCTGCATCAAAAGAAAACAAATTTGAGAAAATTGGAAAGTTTGGACTAGGATTCAATGCTGTTTACCACTTAACAGATATTCCATCTATTCTTAGTGGAAGAAGGCTTCTGATTCTTGATCCAAATATTACACATTTGGAGAAGCACATACGTAACAAATCAAATCCTGGAATTAAACTTGACTTGTTCCAAGAGAGACTGTTTAGGAGGTTTCCTGGGCAGTTCATGTCTTATCAGGGGATCTTTGGTTGTGATCTGTCAAACACCAACCAGAATTATTACAGTGGAACTCTGATTAAACTACCATTTCGCACAGCAGAGGAGGCCAACAATTCAGAAATTAGCTCCAAGGTGTATGACAAAAAGCGCATAGATGCATTTCAGCAACACTTGACAGATGGTTCTCTAACTCCATTGTTATTTCTTAAGCACATAACGTCATTGTCTCTTCAAATCCTTGAACAAGACAATAGCCCTTTGAACACTGAGACAGTCCTGAAAATAATCAAAGAGGTAATATGTTCGATTAAAATCTCAAATGAAAGTCATCTACATAACATCAGTGAAGCTTTAAAAAGTCTTGACACAAAGTGCCATGACATTGTTGATTGTCTTGCTGCCAACATAGTCAAAATAATCTGTGAGTGTGACATAAGTACGTGTGCCAAGTACTGGCTTGTTTATTCATGTTTTGGAACAAAGGATTCATTGAGGATGTTTCAGAGAGAAATGTACCACAATAAATTTTCTTTACCAATTGGAGGTGTTGCTGTACCTCTACAAAGAGAATCAGACAATATGTGGTCACCGGATGAAAGAGGTATAGATAGCCAGGCTTTTTGTTTTCTTCCTCTTCCAATTGAAACAGGCCTCCCAGTTCACATCAATGGATCTTTTGCAGTCACATCAAACAGGAAGGCTCTGTGGGAAATTGGTAAAAAAATGGAGTGGAACAAAGCATTACTCCAAGATGCAGTTACTGCTTCCTACATCACCGCGCTGCTTGAACTGAAGAAAATGGCTCAAAATGGGAATCTTAAAAACTATGATTACTACACATTCTGGCCTGATACTGAAAAAGTAAACAAAGCATTTCAACCTTTGGTTAGTGCATTTTACTCTGCCATTGTACAGAGCTCAAATGTCAGATCTCTGGAGCTCTTGAGTAATGGGACAAACTGGTGCTCTTTTGACAATGCAAGATTTCTTCATCCAGCTATTCAAGAAAACGAGAAAGTGGGAAAACTTGCTATGGAAGTATTCCTGAAATACACAGAACCAAACTATTGTCCAGTTAATTTGCCAGCCTGGGCAAGAAATAATTTAATTAATTGTGGCTTTACTGAGTTGATAGAGGAGAGAACGTTTAGCTGGTCTGACTTTTATCGAGTAGTTTTCAAGAACTTGAACAGAATGGATGCAAAAACCAGGAATGATCTCATATTGAATGCCATAGACTTAAATGATCATGAGGTTGACAAATTGCTAACAAATAATGCATGCTTTCCAACAAAGAAAGTCGGAACTCTTCAGTTCATCCACAGACTGGTGTACCCTCATGGTAAAGTAGCATGCTTGTATGGCCCAGAAGAGGGTCGTTTTCTTGATGGGACTAATAATGACTACTTTACACCAGAAAGGCTTTTTCGACTGTCAGGCTTGGGAATGTTGACTGATGAACTCACATTAGAAGAGGTTATTGAAAGAACAAAGACGATCCCCAAAGTTTGGGCTAAAGACAAAAAAAAAGCATACAAACATCTTCAGTGTCTCTTTGACTCAATGAAAAAACATTGTCACCTTGATTCAATGCACTGGGAAACCCTAAAGCATACATCATTTCTTCCTGCTCTGGGAACCAATCAACAAAATGAAGTGGTAACAATGCTTAAAAAGCCATCTCAAATCTATGATTCCCAGTGCTGCCACTTGGTGAACATGACAGAATTCACTGTTGATCTGTCAAATCTAGGTTTAATCTCAGATGACTCAGTTCTCATAAAATTGGGTGTGATGAAGAACCCACCAATTGAGACAGTACTCAGACAACTCAAAGAAGCACACCATCGTGTAAAATCAATTGAAAATTCCGTGCTCTTTAACATTGCCAGAAGCTGTTATGGCTATCTCAACAAATATTTATTGGATGATGGTGATTCCACTGCGATTATTGAACATGCACAATCAATGCCATTTGTTTTGATTGAAGATTGCTTTGTAAATACGCAATCAGTGGCCATAGGTGGTGAATTTGAGGAAAAGCCATACCTATATGTTCTTCCTACCATCCTGTCCAAATTTGAGAACCTTTGGAACTGTGTTGGCATCAAAAGACAGTTTGCAGCAGAACAATTTTTTGCTGTGCTTAAAGAAATTAGTACTTTTTCAGGACCATTATCAAAAAGAGACCTTAATGTCTGTCTTTCCATACTTATAAAGGGACTGTATGGAACTGTAGATGGAATGTCTAAGGACTGTCTAATACCTGACGAAAAAGGTGTGCTGACAAGTGCAAGCAATCTGAAATTTAATGACACTCCTTGGATGCCAGTGCAAGCTGGAGTAAGAATTTGCCATGATTTCATACCTCGAGAGGTTGCATGCTATTTTGGTGTAGTAACAACAAGACATCATACACTAAAGAATCATTTAGTTAGTGAGTTTTCACCCTTCGTTAAGGAGTTTGGACAACAGGAGAAATTAACTATTCGGATAAAAAACATAATTGAAGCCTATCCAGCCAAAAAAGATATCCTGAAAGAACTAATTCAGAACGCTGATGATGCAGAGGCAACAGAAATCCACTTTATATGGGACAAACGAAAGCATGGAACTACAAAAACATTTGGAGAAAAATGGGAGCTGCTTCAAGGCCCAGCACTTTGTGTGTACAACAACAAGAAATTCTCAGATGAAGACCTGAAAGGTGTTCAGCAATTAGGAGAAGGAGGAAAACATGGCACTTTGGGTAGAACTGGGAAATATGGTCTTGGATTTAATTCTGTTTACCATCTGACTGACTGTCCCTCTATATTATCTGGTGATGAATATCTCTGCATATCGGATCCAAACCTGAAATATGTGGAAGCTGGAACAAAGGAGTCACCAGGCTGCATGTACTTAATGGATGAAAAATTTAAAAAGTCTTTCCAGGATGTTTACCAGACCTTTCTTCCAGAAAAATTTCCTCTTCATTCTGGAACCATGTTCAGACTTCCACTCAGAACAGAGGAAATGGCAGCCACATCGGAAATATCGCTGCATGCAGTTAGGGATTATGACATGAATGAACTTTTTCAGGCTTTGACAACAGATCCAGAGGAATTTATTCTATTTTTGAAGCACATCACAAAAATTCACTTTCATGAAATCAACAAGGATGGAAATGAAGTCAATAATTTCTATATTGAGAAAAAAGTCACCGAGGGTACACTGGAGCAAAGGGCAGATTTTCATAACCATGTTCGCAATTCCCTCAAATCTGGGATAATAAGGCCACGCCAGGCTTTCTCTAAAGTTATTATCACATCAGGTAAAAATAAAAGCCAATGGATTATTGCAGAGCAATTTGGAACACTTTTGCAAGAAGAAGCTACATCCAGTGATAAAGTGCCTCAGGCAGCCCTGGCAGCTCGTTTACACACAAAAACTAAAGAAAGTAAATTTCATGGAAAGGCATTTTGCTCTTTGCCATTGCCAGGAACAACTGGTCTCCCTGTCCATGTGAATGGAAACTTTGAAGTGGATCATTCTAGGCGGGATCTGTGGAAAGAAGATGCTGAGAGCTTAAAGACCAAATGGAATCAATCACTGCAATTGAAGATCATTGCACCTCTGTATGCTGAGTTCCTAAAATATATGTGTACAAACTTAAAAAAGGGTGAACCCAAAATGTTAACCAATCTCAAATCACATCTGGACTTTTGCTTAAGCTTCTTTCCCGGTGTCTCAAAAGCTGTTAGCCAAGCTTGGCATGATATGATCAATGAAGTCTACAGATTAATCAGTCGATTAAACCTTCCAGTGATACCAACCCTTAAAAGTGTTACAGACACCTCTTTGTATCACTCTGAGGAAAAGTACACATTTAACTGGTCAACTGTTTCAAAGCCAAACTCAACAGATTCACCACATTTTACGGACGACAGCCACAGCCATAGCATTCTGCAAATTTTAGAGGGGACTGGAATGAACTTGGTACCATATTCATGGAAAATCAAAAGAATCATGGAGAATTTCAAGAGTGCAGGTGTGAATGTGGCTGAAGTTAGTCCTTTATCAGTGATCAATTATTTAAAGAAGAAGAGAATGAATGAGCCTTTACAAACTCCTAATGACCTACCATTACCCATCAACCAGACACTAATAAAAGATTCACGAAGTTGTTCAAAACTCTTGAACTTTTGTCTAAGCAATGTTAAAGAGTCAGATAAGAGGTTAATTGACCTTAATGGACTACCTCTCCTCCTCACCAATGATCAGATGTTGAGGAAGTTCAACTCTGATTCTCCAAAGCTATATTCAATATTTGCTGACATTTTTCAGGAACACCAGTCCGAATTTGCAGAATCGTCTGTTAATGGTGACCATGCCACAATTCTGCGCAAGGGAAACTATATCCTGGAATTAACCATTCCAATAGCAGCAAAGTTCATTGGGCCAGTTCTTCGACAACATCTTCAGCACTCACAGATCAATGATGCAAATGGGCTTCATACAGCAGGAAAAGAAACAAAAGAATGGCTTAAGAAACTGTGGTTTTATTTTGACCATGAAGTCAAAATGAAGGCTTTCCAAAATGGAGATACAAATCAGGGCTTTAATGAAATAAAGAAACACTTCTCTGGCAGTCACATTTTGCCTGTCATTTATCCAGATCAAAAAGAAACATGTTTTCTACAAAAACTTGGAAATATCCATACTATTGTTCATTCTGCACAATACATGAATCAATCAGAACACATTTCTGCCATTCTCATTAAACTGGGATCCATGACATTAGACCGGAACTTCTTCCTTCAGCTTGGCGAAATTTTGCACAAATATGTCCATCCAGAAATTTTAGATACCAAAGACAGCTGGGCGGTACTTAAGCAGCTAGACACAATACCACATTCACAGTTTGAGCTGCTTTCTGGCGATGAAAGTGACAAACTTCAATGCTTCCTACAATCTGGCATCAGCTACTCTAAAGACACAAACGAATATCAGAGAATGTTTAAATCATTGCCCTTGTTTCAGACAATATGTGGAAAGCGGCAAAGGATCGATTTTCACAGGAATGTATTTATTCTGAATTCTGAATTTCAAAAAATATTTTCAGGCTTGTACTCATTTGATGACAGCAACAGCATTTTTCTCAAATACAACCTTGTAAATCAAAGCCTACCAAATTGCCTGAACATTAAGATTTTAAATGACCTGGAGTACTGTGTCAATTTCATAATTCCTTTTGTACACAAGCTTAAACAAACCACGCTTCTTGATTTAATAAGGCTGTTAGTTGAACTGAGCCAAAGACCTGACTATGCAAAATATAAAGACAGCTTTGCCTCAGCCTTGAGAAATATCAAATTTATTCCTGACATCAATGGTTGTTTTCAAGTGGTCTCATACTTCTTTGATGACACTGTAAAGCTCTATAAAGTTATGCTTCCAATGGAGAGGTTTGTTCCACATACTTTTTGGAAGCAATTTCAAAAAAGTAACGAAGCACAATCCCTCTTAAAGGATCTTGGACTAAAGCATAAAGTAACAGAAGAGGAGGTAATCAATTTTGCCTACCAAATTGAATCAGATGCTAGGGGTAACACTGAACTGCAGGTTCTTAAAAACAGATCTACAATGTTGCTCAGGACAGCACTTCGTTTGGGTGCAGAAAAACAATCAAAATTAATGCAAAGAATCGCAATCATAAAATTTATTCTGGCTGTGCAGATTGAGCCAAAACTGTGTGCTTATCACAAAACATTTGCACAAGAAAGGGACGTAGTTGCCATCAAAGGATCACTCCTTGAAAAGGACCTTAATCGTCAATATCTCATATGGACTGTCATTCCAATACTGCCATCAAGGGATTTTTCTACAAAAGAGTTAGATACTATCAGGAAGGTTGGTGCCTTGGATGAACCATCGTCAGAGCAGGTCATGCAGAACCTAAAAAATATCTGTAGTTCTCAATGCAGAACAGAAGAGTTGATAAAAACAAGAGCTACAGTGTTCAAGAACTCATATGCCTACCTCCAATCTGTAAATTTTAATGAGTCTTTTTTGGCAGATCTCCCTCTTGTTCTTGTTGAAAATGACAAAAATCTTGTGAAAGCTAGTCAAGTAGTCCTGACACTACCATCTGCTAATGAGTTTAGGCCATACCTTTACCCCATACAATCAAAACATGCAATGTTTGCAGACTTTTTCAAGAAGATTGGTGTTGAAGAAAAGTCTACTGTCATGCAATTATGCATTGTACTCAAGGAAATCTATACAGAGTGCTGTGATAAGACGACACTTCAACCAAACCAGCTGGTAACTGTTCAACGTGTTGTGCAGCAGCTTTTCTGTCTGTTAAAAGAGCAGGGAAATATAATTCCTCTTCAAAAAGGATCACTATACCTCCCGTCAACAGATGGAAGACTCTATGAATCCAGCACATTGTTTTTCAATGACACCTTTTTTCAGGCTAACAGACTGGAGGATTCACTAAAAACAAAGCTGAAGCTACTTGTAAAATTGAAACAGTGTCACCTTGAAGATGACCCCTATGAACATCAAAAGCTCTTGCAGTTGCTTCCTAAACAAATCCGTCCCGATCTGCTTTCTCGAGTAATTTCTGTGAACCTGCTTAGAGAAAATGTGGAACATTGCGATTATGGCCAGTCATGTGAATTGAGCAGTTGGTTTCATAAACATCTGTCCTCTTATGAGTTCCGTCATGGTCTTATGTGTCTGATTAGAGAACAAAGCAAGGGCACCATTTCACAGACTGAAGCTGCAGACTTGTGCGAAAGTATATTTGGTAAAATTAAAATCATCTGTTGCAAGGCTTTACACACTCAACTTTTGTTAAATCTCCAGCCACTACAAGGTACTGAGACAGAAACTCAGGTTTATGTGAAAAAGCAGCAAGATGCATGTGTTTTCTATCTGAAGCACAATGATAACATGACTCCCAAAGTGGTGAATGAGGTCAACATGTATCTTATCAAAGAAATTAACGCTCTTCTGGAAAACAGTTTGAATTCATCATGCCTACTAGTCCTTGGACAAGTTCTATTATGTGAAAACATGAAGGAGGTTGAAGCAATCCTGGAACAAAATGGAATTCGTAACACTGTAAGTGATGAATTGGGACTTGGTTCCCTTCCAAATCCTGGAAGTCCCATACCAGAAGAATGGCATGATTTCCTTGATATGGACCCCCTGAACAGTTTTGAAAAAGGGGAGTATGTTGGGTTTAGTAATGATGAATTGGAAAATGAATTTGTTTTTGCCATTGTTGTGGAGTGTCTGGATGAGCATCCAGGACAGGACAGGCGAAATCCTTCAAGATATAGAATAGAAATTGGGAATGAAAAGATAATTGAAGTTAGTTCTCTTGATCTTTATCAGTTTAAGAGAGAAAAAAGACCATCTACAGTTGGAAATGTTACCAGCACAGACATAGACATTTTGCCTGTACTTTCGCAGGCTGAATCTTCACGTTCTATACCATCACAGGCTAAGCCTTCTCGGCCTATACCAACCTCAAAGAAGCCCTTACCTCAGACTTTGGGGGAGGTTAAAACAGAGATTGATGAGAGTTTGGAACAGATCTGGAAGATGTCAAACGAGGACAAAACAAAGGCTATTAGACGTCTGTACTTAAGGTGGCATCCAGACAAGAACCCAGACAACACAGAGTTTGCTAATGAAGCATTTAAATATTTACAGAACAGAATTGTAGAGCTACAGCAAGGAAAGACCCAACATAAAACATCAACTGCTCCAAACACAACACATGGGCCAGACTTCAGAGACTTCTATCATAGGTGGAACTTCCAGGCTGGGTGTCACAAAAAGGGACGGGAGCGATTCTATCAGAAAAATTACAGACGGCAATATAATTTTTGGTCACATTTCAGAGAAACGCCAAGACCAAACAAAGAGGAAGCTAAGCGGTGGTACAGACAAGCAGAGTGTGATCTTCTTGCTTCTCAGAGTGACATTGAATACAATGCAAGCCCAGAGTGGTGTCTATTTAAAGTGCATCAGGCCGTGGAAAAAGCTCTAATAGCTACAGAATTCAGAAGGAACGGACAGCATCCTGGGACTCCATCTACCATTACAGGCATGGCCCTGAAGATATCACAGTATGCTAGCTGCCTTTATGATTTGCCCCATGTTGTGAATCAGCTGAGGGCACTTGGTGTTGAAGCCAAGAGAACTCAATATCCAAACTACCACCCATCTCCCCACATTCCAAATGAACAGTTCAAAATTGAAGATGCACAAAAGGCAGTGAAGATAGCAACACAGCTGATGCTGAAAGTGGAACGCTATATTACTGATTAATTAAAGTATGTTTTAATATATAAATATGGTTTTGGTACCCTAAGCAATTTTCTTGTACTTATTCAATATTTTTACTCACTGAATGTTGATGTAACTATGCAGACTAATACTCTTTATAGAACTATTTACTGTTTATTCCTGTGATTAAAACTCTTTTCATTCAGCCCTAGATAATACTTAGTATGTTTAACATGGCACTATCTCTTTTAAGTTCTAGTATAACAGAAAATAGTAAAACGCTAGAATTAAAAATGAAACGAAAAGGGCTTGTGTATATCTTATATTGCATAAAGAATAAAAACAAATAAAAATTGTGCAAAGCTATTTTTTTGTTTATATTTCTTTAACCTTATAATCTTAAGACTACATACAACCTAAATTCCACATGGCCATTTCTCATTGATATTGTTGCACTTGCAGAAGACCAATGACCATACCGAACACTTCGCCAACATACTCAGCAGGTTGCATTGAGGATGTATTTCAATTATAATTTAAATCTGTATAATGAATACATAATGTAATACAACCACTTGAGTAAACCATGTTCACCGCCTTGCAATGACTTTATATGTGGTGGCCATACTGTTTCTAAATGTCAACATGTTTTACAATTAATTAAAATAATTTGAGCAGGTATGGCTAAATAGTCCAAAACCTATTTCCATTCATTTCAGCATTTTGTCCCCCCCAAGATATATCCAAGATATATGCCTTGTTTTGTCTGAGAAAAATTCTAAAAGTCAGAAAACAATAGTTAACAATGGGCGGTCCATGAGTGAACCACTGAAGTTTCATCATAATAGCTCAATGTTAGCCCTGCAGTAAGCCCCAGTCTTGGGTTAGAGCTGAGAACAGAAAGGTGAAATAACAATTAAGACCATAAATAAATATGATTAAATAACATTTTATGTGATATATTACTTTCTGCCAGCTGAGACTAAAACAAATAAACAAATACACAAAACTAACTGTGGAAAAGGAAGATTTTTTGATTATACAGTAGATGTGAAACAAATCACAATTGTCTTCCCTGTTCTTTCTGACAAACGGATGAAACCCACATTCACAGTCAAATGCAGCCAAAGCCTACACCCAGTGACTTGTATAACACATACATACATACATACATACATACTGTACTTACAAACACTACAATATTTGCACAAAATGAAATATATTGTATACAGACTTATTAATCTTTATTAGTCTCAAACCCAATGTGTAGCAAACCAAAACAACAGACTGGCCTTAATGTTGTGAACTGTAAATTCTAATCTAAAAAATATCATTATATTATTATTTGCTGTTTTTCAATTGTTTTTCACCCAACTGAGCAAATAAACATTATACATCATGAAATAGTTGTATGTTAAGTTAAAGTACTTAATGTAAAATTATGTTTCAATACTTTTAAACAAGATTGTATATCTGTAATGCTATGTTAAACTGTTGTTGTTGGTCTTTCGGCTGTTCCCGACAAGGGGTCGCCACAGCGGAATATCCAGTCCGCACAACAACTTGGC
>JAOTQY010000048.1:1021309-1032154 GCA_026413445.1 Dolichallabes microphthalmus
TAAAGTAAACAATCAAGTATATGCTACAATTTAGGTTTAAGTTACTGGAACTCTCTTCTAAGTATACAATACTAGATTTAAATAAAGATTTATCCTTTATGTAAAGCCATAAATTCATGTTTAAAGTGAAGAAAGCAGGCACGACACAGTTGTATCTCAAAAAAATAGAGTTTAATGTTCGTGTGCTGTATAACAAATTAAATATATTAGTGTTTACAAAACAAGAGGTGAATGACTACTGCATATCCTAATGATGAATCATAAACTCCGTCACAATAAAGATGAGAACAAAGCCTCTACTCATTAATTTTTTTTTAGAAAAACAAAGAAAAACTTTCCATCCCACAGTCCTGAATGCATGTCCCCCACTTTTCTACTGTACAAAGCAGGAGCAGAGGCGACACAGATCGCTGTCTTTAAAGGACAGAAAGCAGAAAAAGGGGGCAAGAGTAGGAGCTTCCAAATATTCTGTGAACTACAGGTACTGGTTTATAGGCTGTGTGTGTGTATAAGCGTTACTGATAAACTAGTCAGATAAAGTGTGTGTGTGTGTGTGCCTTTTTTTTTTTTGTTCTTTTCATTTTTATCAAATGTCTCTAAGAAATCTGCCTATCTGAATGTAATTACATACAATCTCCATGCTGATCACTTTCCATGCATCAGAGGGGGAAAACATCACACACACACACACACACACACACATGAGATTTAATCAAAGAAGCTGCCAGGCTCGGCTAGCTTAAAGGTTAAATGCTGAGCCCGAATGCATCTGCAAAATAAAAATCACCTGGATCAGGCAAACTCTCTCAGAGAAAAGGGTACTAACTGTACCTTTCTGTACTGATGTGATGGTACCATTAGGCATCCTAATGTGATGTAGCGTACTGAACGTTTAACAAGCGATGCTTAATCGCACCTTCATCCATGTAATAGCACAAGTATCCATGGCATAGCCGAGTACTAAAGGTACCGCGCCCCAGGCACAAGAAAGGGTACTGTTTAGTACCTCCTTTAGTTTTGATATAATCATACCCATAAAAAAAATAAGGCAAAACAAGTGTTTAAATCTCACGATGATGAAGTGCAGATCAGGGGTGTCAAAAAAAAAAAAAAAAGTAATTATTTATACAAAATATATCCATGACATCTGCGTAAGTATTGACCCCCCCCCTAACTGTCTTCAATTAAAGTTAACTTTCAGTCATGAAAAATGACAGACAGTACAGTTTTTAATTTAATTTACAAAAAAACAAAAACAAAACCTTTTTTTGTGAACAAAACGCCTTTTACTGTATTTCAGTGACTGGCGGTGAATCGAGCCGAAGATTTGAATCCATGTTTCGATTGAAATGAATCGATTTGTTCATAGTGCTGAAGCTTTTACTGTTCAACATCGTTATTGTTCGTAAACAAAGCGATCGTAGGAATCGCTTCGCAGCGGAGAGACAATTGTATCGTTAAACCGTATATCGTATTATGTGCCCGGTAGTCACAGCAGAAATGTTATTAGCTAGTTACACATGCATTTAGCATATTAGTCAAGTGCTCTCTTCTGCCCCCTAGTGGCACAATAGAGCTTCTGGTTTCTCTGAGCTCTCAACTGAGACTCTACAGTCCACAAGATTGGAGGAAACTTGAGTTTTATCAAAGACTGCAGATTTGACACTCCTGATGTGTGTGTGTGTGTGTGTGTGTGTGTGTGTGTGTGTGTGTGTGTGTGTGTGTGTGTGTGTGTGTGTGAGACTGATTCAAAATCGATTCCTCACTTATCAATGATTAACATACGTCTAAAATCCTATCAGATCATTCAGAATGACCTGCACAACTGATTTGAGAGTTGAGTGCAAAAGTTTGTGCCCCTCCTGTTTTTTCAGTGCACAAAAAAAAATGTTTGTGCAAAACATGAAAAACCTAATTTTTTTTTGTTTTGTTTTTACATGTTGTTTTTTGTTGATAAAACGATATATTTTTTTCTTCACTTTGATCTACGTTACCTCCTACATTTTTGGGGGAAGAAAAAGGAAAGGTCACTAAACTTGGATGAAACCTTTTGATATAACTGAACTGGTACACTTGAACTTTTGTACCTGTATCTTTTACATGGATATAAAGCATCTTTTAAATGAGATTCATCATGCAAAAATTTGGTATAGCTTTGTTTTGTTTGTTTAGTGAAGCTTAAGGTTAAAGCAGTATATGTGAAAATGGTGTACGCTTAAGGGTTCCACACCAAGGGACAAGGAACAGTACGGTTCAGTAGCGTTTAGTACAGTTCGAGAACAAACGAAAACATCAAAGCAGTCATGAAATCTCCAGGCACCTACTCTGAGTCTCCTAAAAGCACCACAGCACAAAGATCATTGATAAAATGGCAGAGCGAGCATCACTTTGAACTCTTTCTCTCTTTTTCTGCCTCATTATTTGGCTATTTTATCTTTATTATTATTATTATTATTATTATTATTATTATTTCCAGAAACCTTTTTAACAGTGATTTGAGGGCATCCAAAACCTGTTCCCGAAGATGTGACCATGATCACAGGGTGTACACTCTTAAAAAAAATAAAAAAATCATAAACATTAAAAAAGATTTAAATGACCTGGTTATAATTTTTGTTGTTGTTTTGTACAAACTGTGACAATGTGAGACCTAATACAAATGGGTGCACAAACTTTGCACTCAACCATAACCATATCCTCTTAAAAAAAAAAAAAATTTTAAATGGCACTTAAATTAAGAACATTTTGCATAAAGTAATCGTATAAAAATAAATAGTACAGATCATTTCTCCACTCTGTGCTTAAAAAAAAAAAAAAAACACATCTGGACATGAGGGTCAGTCGGTTATTCTCACAGAGGTATTCATTAAAAACACACACACACACACACACACACACACACGACTGTGGGAAACCTGATCGTCTGTCGGGAAAACCTACAACACGAGCTGGTAAAGATGGTATGAAGAAAAAAAAGATGGAAAAGATGAAAGTTGTATAAAAAAATGCATTTTAAAGTCCAACACTAGTGCATATAAGTTACATGAATACACCAGCTGAATCTAAGACTATTTCTAACACTAGTACACCACACACTGTACAGTAAACAACCCACCCATACACACACACACACACACACACACACCGGTTTATTAACAACAGCTAGTCGGTATTGCTCTACTACTTACTACACACTTGGTATGTTACGCTATACACTAGATTACGTACACAGCTTGGCTGAAGGCTGACGCGACTCTTCAGCTTTTTAGCTAACAAGCTCAACGCGTTTGAAAAAAAATTAAAAAAAATAAATCACGATAAATCGTTACAGAGCAGGTCTATTTCAGATTAATCAGTACCTGATATCAGACATGTGCGCGTGACTGTTTTATTTTTATTATTATTAGCAGTAATATTGTCATTATTACTGTTTTGTCCCAAACTTATTGTATCCACTTCTCAACCTTGTAATAAAGTCATTTAATTAAGTAAATTTTGACATTTAAGCCACCCTGAGCAAGATAAAGCAGTTATACTTACTAAAAGTGGCACGCCATACAGTACGTTCACACTAGCGGGCGATGAAGAGACGGGCGAGCGTTTATTTATTTATTTATTTTTTACACCAATTACAGTACAATCCATCATAACTTCATCTAGTTCTAGGAGAGCTAACTTAACATGAGAGGGGTATTTAGTAAGGCTAACATCATTAGTGAATCAAACCTAGCAAGAGAAGGATATTTAGAGAAGCTAACACTGTGAGAGAAAGCTAATCTACCAGGGAGAGCAGGAGTTACTAAAGCTAACACTGTGAGTAAAGACTAGCCTAGCAAGAGAACAATTCTTAGAGAAGCTAACACTGTGAGTAAAAGCTAATATAGGCAGAGAGTAATAGCTAATAAAGCTAACAGTGAGTGAAACTAAGCTTAGCAAGGGAACAACAGTTTCCTGAGTGAGTGAAGGCTAACCTAGCAAAAGTGCTAAGCTAATCACAGCTAGGGCTGTATCTCAGTACATTTTCTGTATATTGACTTGGCCATGTTTCTTTCTTTTTTAAAGTATCGTCCGTAAAGACTACTAAAGCTAACTAGAAAAAGAAGACTGTAACAAATTAACCTAGCTAGCTACTAGCATTTCTCAACAGAACACTGGATAGGCCACGCCCACAACCCGAGATTTCAAACTGCTGCTAGTGTAAACGTACTCATGCTAGTTCTTTGTCTCGCGAGCTTCATATCTGATAGCGTGCTGTTCTAGCTCAGTCCTGATACACGCTTCTACCTGATAGTTACGCTGTTCCTTTATTATATGAGCGAATAAAGAACAATGGCATTTGTGCTTGTATTTGATGTTTTGAATAATCAGCTTGCGACACGACATGCATTCATATAGATACACACACACCCACACACACACAAACAACACAAAGTGTATTTAAATAACATCTGAACATTTTCCACGTATCAACAAATTTATGTACAACCAGCGGACGTTACGGTCCACGCCTAATCGTAGAAAGAGAGAGAGAGAGAGAGAGAGAGAAAGAGAGAGAGAGGAGGTGGGGTTGTTGCATTTACAGTCACTGACAACACAACATTCTGTTAATCTATCCAGGAAAGAAAATAAGGGCTCTAGGTGCTTTGGCTAAAAAAAAGAAGAAAAAGAAGTAAAAGAAGAAGAAGAAGAAGAAAAAAATTAAATAAAGGAAATTTGAGGCAACGTTGGTTATTAAGGCTCTACTGTAGTTGTGCTCCTTTAGTATTCACGGACAGACGACAGTTCATCATCGATGTTGAAATAAAAAAAAGAAAAAAAAAGAAAAGAGATAAAACTAAAACGGAGGTCTGGTCTGCTATCTGGAGTCCTCGGGTTCACATTTGATGGCCTTCTTTTCGGAGAGGTTGAGAGCGCAGGGACTCGCCTCGCCTCCGCTGCCGTTCTCTACAAAAAACAAAACAAAAAAAAAAAAACAGACGTGGTGTCAGCCAGGGTGTGGCGCTGTGTTCTTTAAAGTACTTACAGATCTCTAATCTCAAAAACATGACTGTTTGAAGAACTTTAGCAAAAGCTAAACCTAAAGCTCCGCTCGCTGTGTTAGCTACCATGTAACTAGCGAAGGAATGCTAACCTGAAACTCTATGTCTAACTAGCGAGCAAATACTACGCTTTGTTAATGATAATTTGCGAGAGAACACTACCTGACTGCGTGAACGCTAACATAGAGAGTAAAACCGACTATAGCATTGAACGCTAACTACTGAGTAAAAGCTAACCTGGTAAGTGAAAATCAAGCAGGTGAATCTAGTGAGTGGAAGCTAATTTAACATTTTATCTAGCATCTAACATTTTAAAACCTAGCATGTTACGGATACTTACTGAGTCACAGCTAACCTATCATAGAAAAAGTAAACGATAAACAAGTAAATGAAAGCTAATGTAGTGAGTGAAAGCTAACCTAGCTAACGAATGCTAACTAATGAATGAAAACTATCTTCAGAGTGAAAACTAATCTTTTATGTGAAGGCTAATGTAGCGGGTGGAATCTGACATGGGTAACACATTAGCATAACCTAGCCTAGAAAGGAAGCTAACCTACTTAGCTTACAAATGCTAAACTATTGATGGGATAGTTTGAAACTGTTTTTGCTAATGTATAACGATTATATATAATAACTCCTCATTGTAATGTGTGTATGAGTATACTGGAAGGCGGAGTCATGGACAGGTGGTTGATTATAATATTAGGCCACACCCACAGTACATCAACCATTGCATTATTTTCTTGTTAAGATTCAACATGTTTGGATGGTACAATCCCCCGCGGAAAATGTTTAACATGTAGGTCTGCAGTTCTATGTGTGTAACGTTTCTGCACACACACACACACACACACACACCTGTGGCGAGCGCTGCCTTGCCTTCGGCGCTGGCCTGGTGATGTCTCTTCAGCTCATTGGCCAGCTGTTTTCCCAGAGGTGTGTCTCCATCTAAAACTCCGCCCCTTTGTCCTGTCACGCGTAGATTCAGTGGCCTTTCACCTAAATGGTTGCATACCCATTCCCGCACACGCACACACACACACACACACACACACTATTATAAATGTGACATTAAACTCTCCCCACCCTGTACTGCATTAGTGTGAACACACCATCCATATCTGCTTCAACACATCAACACAATCCACCTAGCAACAACGACAACACCGACATCAACAGTGACATCAAAAACAACGTACACAATGACATCAACAACGCCGAACACAACGGTGAAATTCATCAAATACCCAACACTCGGCGTATGATCGCAAGGCTCTTTATAATTACTGCTCGAACAGAAACCGAAAAAAAAATAACCTGAGGGCAGAGCAAGGTAACACACACACACACACCACACACATGAACTTACACGTACAAACACGCACACACTCTCATGTGCATGCACACACATACAGTACACATACATTTGCATTATAAAGGCTCTGAAAACCATAATGTCTTAATTTTTAATACTGTATCTCATAAATTTACAAAGAAGTGTCTCTGGTTTGTCCATCACGGTGTGCGGGGAACGCTTACAGGTTCTGTGTAGAACCCTGGAGCGAAGGATTCCCTTTACAGGAAGGTTAGAATCAGAAGTACAGAAACTCCAGGAAGTTTTTACAGAGTGTCTTCAAAAGACTTTCTCAGCTTCCGGGTTCTCTACTTTCCGCCCACGGTCCAAACACACACCAGTAGGTGGACTGGCTATTCTAAATTGTCCCTAGGTGTGAATGTCTATGTGTGTGTGTGTGTGTGTGTGTGTGTGTGTTCCTCTCTCTCTCTCTCTTGCTTTCTCCTTCTCACCCGACCCTTTCTATTCCTCTCCCCTATCTATCACTTCCTCCTCCTCTTTCCCTCCTCATCTCTCTCTCTCTCTGCACATCTCGCACGCCCACTCATAGTGCATGCTGGGATATGAGGAGGCAGAGTGCATGCTGGGATATGAGGAGGCAGTGGGAAGTGATGAAGGAGGGATTCAGTGAAATGCGGTGGAGGAGCGGTCTGTTCACACAGCGCCGGTCAGCAGGAAACTCCCTCAACAGCCATCACAAAGATCACATACACACACACACACACATACACATAAACTCCTCGACCACACACACTCTATCTCTCTCTTGACACTCCCTAATGGTGGACACACACACTGGACACGTACAAACACAAACACGGGTGTGTCCAGCCCAGTTAATAAAACATTATTCGCGGTAATATTTCCGACAGGCATCGCTGCAAACTCAGCAGAAGGTTCGGTCTAACCTCAGGTCCCGGCGGATCATCAGCCTGAGGACCTTCACGGTTTTAATACCACGCCTTTTTCGTTTTTAATTGGCTGTGTCAAGATCGTCCGCGCTGTAATTAGATTATAGGTAGAACACAGAGTTCACTTTTCCTCAGCACAAACCCTTCCCCCATCATCATCTTCACCATCATCATCATCATCATCATCCTCCCCCTCCTGACTCCCACCCGTCCACCTCCGCACGCAGCTGCCAGATGAGCCTCGCCGGAATGAAAAGGAGAGAGAGAGAGAGAGAAGAGAGGCGCAGGTGATGCAAGCTGCCAAAACCGTCAACACAACCACCGGCGACAACAACGACCACTCAACAACAGCTCCTTAACACGTCTCCTTCAGGTGGGCGTTCCATCAATCCTGACAGATTCCTCCGACGCTCTCGCGCTTTCCCCCTGACCTTCACTTTCACTTTCTTCATTTCTAGGAAAAACGTGAGGAAGATGAAACTCACCCAATAACCGGAATTCCTGCTCTGTTCAGTGAATCATTCGATTCGACAAGAGTCCGTTCTTTACTAAACAGCTCATTGACTTTATTTATTTATTTATTTTTTGCTAAACTTCTTCCTAAATTTAGCTCACACGTATCATGTGACCGCTAGCACATGCTTCCTCCAAGCTACAGCAGTTTGTCTTAACACGCTCTGAGGAACGCGCTATCCGCCCTCTTCCTCATACATGAGCTCGCAGTCGTCTGTGATTGGCTAGACGATGGGATATGATATCAGGATGTCTCTTGATAACGGGTGAGAGTACTATACAGGGTATAGAGGACTTAACTCCACGGAGCGCCGTGATCTTGAGGACAGAAACCTTTTCGAAATAATTGACACTCGGACAAAGAAGAGAAACATCATCAGAGTATCATGGTGTTGAAATCCAATGGCTTTGTTTTATTATTTAAAATTATTATTTAAAATTGAAACCTAATTACAAATTTGTAAATACATATTTTTTTCCTTTTAACCGCTCTTTAACTTTATTTGCTATAAATGATGTCTCGCGGCTAAATTACAATACCCTCACTGCCCACTAGGGGGAAACGCTGCTTTAAGGCGTTAAAATGACTTAGCTCAAATAAATTGTAATTTATCAAACTTCATCAATGTGACATGTTTGAGATATCTTTGACGTATTAGAGATGGGGGGGGTCCTTTATAATCCTGGAGGTGGCGCGCTCTAAACTATTCACACCTTGGCAGGCAGCACAGTAAGAAGAGGATCACGATCAGCAGAGCCGCGTATCACCATCAACTCAAGTTGTGATTAGACCACAGATACATAAATATAAATATTCTATATATACACAATACATTGAACGACTGATGCATTTTTAGGTTTTGAGGTTTAAAAAAAAAGCTAGATACTGTAGCTCCGCCTACTTTCGAGCCACGCAGAATCAAACAGCAGAGAAAAGAAAAATAATTACAAACGAGGAGTATGCGGGACTGACCGTGCTGCTCAGCGTGTTTTTCAGCGCTGCTCTGCACCCCGTTAGCATTAGCGTTAGCATTGTGTGAGTCAGCGTGGTGTTTGAAGGCTCCGGGAGGTACGCGCCAATCCAGAGCCTGCAGTCTGTCCTGCGTCGCTGCATCATGCAGAATCTCCATCTGCTTTGCCAAGAGACGCTCTATCTGAACCTGCAACACACACACACACACACACACACACACATAAGCATAAGCAACATATCTATAAAATATGTTCAATTGCTTGTATACATTATGTTAATAGAGCAAAAATTATAAATAAAATAAAAATAATGCTGAATGTGGTTTATTGTGGTGTTATATTAAAAACTTAATGGGCGTTCAAGTCAAACCAGGACTTTCTGGTGAATGAAGGCGTAAAGGCATGAAGGCGTAAACGCACAGTACGATGAACCGAATATAAGATGATGGATTATACTGTATAAGAGACTATTTTTATGGAAGGAGTCTCCAGTTTTAGAAGTGAAGCTGTAACAAGTTGGCACTATTGATGTTCGAAGATCAGACGTTCCACCTGGTTCACGGGGTTCTCCGGGTCACCTCGGCCGGGATCGTCATTCATGGACTTGCAGAAGAGACGCATCTGTGTGTGTGTGTGTGTGAACTGTACACACACTCAATCAACGACACCACTTGCACGTTACAAGAACTCAGTTGAGCGTTATTGCCACGCCACCCCGTACAGTCCTGACCTCGCTCCAAGACATTTCCACATTTGTTTGTGCTATTTTAGGAGTTCCTGGGAGGCCGGCTTCTATATCTTGATGGTAATCAATCACTAGTGAAACGCTGCAAAATCAAACGTCCCGGTTTGACTTGAACGGCCTTGGTACGTTTGACTAAACTCAACATTAGTTTCACTTAATGTCATTTTCACACTGGAGGCATGAACAAAGAGAAATGAAACACACACACACACACACACACACACCTGGATGTTTCGAGTGAGCGTTTCCTCTCCCTTTAACCGAGCCTGATTTAGCTGCTCTTTCAGAGTCTCCTGCCGCATGTGAATGGCCTGTAGCGCCTCCTGCAGGTCAAAAAACCCCTCCTGCTGAAAGAGGAACACAAACACCCCTCATTCTCAGAGGACTCGTGGGTAGGAAGAAGAAAAACAAAGCAAATACAATAATAAAAAAAAAAACTTGTTTAATAGAGACTTTGTTATGGAAGGAGTCTCCAGTTTTAGAGGTGAAGCTGTAAGTTTTAAGTTTCCGCTGCTTTTACAGAAATTGGTGTAATTAAGAGGCCGTAGTTCAAACAACTCGTAACTCTTCACTTCTTCATGCTTCAGCACTGATGATTATTTTCCTTTAAAAGCACAACGCAGTTTGTATGTGCATTATTAATAATACTAATTATTATTATTATTATTATTATTGTTATTATTATTGTTAATAATATGATTATAATTATATTGTAAAAGATTTTCTTTTGTGAAAATAAAAGTACACATGACTAGTGCTAATTCTCAGGATGATGAAAAAAGTCACACACACTCACACACACATGCACACACACGTGCTAAATGGCATTCAGGAGGTGTGATCCTGCTGGAGGAGGAGGTTCGCCTGACAAGTTTTATTGCTCACTCCAATTTACTCCCAAGGTGAGGCTCCGCTTGTCTAATGTTGACACTCAGGTTGCCATGGTGACCTGAGCACAAAGACACCTTCTCCCCGTGGGTGTGTGTGTGAGTGTGTGTACATGTGTGTGTGTGTGTGTAGGGTGAAAGGGACTGGGTTCCTCTCTCTCGCTCACTCATAGCCGGAGCAGTGACGCAGGCAGTGATGATGTCACACAGACACGCCTGGGCTTTTTGACTTTGACCGACACGAGAGACAAAAACATTTTCAGGACTTTTTCTGTTCGTGCATGAGATACACACTCAGTACACACTCATGGTGGTTTATCACACCTGTGCACTGAGGGTTTCACCAGCTGTGGTTTCGATAAACACTCCAGCTTATGGAAGTACAAGAAAAAAGGTTTTCACTATATATTTCTTTTCATAA
>JAOTQY010000048.1:1223527-1237734 GCA_026413445.1 Dolichallabes microphthalmus
CCACCTCAATCTGGCCTCTCTGACTTTATCTCCAAAACGTCTAACATGGGTTGTCCCTCTGATGAACTCATTCTTGACACAATTAACACAAAATATAAAGTAAAAATAAAACAAATTAACCTGCACTTTACCTTAAAAAAATAAATAAAAAATCCTGACAGATAAGTGTTTCCGTTTATGCGCACAGGCGCTGTGTGTGTGTTATTCTCTCTCTTGCACTGCCGAGTGTGTGTATTGTGCGCACGCATAATTTGACACCACACCGGTTGTGTGTGAGTGAAGAACCCCCTCTCTGCTTCATGCGCACACACACACACACACACACACACACACACACATTAAAGGCGAGAGAGAGTGTGAACCTGCACGGTGTCAAATTACGCACGCGCACACAACACACACACTCAAACACTGACACACTAAAGACGTGAGTGTGTGTGCGTGAAGCAGAGAGAGGGGGTGCTTCGCTCACACACAACCGGCGCAGTGTCAAATTATGCGTGCGCACACACAACACACACTCCGCAGTGCAAGAGAAAGAAAAACACACACACACACACACAGATGTTGATTATACCAGTGAGAGCTCAGTTGTGATCACGTGACGCTCGGCGTCAAAACAAGAAGCGCCTGTGTGATACATGATACTCTGTGCTCGTAAACCAAGACAACGCTCGTTTTCCAAATCAAAATGTATTAAAAATCGTTGCTTGTCTTGCGGAACACTCATAAACCGCGTTACTCGTAATCTGAGGTTCCACTGTGTGTGTGTGTATATAAAAGCAGAAAAACCCACTAAAAAACATTTAAACAAGTAAAACTAATGATCTGAAATACTGTACAGTGGTACCTCAGCATACAAACACCTTCCTCTATCAATTTTCCCCTTCAGAGTTGGTTTTCTGCAGGAAATTTGCATCACTGCACTAATGAAGGGACCGAGCCAAACTCGACGTCGACTAAGCAGCTGAAGTTTACGATTTGCTTGTTTTGTTTCTTTTGTTTTTGCTTTTTGTGTGAGATTTAGTGAAGACGCAGCACTACGGGTCCCGAGGGAGTCAGTAAGAATAAAACCGAGCCGCTTTCACTTTGTGTTTTAAAGCAGCCGGTGCCGAGAGGAATTGTACATTAAGCTTAAGTCAGGTTTAATATCTATTTATTTCATATTTGACTTCATTTCCATGTCTTTTCTAAATGCTTTGATTGTTCTTGTATGTGCAGATATATAATGTTGGAAATGAGTAATATTGGTAATATGTTTGTGCAGATTATCTGCAGTTACATTATTTCCTTTTACAAACTCACCTCAAGTAGGGATTAGATGTGTATGGTGCGGTACCAAGGTAACGCCGGTTAGACCTCCGAGAGAGAGAGAGTGTTTATGACTGAAATGACTCTCCATGTGGACTAAAGTTGAGGCACAGAAAAGCCACCACAGAGTGATTGAGGTCATGGTGTTAGAAACAGAAGTTCTCCTTCAACCACATGGAGAGTCTCGTTAACCGCGGGAGCAGACCCGCCGCGGGGGGAGAGACGCGCGTTATAAAGCGTTATGGAGTCATGAGTCAGTAAAAGTCAGATACACTGCTGAAAGGGTCGTCTTTTAGGGTCTTGACCCTACTAAAGGGGTTCAGCTGACGAGTCATGTCGGCTACAAAGTGACTTATTTAGTGTCTATAAAAAGAGTGATTTATCCAGATTGCGTCAGAAAGACATGAGAGTGCTAGTGTGTGTGTGTTGGGCACAGTCTTGTTTTCTCCACCATGGGAATCAAATTAATTTTCTTTTTATATTTTCTAAAAACACATGATTGTTTAACAACTCTGACCCTGCATGTTTTTAAACCATGTTATGGTGTGTGTGTGTGTGTGTGTGTGTGTGTGTTTATCGTGACCGATCACACGGTACAGTACACGTTGTACACGTTTCCAATGGAAAGGGGAATATGGTGTAAGCATCTTTCTCACACACACACACACACATCACATGGGCTGCAGATATTTTCTTCTTTTTTCCATTTATTTATTTCTTTTAAATATGTGAAACTGCTTCCTCGCGGTTCTGCAGAGCTTTAGTCGGATTGAGGAGCTTCATAAACCCCGGAGGAGGGAATCAACATTTAAATTGCTCGAGCACCATGTAGTCCATAAAACTTTAATTAATTCTGCTGTGTCTGTACGTGTGTGTGTGTGTGTGTGTGTGTGTGTGTGTGTGAATATGCTACACATTTATATCTTTATCAGATAAAAAGAAACACATTTCTAGTAGTGTCCGTAACTTTTAAAAAATTCAGACCTTTCAATGATCTTTATTGTCATTTAGATGAAACTTTAGAATTAGATTTCACATTAAAGGATATAAACCTGAAACTGTGTATTATTATAAAATGCTAAATTTAAAAATCGCTACATTTGATATATGCAATTTGCCATGGTTACGGACACTACGGGTCAGGATAACTCTGAAAAATGGCCATTTTGGCCCGTGTTCTACTGGGGCACATATATAATGATACTGTGTTTCGGCCGCATGTGTTCATGGCTCGTCGATCTCCTGTGTAGATCCAGGATGTAGAAACTAAAACACTGGACAAGAAACATGGTATTAGAAGGTGTGACTGGTTCTGTACGTCACTAATAAATTCCTCAGTAGGGCTTCTAACAGTTAGATAATAAGTTTTTAACTAGAGCGGTCGGACGTAACTCGTGTGATCTGATCTACAGTTTATAAAACTGCGTGTGTCATGCATTTCTGTATTCCATAATCGCACATTTATAATACAAGTCAGTCTAAGTAGTGGCCGGAGACAAACTACCAGCCGCTGTAGTGTGGTACATCTTATATTAGTGCACTTTATATGTGCAGACCTGGACTGATTGCGGTGGATGACTGACGTGTATTTATTTGCCCCCAGCTCGACATCGTGCAGCAGGAGTACGTCTACCAGGCAGGACTGGAGCAGTTCGAGGTGGTGAAGGCGGCGTTCGACGTCCGCGGCTCGTGGTTGGCCACGGTGGAGGAGAGAAGCAGCAAAGACTCCCATCTGGAGTTTTCTCTTAAACTCTGGGGCTTTGACGAACAGGCGCTAAGGTACACCATAACCCTACTGTACCCCTCTAACCACACCGCACTTATCGCCCCATCATTTTATTATTATTTGTTTGTCTGTAGCACTAATTATTCTATATTTGTTCCTGCGCAGCTTTGAACTGAACACCACCATAACGGCTCCCCACGGTGACGGGGTCACAGCCATGTGCTTCAGCCCTGCCTCCGACACCACCGTGCTGGTGACCACCTCCAGAGACGGACAGTTTAAAGTCTGGCTGTTGGGGTCCGACTCGGACAGGCGGGGTGAGTCCCACCCACGTCCTCCTTCAGTGTTTAATAAAGAGCTCCAGGAGGCGGAGCTTGTACAGGAATAAACTGCTGTAGGGATAATCTGTTCACTTCACAACCACCCACCACTGATTTATTAATCATAAATACATTATGAGTATTACTGCATGGTCAGAATAAGATGATGTTACTGTGAGAGAAAAACTTGACATCGATTCGGCCAAAACACAGTAATGATGCTGATTTTAAATGTTTATCTTATATATATATATAATACGGAAAATGTTTGTGCTACTTAAGCTATTTTTGAACTTTATGCATCATGGAAGTGAACAGTTTTGCTTCCTTAAAGATTTCATGTTGTTAACTTTAGCCGTTGTCACCCGAGACAGGATTTTATTTGTGCCCCAGAAATGGCCATTTTCAGCCTCACTTCCAACAATAATCATCTAAAACACAAGTTATTCATATTTCTTTGAGTATTGCTACTTGGTGGATATGACCTGTAAAATTGTTGCTTAAATTGTTATTATTCTTATTATTTTTTCTAGTAAAAACTTAAAAGGCAAAAAACCTGTAGTGTCCGTAACCATGTCGGATTCATGTCGCGAATATTTTAACAGTTTTGCATTTTAGAATAATAAACTTTTTCATGCCTTTTCATGTGAAATCTAAACTGGCCAAGTTTCATCTGAATGACAGTTGAAGACGGTTGGAAGATTTGAATTCCAAAAAAAAGTTACAGACATAAAAGGGCATGAAATTTAATTTAGCACGTGTTTTTTTTTTTTTTTTTTTTATCAGATCAAAATATAAATGTATATGCTTAGATATTAAGTTGAAATAGATGATAAACTAAAATAAAATGAGAAAATATTCTTAAAATAACAAGATAAAAATTTGTTTAACTGACGCACAACTTAATATAACAAGTCAAAAATAAACCATATAAGGAAATCGAATAATTATTGTATAAAAGAACAGGGATACCAAGTTAATATAAGCAATGTTAGACCAGTAGAGTCATTTAGGCGAAGCGGAGGCGCGCGTCAAAACCAAAGACTTGAGGATTTAGGAGTCCTTTAGTCAGTTCAAGTGTTTTCTTCCTTCAGATATATAAATATTAAACAAGGTCTTGTTTTGATCATCACGCTGCACTTCACCACACACACACACACACACACACACACGCTGCACTTCACCGCCGCTCCCTCCCTTTACTGGAACACTCACTAGTCCTGTGGCCAAAACAAAGGCGGGGCATGAAATGGTTCTGTTGCTGTTGATGTCCGTCGGCCGCAGACGGAATGGAGGAGGGATTATTTAAAGTTAAAGCAGGAAGTAAGAGAGCGATCACGAGCGGGTTTTAGTTATTTACTCATTTTATTTTTCCCCAAACTGGAATTGTGCCTAACGTTTCCTGTCCTTAACCCCATCCTTTGTATTGTTTCTGTTCCTGCAGAGGACCAGGGCTCCTGGTCATGTGACTTTGTGGGCAGTTACCACGGCCTGCGACCCTCCAACTGCTGTTTTTCAGCTGATGGTTCCCTGCTGGCTGTGAGCTTTGGGGCGGTGGTGACGGTGTGGAGCGCCGACGCCTGGGGGCTCCTGACCACACTGTGCCAACCACCGGGCACCATTAGGTGGGGCTATAGCTCACTACCGTCACGGTGTCCCAACATTTATGGAGCGGCTGAAAATAGTTTTAATAGAAATTAGGTTGAATCAATGATTTATTTCTTTTTCTGTTTGGTGCTGGACTTTGGTCAGGGTGGACGTTGGACATCGAGGTCCTCATCAATCATTACTGCTGCTTGTCAGTCAATACTCATGAACATCCTTGGTTTATCCCGGTCTAAAGGTCAAATCCCATTGCATTTCAATAGTTTTTATTGAAATTGCCTGACTTTTAGAAAAGATCAGATTAGCTTTAAAGAAACGTGTTTATTTGCTTAAGAGGAAAACCGAGGAAGCCTGATGTAACGTCCGAATCTCCGTAGATATCACTCTGGTTATCGCTTAATCACTGTGATTGGGGGATTTTCCGATCTGCAGCTCAGATCAATAGGGAAGTGTTTGCTTTTGTCCTCTAACATACAGTGACCGACTTTCTAAAGTGTTTCTCAAAAAAAAAATATCTACAAAAGATTATTTTTCATAATTTAATAAAAAAAAAAATGTTTGTGTATATATTATAGCTGTATCATTTTATAGATATATAAAAAAATATATTCTACATTTAATACATGTAAATTTAAATAGTGCAAGCTTTTGTTGTAATTTTAATGAATTTGGCTTACAGCTTATGAAAATCAAAAATCCAGTATCTCAAAATATTAGACTTTCATTTTGTGTTTTGAGTAAATTATTATCCGTATAGTATAAATACCATACATCACTCGGCCTGGTTCAGTCCACACAAAGCCGGTTCCAGATCTTGGCAGAGCGTCACGAGGAGGTGGAGTGAGGCTGGAGTTGGTGCGTTAAGATCCACCATGTGCAAACGTCTTCAGGAAATGGCCTAAAACTATCGCATTCGTCGTGTCAAACCTCTCCTGAACCAGACAAACAACGGACGCGTCTTACCTGGTCTAAGGAGAAGAAGAATTGAGCAGTTGCTCTAACCAAAGGGGTACATCGTGAATTTCATTTGGAGATCAAGAGTCTTCTGGTAGGGTGGAGAGGCACAGAGTCCGAGTTGCTGGAAATGCAGCGTGAAGTTTGAGGTGCCGTGTCGTCTGCTGGTGTTGGCCCGCTGTGTTTCATCAAGTCCAAAGCCAACACAGCCGCCTACCAGGAGACTTCAGAGCACTTCATGCGTCCGCCTGCCTGCGAGGCTCTTGGTGGATATGCCGAATCTCCTTTTCCACCAGGACGAAGTACCTGCCCACAGGTGCCAAAACTATCAGCAACTGGTTTCCTGAGCTTATGACTGTGTTCACCTGACCTGATCCTCAATGTGCCGTTGTCAAGAGAAAGATGAGAAACATCTGATGCAGACGAGCTGAAGGCTGCTATCAAAGCAACCTGGTGGTGTTCAGTAAGGCCTCCGCCATGAGGATCCACTTCATGACGTGTTAATTCATGCTAAAAGAGCCTGGGCCGAGTATCAAATGCATAAATGAACAGTATCTTTTTCCCCATAAATTCTGTATTTTAAGTCCTTTTTTTGTTTGTTTGTTTGATCCAATGAAATATTCTAAGATTTTGAGATACTGGATGAGTCTATAAGCCTTAAGCATTGAATTTAAAACAAAACACAAGCTTGATTTATAAAAAAAAATGCTTTCATAAAATCCATTAGGAATCTAGAAGTTATACTTTTAAAGTAAAATTGGGAAAGAAAATAACATTTCATAATATACAGTATAATGTATGTAAATATTAATATATGCTGTATTGCTAAAAGTATTCGCCCGCCTGCCTTTACATGAACTTGAGTAACATCATATTAATAAACCCTATGGATTAAGAATGAGATGTTAGCTCCGCCCCCTTTGCAGCTATAACTGCTTCAGCGCTTCGGGAAAGGCTTTCCATAAAGTGTGTTCATGGGAGTTCTCCCAGAAACGCATCTGTGAGGTCCGACACTGATGTTGGACGAGACGGCCTGTCTCACAGTCTCCGCCCTAATTCATCCCGAAGCTCCTCCATCAGGTTCTCCACGTCTTTAAGGAGCGTAAACCCTGTGGATGACCAGTAGGATGTTACTTAAGTTCATATGCGATTTACTGTGTCTACATAAATCATGATTTCTAAAGAATGTCCGGAGAGCATTGATGATGTGGACGTGACTGAGGTTAGATGATTCTAAGGTCTGACTGCTCGTCTCCACACCAGGGATCTCTGCTTCGGGCGTCTGAGCTGCTCCAGATACCTGATCGGCACCACCACCAAAAACCTGCTGTGCTGCTGGAACCTTCTCACCTGCTCATGTTAGTATATAGTCTGTGTGTGTGTGTGTGTGAGAGATGCCAGAGGGACACCTGTCTCAACAAACCTAACACTGAGCAGGACTTTGATCAGTTGAGGTTTTGTGGACAGATTTCTGTGTGTGTGTGTGTGTGTGTCCAGCTGTATTGACTGACCCTGTGGTTTCCTCACAGTGGAATGGAGCACGTCGATGGATGTGTGTATGCTCCAGCCCGACCCTCTGTCTGAGAACATCGCTGCATTCTGCCACCACTCTGGAAACACGGACTGTACGTACACGAACCCACGAGACGAGCGAGTTCACTCCAATCAGCAATGAGTCGAGTCTGTCCTGGAGTGTAGAATTAATTAATAAGTTATAATTAGATTATTTCATCCTCCATATTAGTTCTGTGATTTGAAAGTGTTTCTTGGTCTCTGGGTTCAGGGTTCAAGTGGGGCTGGTTGTTTTGGGAAGGGTGCGATTAGGGTTAAGGGGGATTATTATTATTATTAATTAAAGGGTTTGTTGGCTACGAGAGTGCGAGCCTAGTGAAGTGGCGACCCAAAGGGCGTGGCGACCCAAAGGGCGTGGCGACCCAAAGGGCGTGGCGACCCAAAGGGCGTGGCCAGGGGTTTCAGGAATCACCATGAGTGTTTGTATAGCAGAACTTGTGAGGAAGGAAAGATGGATGAAAACGTGACTGGAGCACTCGATCCTGACCCCGAGTCTCTTCTCCACACAGTGTTTGTTTTCAAACCCAGTGAGCCGAGGCCCCTGTTTACCCAGAAGGCCGTGTGCTCAGGAAAAGTTCAGCGCTCCGTGTTCGCCCCGAGAGACGAGCCACTGGATAGCTGCGACGAGAAGACGCAGTGGCTGAACAGATCTCGCCTCTACTTCCTCACTGAAAACACGGTGAAAATATGGCACAAATATATAAGAAGTGTAGACATGAAGCTTGAAGCTCGTACCGTGTCGCGTTTGACTGTGTAAATGTTATTGAAAGTTGAAAGAGATTTATTCAGGCATGTTGGATAAAATCAAAGTTTTAATTGCGGTGTGTGTGTGTGTGTGTGTTCTGTTCTTGCCGTGGCTTTCTCAGGACTTGTTGACCTTCAGCACCAGGACAGAGGATGAGCGAATGCTGAACTCGAGGAAACAGGTCAGTGTTTTATCAACACACTGCATGAGTGCTATTCCAGATGACCTCTAATAACCTCGCGCTCTCATTTCTGCTCAATATTCCCGTGTTTAATGGAGAAGTTTGATCCTTTGGTTATGATGCAAAGCTGTTGTGCGTTAAAATATCTAAATATATTCATGGTTAATTTATAGGGGAATGTTAAGTAGTGCAAATAATAATAATAATAAGTTTTCTCTTTATATTTGATATAATGCAGCTGATGTAATTTAAAGCTGATGTAAATTAAAGCATATACAGGTCATGACCCTTTAAGCCAGATGCAGTGGGTCCCAACACTGGTCCTTGAGGTCCACCTGCGCTGCACAGTGTGTTTCCCTGCTCTAACAGACCCACCTCTATTCAGGACAAACTGTTATTTAGCTGATTAGGTGTGTTGAGAAAACACACAGCACGGGGTCCTCCTGGGTCAGGGTCGAATCCCACTGGTTTAATCAATCAGACTCTGTGTTGATTAAAAAAAGAAATGGAAAAGTTATGATTATTTAAAGGATAATGTACAGATTCATTTCAATATAGGAATCAATATTTTGATTCAGTCTTCTTGGTCAAATGAATTAAAATCAAATTAATTTGTATTTTAATCAGTGTTGTTTAATTTCCATATTTGTATTTGATAGTTTAGTATTTGAATTCATTAATATTTATCAAAGTTTTATTTTTATTTTTTTTTTTCAAACTATACAGAAAGAACCAAAAAAAAAGGATTTCAGCAAAAAAAAAAACCGCAGAACCAAACTTCCCATCCCCCCAAACACCAGACATAAATATGCGGACACTAAACCCATCAGATGTCCAAAGAAAATAATAATAATAATAATAGTATAAATAATATTTCCAACAGCCTTTCTTTACGATACCAGACTGCCTGCGTTTATTTTCTCAACAAAAGTTCAGAAAAAAGTTTTTAAAAATATTATATTAAATTATAATATTTTGCTCAGATTCGGTATTTGATTTAATTTAATATTTGATTAGGTATTTAATTAAACGTAATGTTTAGTGTAGTATTTTTTCATTTGCCTATTTTAATTTGGCCTGATTCTGTGTTTTAAAATACTGAATCAAATAAACAAATGAAATCATTCATGGTTTAATTAGGTATTTGAATTTATTGAATATTTGATTCAGTATTTGATTTCAATGAGCTTTTTTTATGGTAGGTTTAGAATTTAAATTTAGTTTTATAAATAAATTAGATTTAGTATTTGATTTCGCTTTGTGTTTAGTTTCAGTATTTGAATCCCTGTATCTAATAAATCAGTCAATATTAATCGCACTTTGCTGTAACGACTTTAATGTCTGCTTGAATGTGTGTCCTGTAGCTGCTGGTTGATGACAGTGTGGCTGTTACACCGTTCTACCTGCTGCTGGGGAAACACAACCCGGTGCAGGAGAAGACGGACTCGGGTTCCAGTCAGACCCTCGACAGGACTCGGCTTCCTCAGGGATCAGCCGCCATTAAAGAGGTCAGCTGATCGTTCCTCATGATGTGTGGAGATGTGGACATCACTAATTTGTCCTTGACATTATTTAATACACTTTGGGAAGGTGTGTGTGTGTGTGTGCGTTTCTCCTGACCTGCTCGTATTGTATCCTCTGTAGTTGCTGCACACTTCAGCCCACGTGCTTCCTGCAGCCTCGGTCCTGTGCTCCATGTTCATCAAATCTCTGCTGATCTCCATCGGGGACGGGTACGACATCACTCTATTCTTTAGCATCATGATGGAGCGACTACTGGGTCATGACGAGGTTAAAAAGAAAGAAAAACAGACCTGTAGTGACTAAAATTGAGATTATACCAAAATGTAATGCGACAAGTGTAAAGAGACAAGTCATGTAGCGGATTTGACAAACTTAGTACAATGTCTTGCAAATGAATTTTTAAAAATTGAGTATTTCACAGTTTCTTCCTGAGGTTCTACAACATGACACGTAAAGAGACTTACAGGGGGTCGGACAATGAAACGGAAACGCCTGGTTTCAGACCACAATCATTCATTAGTACCGTGCAGGACGTCCGTCTGTGGCCAATACAGCATCAGTTCGTCTTGTGACTGACAGATACGAGTCCTGCACGGCGGCCAGAGGGAGTTTGAGCCGTTCTTCTTGTAGAGTAGCGTCCAGGTCACTACGTGATGCTGGTGGAGGAAACCGTTTCCTGACTCGCTCCTCCAAAACAACCCAAAGTGGCTCAATGATATTTAGATCTGGTGACTGTGCAGGCCTTCACGTTCATCAAACCCTCTATCACCAGTGTCGCTGTGTGTGTCGGTGTATTATCATCCTGATACACGGCACCGCCTTCAGGGTACCATGGTTGAACCATCGGGTGAACACACGGTCCTCCAGAATGGTTCGTTAGTCCTTACAGGTGACGCCCCCGTCTAGTATTGGGTCTAAATTTTTTTAATGATTTTTTTTTTCCATTTATACATTTTCATTTCAGGTGGTAAAATGTTGCCGTTTGTGAATTTATTTGCTTAGTTTGTTTAAAACTAAAGTTTTTTTTAAATATTGATTCGAGGTATTTATAATATAACATGTACAGTGGAACCCCGGATTACGAGTCACGCGGTTTACGAGTGGTTCCGCAAGACGAGCAAAGAATTTTAATAAATTCTAACTTGGAAAACGAGCATTGTCTTGGTTTACGAGTACTGAGTATCATGTTATACACACACACACACACACACAGCGCCTGTGCACATAAATGGAAACGCTTTTTAGGTATTTATTTTTTTGGAGCTGTAGAACGAATAATTAAAGTTTCCATTATTTCTTATGGGAAAATTAAATTTGGTTTACGAGTGTTTTGGAATACGAGCCGCTTCCGGAACAAATTATGCTCGTATTATCCGAGGTTCCACTGTATAATGAGAAGTTCGAGCAGCGTCACAGCAATGTAAAGAACGACGTTACATGTTTACATGTCATCAACTTTAGGATCCTTACCGTGTGTTTCGTGTCATCGTTAACCCCATGTGACCCCCTGATGTTTTTCCTTTTCTTGCTGCGCAGGGATGAGAAGGAGCCGCTCGAACAGGAAGTAGAGAGCGACAAGGAGGAAGTGGATTCGGAGGAGGAAATGGAAACATGCGATCATCAGCAGGGGGTTCGTTCTTCGGGCTCCGTCCTGGAGCCGTCCGTCCAGCTGTCTAAAGAGGAGGAAAGGGAACTGAAGCGTGTTAGAAAGATGGACTTCAGCTGGGTTTCGAGCTCCGTCAGCTCTTAGCTGAGCTAATTCTTATTGTTAAACTTAGAAATGTTACACAAATTTAGTTTGGCATGTATAAAATGTTTGTGCCAACGGTTTGAATTTTGTAAATATGTTTTATTTTGAACATGATGGCTCGAGTTTGAACTTGGAGCGGTCTACGGTTCAAGGTTCAATCCAGAGCTTTTACAAAGCGGCACCATGTTTAGCTCCGAGTTCTCCAGTCGCCTCCTAGAAATCCTGAGCTGAAATCAGATTTTAAACTCCTCAGATGTACAGAATTTGAAGCCGCAGTACGGTTTGAACTCGGCCCGTGCCGTTTCTCCACAGTTTGAAATTGCGTCGTACCGAGGTTCATCATTAAGCTGCATTCATTCATGTTGCTTTTCACCCTTTTAAAAATAAAGCATAAAAATTAAAAACGAAAATAATAAATTGGGCAAACATCATATATAAATGCTGTCCGTAACGTGGAGGAAAAGTGTTTATCATGAACTAAATGTACAGAGTAAACATGGATTGGGAGCTGGGTGAAACCTCCTGCTGTTTTAGTTCTCTTCTGTTCTGGAGCCGGTTTTGTCCGTGTCGATTTTTTTCCTTCAAATTATAAAGAAACAAAGGAGAACTTTGTACACGACGTGTTCTGGATTATGTGTTCTGAGACGTGTAAGAAATGCGGATTTTGAACTTGTCTTGTCTTTTGTACTTCAGAATGAACCATGTTTGAAACATAAACACATCCAAATTGACTATTTTTTTCTTTCTTCTTTTCTTTTTTTTTCTTTGGCACCAATAATGTTGACTTGGTTCTTTCGAAACCCTCTCCAGTTCTCTAAACGATCACATTTTCAAAAAAGTAGAAGTACAGTCCTCTCTTGGCCTCGTCCTTTCATAGGCGAGTTCACGGAGTTCAAGGTCTTGGATGCAACACAAAAAAAAAAAAGGAAAAAAGAAGCAGAGTCCGTGCTTAAGCTTGGGCGGTTATACAACTTTTTATGCTAGTTATGGAATTATGACGTATACTTTGGCTCAGCTCACTGATAAGAATCGACAGTTTCGGATCGTTACCCCATTTTTATATACAGAAAAAGCTGGAAATATTCAGACTTTTTCAGGGCGGGAATGTCGTACCGGTGTCGCGTCTTTCTGTTCTGTGTTAAAGGAACAGGTGGGAGGGAGAGACGCTCGTCACGCCTTTAAACAGGGAGCAGAGGTGGTGACACGGGCCAAACGAGATCTGCGTGAAAGGCACTCGGGGAACCCCCAAGGGAACGCCTGGGGGTCTGATTCTTTTCCCCCCTTCAGCTGTAGATCTGACCACAGATGGCTTGTACAGGATAGATCAATACGAATAGATCAGTACAAATGTCTTGTGTAGAGTAGATCAGACTACTGACAGCTTATATACAGAATATCAGACCACAGATTTCTTATATACAGTAGATCAAACAACAATCAGCCTAAAGTAGATCAGATCTCTGATGTTTCCTGTAGAATCGATCAGACCACTGATGGCTTTTATACAGTAGATCAGACAAACGTGTGTCTTATATACACTAGATCAGACAGTCTATACTGAGTAGATCAGACCACTGATATTCTGCTGTAGATTGGACAGGACCACATATGACCACCGATCAACCATAACACAATGACCACCTGCCTAAAATTGAGTAGGTCCTCCCCTTTTTTCACCATAACAGCGATGTGCTGTGTGTGATGTTACCCTTCTATGTGAAACAGCATTAACTTTTTAACTATTTGAGATATGCTAGCTCTTCTATTGGATCAGACTACACAGGCCGGCTTTCGCTCCCCACACACACACACACACACACACACACACACGTCAACACGCCTTGGCTGCCCATAATCCTGTCCCCGTCTCACTGGTCTTCTTCGTTGGATCACCTTTGGTAGGTCCTGACCACTGCAGACTGGGAACAGATCCTACAAGATCTGAAGAGCACTGCGTGATTGACAGACACTCACCAGCCACTCCATTAGGTAAACCTTCTTAGTGCTGGCTTGGATTCGCTTTTGCCTTCAGAACTGCTTAATTATTATGACAGAGATTCAACAAGGTGTTAGAAACATCAGAGATTTTGGTCCATACTGACAGCCTGTCTGTTTCAGGGTTCTACATGTGCTTTCAGAATTGCTTGTCTGCAGACATCAGTTGTAACAAGATGCTATTTTAATTTAATTTTATTCTCCCTAATTTAGTCGTGTCCAATTGCTTCCTGCCACATTAAGGCTACTTACAGCCTGAGGGCTGTCATGTGGTCGGCTGTCAGCCGACCTCTTTTTTTCGAACTGCTCGCTCATGCGCTGTTTGGGGCGGCGTAACACTCTCGGAGGACAGCGCTATCCGCTCCCTCCGCATGCACAAGCTCACAGACGCCCCCAAACGGCGTAGAGTCGTGATTAATGTGGGAGCACCGAGTACCTCTCATCCCTCCCCGCTGAGAGAGGTTACAGCATCACCCGGGAACCGAACCAGCGACCTCCGGATGATAGGGCGAGCACTTTACCAC